>OZ002734.1:33598840-34119009 GCA_963924305.1 Polygonum maritimum
CGAACGCATGCGAGTACTTAATCATGATAATTTATATGCGAAACTAGGTCTATGACTAGTATACTAGGGGCAAAGACAACGGTTATGCAATTTTTATTCGAGTAGATTGAAATCATAGCAATCTCTATTTAGAGGCAAGGAGAGTTAAAATTTAGATTGATCCGGCCTAGGCCGCCTAGCATCAAAAGGTACACGGCCAATTAAGGTGGTCGGATTGGGACAAACAAGAAACAAAGACATAGGGTCCGTTTGGATTTGCGTAGGTATATTATTTTAAGAAAATTCACTCAATTCCAAAGCACAATCTACTACTCTTTGATTGATTTGCACCATTTCGATCTTTTCATTTTAGTTTTTTTAGTGAGAAAGTAATTATATATTTTTCTTTCTTTTTAGTTATCTTTTTCATTTTCCTTTTTTTTTTTCTCTATCTCCAATGACACTTGTCATTGTGTTATTCAAAGATCGAAAAAAGTATTTTGATCATCACCGTACAAAAAGCATACATACACTCTCTCCTTAAATTGTATTCTCTTTCTCTGTTTTTAATATTTGTTAGCCCGTGGCCAAATATTTGGTCTATCATTGAGATCAAAACTAATTAGCTTTTGAGAATTGCATGAGCATTTGTCTTTGTCTATGACGAATGAATCATCAGTTAATTTGTAAAATATAGTTGACTTGTTAAGAATGTTGCCCACTAGGCCTAACTCTTGTAAGTTGTATGAAATATCACTCGGCTACGTACAGTTCCAATAGGAATTCCATTCTTAAAGTATTGACAAAGTCGGTCTCGATTCAATGTTCAAAAAATCTTCACTTCAATGCCATCAAATTAAAGTCATTACATGTTAGCTAGGATATTGCACCTGTTTGCGTGTTTATTAGCCACTCGATTTACACAATATAATTAGTTACACAAGAGACAACTAAGCTCCAAAGTAACTAATTAACATATTGGATGCATGCATGGTTGGGATTATGTAATTTGTGGGTTCATAATAAATCTGGTAGTATTTAATTAGAATATGATTACAACAAAAACCCTCACCAAAAAAAAAAAATCAAAACCTCACCAAAAAAAATGATTACAACAAAATCTAAACTAAACTCCCCAAGTACGTACTTGATTATCTACTAAAAACCAATTTCCACCAAGTTAGCCTCTCCTTTCACTAATTTACTGGTTTCATCATTGGTTTGTTCTAGAAATGTTATTCTATGATTTAGACTTCATTGGTTCCAATGGTTTGTTCCAGAATCTAATTCTATGATTTAGACAGACTAAGGGGGACCAAAATCTAGGTTTAGGGTACATGGTGCGTATTATTTAGAAAGATTATCAATCAATTAATTAAGACAGCAACCACAACAAGTCAAAATTGATTGACTTGGAAAGAGAAAAAAAAATTTAGAGGGAATGAAACGAAGAATTGCATTCTCGATCGTTATTCTCAAGATCGAATCTCCATCAGAAGCAGATTTACAGGCTCATGTGTATTAAATATATAGCTGTTTGTTAGTATAACCATGCTGATCACTCTCAATCTCACTAACAAAACTCAAACACACTTTACCTTCTCTAAACGTATAACAAAGCGTGCTGATCAATCTTTCACCCGGCCTTCCGCCTAGAAATCTCCGGCGCCTGCTTCTCATCTTTCACCCGGCCTTCCGCTTAGAAGTCTCCGATGCCTGCTTCTCATCGTTCACCCGACCTTCCTCCTAGAAGTCTCCGGCGCCTCCTTCTCGTTCCGAAGTCGTCGCTGGTTGATAGGTACCTCGATCATCTTGTTTCTGTTTACATTAGAGAGAGCTTAATTAGGTTATTTTTGTGGTAGTACGTAAAAAAGTTAATTAATAAAAGTTTATGTTAAATGAAGATATCAATTACTATCGATCAATTAACAAAATAAGCAATAAAAGACTATAAAATTACTCCATTATATATTTACCAATGAAGATGGGCTAACAGTATATATATTAGTCAATAATAAGCCGGCCTAATAAATATTCTAGCTAGTTAATTGCCATATCGGTAACCTAGCTAACCTTTAAAATTAAGGTTCTCCAATATATATATATGTATATAAAACTGTTCTTACAATATACGAAAATAAACTCATAAAAAAGTCATTAATTTTTGAGAAAAATCTAGCTACGTACTTATGACTAGGCGGGTTTGTTCTGATCGAAAAAAAAAACTAGGCGGGTTTGTTGGATGATCTTCTTTAGCAGCCTGTAGAGGTGGGTTTGTTGGATGGAGGGTTGATTTGCAAGGGCAAACCCGGTTGTGTAGGGGAACAACTCCATCTATTCTATATAAGTAACTCGATCTGATTAGCTCTATATATAGCTAGCTAGCTAGTTAGGACTATAAGTTGGAGATCTGGGTTTTGTTCTTCCAAGGTGATTGATCCCTTGGAGGAAATTGTGGGTGGGGTTTGTTCCTGATGGATGGTTAATTGAAGAGGGATGATCGAGTAGTTGCAGAGGTTGAAGATGAGAGAGAGAGAGGACGAGAAAGAAAGGGTATGTATGTATGAGAAGAGGAGATAAAAGAAAGGGTATGTATGTATGAGAAGAGGAGAGAATGGTTGTTTCTTTTCTGTGAGAGAGAGAGAGAGAGAGAGAGAGAGAGAGAGAGAGAGAGAGAGAGAGAGAGAGAGAGAGAGAGAGAGAGAGAGAGAGAGAGAGAGAGAGAGAGAGAGATGGCCTTCAACCATTTGAGCACTAGGCCGGCCTGTGGAGCGAGGGGTTGAGGATGATAGGCACATATTTTTATAAAAGAATACAAACAACTCCATTTTTTAAAATGAAAATAGTTTACTCTTACTTTGGGTGGCTCGTTAATTAACTTGAGTTTGCTGTGAAAGACACCAATACAACATCTCCCCGTGGATGTCTCCCCCTGCTTATATAAAATATATACTCCCGTGCGTGTTTCGTGCTCGCTCCCTGGATATATATGATATAGGGAAATGGAGCACGCATGTTCAGGTGTCTAAGTGACTAATCGTGACAAGTTCAGATGTCTATATATGTTTAAGGCCATTTCCCTATATTATATATCCAAGGAGCGAACACGGAACACGCACGGGAGTATATATTTTATACAAGCAGGGGGGAACATCCACGGGGAGATGTTGAATTGGTGTCTTTCACAGCAAACTCAAGTTAATTAACGAGCCACCCAAAGTAAGAGTAAACTATTTTCATTTTAAAAAGTAACGTTGTTTGTATTCTTTTATAAAAATATATGCCTATCATCCTCAACCCCTCACTCCACAGGCCGGCCCTAGTGCTCAAATGGTTGAAGGCCAAGGCCAAGTCTATCCTCTCGTCGGCCGCCTAGACTCTCTCTCTCTCTCTCTCTCTGAGAAAAGAAATTACCATTCTCTCCTCTTCTCATACATACATACCCTTTCTAACTCGTCGTCTCTCTCTCAACCTCTGCAACTACTCGATCATCCTGCTCCCCTTCAATTAATCATCCACCAGGAACAAACCCCACCCACAATTTCCTCTAAGGGATCAATCACCTTGGAAGAAGAAAACCCAGATCTCCAACTTATAGTCCTAACTAACTAGCTAGCTATATATAGAGAGCTAATCAGATTGAGTTACTTATATAGAATAGATGGAGTAGTTTCCCTGCACAACCGGACTTGCCCTTGCAAATCATCCCTCCATCCAACAAACCCACCTCTACAGGCAACTGGAGAAGATCATCCAACAAACCCGCCTAGTTTTTTCTTTCGATCAGAACAAACCCGCCTAGTCATAAGTACGTAGTTAGATTTTTCTCAAAAATTAATGACTTTTTTATGAGTTTATTTTCGTATATTGTAAGAACAGTTTTATATACATATATATTGGAGAGCCTTAATTTTATAGGTTAGCTAGGTCACCCACATGGCAATTAGCTAGCTAGAATATTTTTATTAGGCTGGCTTACTATTGACTAATATATATACTGTTAGCACATCTTCATTGGTAAATATATAACGGAGTAATTTTATAGCATTTTATTGCTTATTTTGCTAATTGATTGATAGTAATTAATATCTTCAGTTAACATAAACTTTTATTAATTAACTTTTTTACGTACTACCATAGCAATAACCTAATTAAACTCTCTCTGATCTAAATAGAAACAAGATGATCGAGGTATCTATCAACCAACGACGACTTCGGAACGAGAAGGAGGCGCCGGAGACTTCTAGGAGAAAGTTCGGGTGAAAGATGAGAAGCTGGCGCCGGAGACTTCTAGGCGGAACGCCGGGTGAAAGATGAGAAGCAGGTGCCGTAGGCTTCTAGGCGGAAGGCCGGGTGAAAGATGAGAAGCAGGCACCGGAGAATTCTAGGCGGAAGGCCGGGTGAAAGATCGATCAGCGCGCTTTGTTATACGTTTAGAGAAGGTAAAGTGTGTTTGAGTTTTGTTAGTGAGATTAAGAGTGATCAGCATGGTTATACTAACAAACAGCTATATATTTAATACACATGAGCTTGTAAATCTGCTTCTGATGGAGATTCGATCCTGAGAATAACGATCGAGAATGCAATTCTTCGTTTCATTCTCTCTAAATTCTGTTTTTTTTTCTCTCTTTCCAAGTCTATCAATTTTGACTTGCTGTTGTCACTGTCTTATTTAAGTGATTGATAATCTTTCTAAATCATACGCACCAAGTACCTTAAACCTAGATTTTGGTCCCCCTTAGGGCATGTTTATTTCTATACCTTGGGTATAGGGAATGGGGTTAGGAATGGGTGAAACCTATTTTTGTGTTTGGTTAAGAATGGGATTAGGAATGAGTGATACCTTGGAATCACCCATTCCCCACTTTTATACATAACTTCATACCTCAGCCTAGACCAAGGTATCACTCATACCTAAAATCACTCAACCCCATTCCTCATACCATTCTCATTCCAACCCGATTCCCTATACCAACCCGATTCCTGCCATGATACCAAACAAGCCCTTAGTCTGTCTAAATCATAGAATTAGATTCTGGAACAAACCATTGAAACCAATGAAGTCTAAATCATAGAATAACATTTCTAGAACAAACCAATGATGAAAACTGCGAATTAGTGAAAGGAGAGGCTAACTTGGTTGGGATGCACTACCGTAGGGTACCATTATAGCATGAAAGAGAAGCGGGGTGGAATTTTTAGTAGATAATCAAGTACGTACTTAGAAAGTTTAATTAGCTTAGATTTTGTTGTAATCATATTCTAAATAAATACTACCTGATTTATTATGAACCCACAAATTAAATAATCCAAGCCATGCATGCATCCAGTATTAATTAGTTACTTTGGAGCTTAGTTGTCTCATGTCTTGTGTAACTAATTATATTGTGTAAATCGAGTGGCTAATAAACACTCACTTTATATATGCACCAATCAATGTCGTCTTATCATAAAGAATAATATAATATTACCTAAAATGGCATTCCTTAATAGAACTTAAAAGTAAAATATCTGAATATTACCAAAAGTATCATGGTTGATTAAAAGAACATGCAAACTGGTGCAATATCCTAGCTAACATGTAATGACTTCAATTTGATGGCATTGAAGTGAAGATTTTTTTAACATTGAATCGAGACCGACTTTGTCAATACTTTAAGAATGGGATTCTTATTGGAAGGGTACGTAGACCGAGTGATATTTCATACAACTTACAAGAGTTAGGTCTAGTGGGCAACATTCTTAACAAGTCAACTATATTTTACAAATTAAGTGATGATTCATTTGTTAGAGACAAAGACAAATGCTCATGCAATTCTCAAAAGCTAGCTAGTTTTGATCTCAACGATAGACCAAATATTTGGCCATGGGCTAACAAATACTGTATTAAAAAGAGAGAAAGAGAATACAATTTAAGGAGAGAGTGCATGCATACTTTTTGTATGGTGATGATCAAAATACTTTTTCGATCTTTGAATAACACAATGACAAGTGTCATTAAAGATAGAGAAAAGAAATGAAAATGAAAAAGATAATTAAAAAGAAAAAAATACATTATTACTTTCTCACTAAAAAAACTAAAATGAAAATATCAAAATGGTGCAAATCAATCAAAGAGAAGTAGATTGTGCTTTGGAATTGAGCGAATTTTGTTAAAATAATATATCTACGCAAATCCAAACGGACCCTATGTCTTTGTTTCTTGTTTGTCCCAATCCGACCACCTTAATTGGCCGTGTACCTTTTGATGCTAGGCGGCCTAGGCCGGATCAATCTTAATTTTAACTCTCCTTGCCTCTGAATAGAGATTCTATGATTTCAATCTACTTGAATAAAAATTGAATAACCGTTGTCTTTGCCCCTAGTGTACTAGTCATAGACCTAGTTTCGTATATAAATTATAATGATTAAGTACTCACATACGTTCGGGTTTGGTTGAACAAAATAATACATGCCAATCAACCTCAGTAAAAAACTTTGTATGTTGATATAGAACTATATAATATATATATAGAAGGCATCCCATCACATTATGTGTGATATATATTTGTATGAGTTTATCAATATGAATAATATTATTCGCTTTCTACATGTGAATGACAACCATCATGAAATAAAAGGTGATGCATTTGGGATGATAGTGTGATTGATCTGCCTACAGCATTCATACGATGTAGATGCAATGGCCCCTTTCATATTTATCCTCTGTATGGAATACCTTTCTAGAACTCTACAAGAAGAGTCAATTTCTACCCCTAATCATGTTGGAATTAAATTAACTAAAAATGGTACTTTGTTACCGTTCTTAAGTTTCGCGGACGATACGATTATCTTTGCTAATGCTACATCCTAAAATATGGAATTTATTAAGAATTTGCTTACTAAATTCACTGCCCTTTCTGGATTAGCAATTAACTATCATAAAAGCTCCATTCAAAGCTCTGCCAACGTTTCACAACCCCTTGCTAATGCTTTAGCTAGTATTATAAATATTCACACTACAACGTCAATGGAAAAATATCTAGGTATCCCAATTTTAAAAGGTCGTGTTCAAAATAATATGTTCTCTGACTCCATTTCAAACTTAGAAAAACAATTATCTCAATGGAAAGCGAACTCTATCTCTCAAGCTGGTAGGGTTGTCCTTGTACAATCTTGCCTTCTAAGTAAAGTCAACTATCTTATGCAAAGCTTTATGCTACCACAGGGTATTCTTAAGCAAATTGATAATGTATGTAAATCCTTCTTTTGGAACAAATTCGTCCCAAATCACCATCCACTTATAAGTTGGGATCGGATTTGCTCTCCCAGAAGTGAGGGAGGTCTTGGACTTCGCTCGGCTGAAAACATCAACATTTCGTTACAAATGAAATTGCTTTGGAAATTATTGACACAACCTTCAAATGTATGGGTACAAGTTATTACTGAAAAATATCTTCGTACCGATTCAATCTTTAACTATCGAAAGAATAACTGCTCTTGGCAGTTTGGACTCCTCTTGAATATTAGAGATACCTTTTCTAACGGTCTCCGATGGCTTATTGGAAATGGTAGTTCCATAATTTCTGGAAGGATCCCTGGATTCCAGACGTTGATTTACTTCCATTTTTGGATTGTGCTGATCCAAATCTACACGTCGCCAATTTCATTTCACCTGATAACTCTTGGGATCAGGTGCTCCTACAACAGTATTTGCCGACGCATATTGTACATATCATAACTCAAATTCGTATTCCACTTACAAGTCAGCCGGATCGTCTTATCTGGCTTCCATCGCCTGATGGGGAATTCTCGGTGCATTCCGCTGTCTCAATTATATCACATACACCGAATAATTCCATTGATGAATTTTCCTGGATTTGGAAAACTAAACTGCCACCAAAAATTCAAAACTTCCTCTGGAAGGCCTCTACGGATTGCCTTCCAACTACAGATCGAATCAATAGGTATTATAACTCTGTTCCAAACCTTTGTTCCCTTTGCGAACTACAGAATGAGAACCTAAATCATCTATTTTTCGAGTGTCCCTTCACCTGAAAAATGATTACCAAGCTCGGTCAGCTTCTAAACCACCATTTTACCCTCAGTATTGTCTATACTTTTCAACAAAATATTCAGGAAACTCTTAAGCAAAAGTTTGATACGTACCTATGCTTCCTTTGGTGGTTTATCTGGGCTCATAGGAACGCAAAAATTTTTGATACTTCTAGAATAAATCCTAATAAACTTCCACCTGCACTGGCCTTTTCAGGTGCGCTTGAATGGGAAACAGTGTGTACTCCGACTCAAAAAGTACATAAAACGACTCCTAAAAGAAGTGAACTTTCTACTTGGAAAAAACCTCCTCCTAACTGGACCAAACTTAATTTTGATGCTTCCAGATATAATAATGGTATGACCCATGCGGGTTTTATCTTAAGGAATCAATCAGGATCTGTCTTGTCGCTTTGGCGCCAACAACTACCATCAATGCCTGTTGTCCAGGCAGAGGCTTCCACCTTACTATATGCTCTAAGAAATATTGATTGTTCTAGTATTAACAATTTAATTATTGAAGGTGATAATTTAATTGTTATTAATACCTTTAAAACGCCAATGGAAAGTTCCTCGGGAATTATACTCAATTATAACTGATATCAGAAACATTATTAAGTCAGTACCACATATTTTATTTTTTCATTGTCTCAGGGAATCTAACGCAACCGCTGATTTCCTTGCAAGAAGACCAATTAATCTTCAACGTCTTACTGCAGCCATCCATCTGCCATCTCCGAATCTTTCCATTTCTAATTTGCCTGTAGCACAGTCAAGGTGTTTGTTGAGTCAACAACCCTTGCTGCTTGATTTTTTAAAGATCATCCGCCGTGATGATTTAGGCTATCCTTGTAATAGATAGGTGGCCTAATTATGGCTTGTTCGAGCTAGTAGCTCCTCAATCAAAAAAAAAACATTCATACGATGTAAAATGATGCATTTTGGATAATCTATATCTATATCTATACTATCTATATTATTTTGTGTACATGAGGGCTATTTAATACCCTCATCACACATTAATAATTTTGTGATCCTATGTATAAGAATAAAAACTATTATAATAAAACTACAACATATATTAAAAAGTGGATAAAACTATTGCATGCGCACATTAACAACAATTTTGTGATCCTATGTATAAGAATAAAACTACTACATATATTAAAAAGTGGATTAAACTATTACATGTACAAGAATATAACTACATATATGATCATTTAACTATATATATACATACGAAAGACTATATTAAAAAAAAGGGTTATGATTTAAAAAGGTTGGAAATGAATAGCATTTAACATTTAGAAATGAGCATATATGTGATCATTTAAACAAAACTATTATATTTTAGATGTATATGAACAAAACTACCATATTAAGAGGTGGATATAACTATTACATTAGACATGAGCATATAAAAAACTATAACTACTAACAATATTTTTTTCCTATAAAACTAGAACATAAACCGTAGAAAAGGAAAAGATACGGTAATAATATTGTTAGCTAAAGTATTATCCAAATTGAAAACAATATGTATTCCACCAAAAAAAATTGAAAACAGGATGTAATCCATAAATGACGTTACAATTGATTGTGGGTACAATTGATCATAAAAAGACGTTACAAATCCTTTTTGCTATAAATAAAAATCATGCAAACATTTTACCCCCACAAAATTATATAAGACGTTACAATTGAGCATAAAAGACACCTCAGTTCTAAACATCCCCTCAAAATTAGCATTCACATTATAAGTCAAACCATCACTTACACAAATTAGAAATTTGAAAACCAATGATACGTTACATTTCAATTCCAAACAACCCCCATAAAATTAGCATCCATAATTAATCAAATTGAATGTGTATTGATTTTTAAGGCCACCATTTCAGCACAATGATCACCCAATTTCAAACTATCTATCCCAAAAACATTCCTTTCCTCTTCCTACATATATATGCAAGTTGAATGTGTACGTATCCTCACATCCACTGTCCTTCCAAGAATCCAAAGTAACATTCATGTCAACCATGTCCAGCCCTACAAAAGAAATGAAAGTCACCAATGTCAACAATGAAACAAATGTTGCTTCTGACTCCAAGCATAACAACAGCCTAAATGCACCCAAACGTGAGACTTTATATGAGGGACCAACTGAGGATCAATCTCAAAAGAGATGAGGGGCAATGCATCACCTTCCTTAATGGCAAGTTGGGATGCCAACAAGAAAAAAAGCAATGTAAGACAATATGATTATAATTACTTAATATGATCTGCCAACTGACCAATTCTTACTTTCTCTTATACCAGCTGCGAAACAAATAATCTTGAGCTTTCATCATCAAAGAGATTCACAGACCAATGTGGGGTACGATAGGCTATTCGTTGGATTGCGATGCCAGGCAATTTTGCTTCTTCTCCTTCTTATTCTAGATTAGTTCATTGTAGCCTATATGTTTTACATCCTGACTTGCTCAATATCTTGAATGAAGTGCAGGTCTATTGGCCTATGGATGATGAATAGTACCAGGGTTCTGTTATTGCATATGATGCAGAATCTAAGCGGCATAATGTATAGCTGAGCATTTGGTTGTTTGGTTAGTGATGGCTTATACTTCCTGCTTTTATTTTCTAATTATCTAATGTGATTCCACAAATGCAAGTAAAATATGAGGATGGTTAGGAGGAAGATTTGACAATATCACAGGAGAAAGTTAAGTTATATGTATCCCACGAGGAAATGCAACAATTGAACGTTAGGCCACATGATAAGAGCATGGATGACAATTTCTAGATTCCGCTACAAATTCCCCAAAAAACCATGTACGAAGAATTCAAACAAATCAATGTGATGTTTTCTCTCTGGGGCATTTCATCAAACAATTGGTGGGAAGATTTTAATGGGCGAAAATGGAAATCAAAGAGAGAGAACATGTACCACAGTATTGCTCGGTTGAGATGAATCAAAATCATCACCACCACTCCTTCCACTCTCATGCGCCTCCCTTGACCTCCGACTATCCATCAACCTTGAACACACCTAAACCTCAGTCGAGAAGGAGAAGGCCCAATCCGAGCTTGCGAGGGCTCAAATCCTTTGGGATAGGACCACAGAGGAGCTTGCGAGGGCTCAGATCCTCTGGGATAGGACCATAGAGGAGCTCGCTAGGGCCGAGCGGATCAAGCTTGAGCAGTGGCAGAGAGAATATCTTACCTTCAAGTCATCAACATCTTTGGCCTCCTCACAGCCGCATATTTATTTTTGGGTGGAACCTCACAACCTAAATCGAGAATGGATGACCATCAGTGAAAAAAATAAATACGGGCTTGATCTACTTTTCTATATATCACATGAATTCTTTGTATATTATGTAGTATAACATATAAGTTGAATTTTCTTCCAAATTAAATACGTATACCCACCTATATTATATATAACATATAAGTTGATTTTTCTTCCACTAATAATAAATTCTTAATCAAGACACAACTATTACTAAATTCACTAATATATAACATTTTATTTAATCAGCTTTTCATACTTTGATATTTCTTTTAATTTTGATTTTAATATGATAAAAAAAATATTTCATCGTCCAAAAATAATAATACAATTATAATTATACTCAGTCATTATACCTAAAAAATTCAGAAAACATATATAATGTCCATTTGTTGTGAAAAAAAATCAAAATAATATGTAATATATATCTGCATTTTGATATAACAAAGGACCCGTGTGTATGCACGGGCCTGATTGCTAGTAGTGGAATAATTTTGATCTCACTCAAAGTCTCAAACAATTAATGGGGGACCGGGGGGTCAAAACTCTACAAAGCAACAATGCAAAAGCTATCTCTCTCACAATCACAATGAAAAAGCAAGAGCAGTGCCCAACAACAAAAAAAGCTAAGGTTTACACTATGGCAGGGAGGGTCACGCTTGCCCGCAAAGGTGAATGGTACATTGTCGACATGGAAAGGCCCGTAATTGAGTATGGCGGGGAGGGTCACGCTTGCCCGTTCGACCCGTAGCTATGATGCATTGATGCTCACAACTCAAACTCTAAAGTTGTGGAGATTGTAAATCCAAGAACTAGGTCATTGGTTGTTATGAAAGCTGAAAAGACAATACACCAGAATCTCTCCTTTTTTCCATATTTATTTTTCTCTTTACACTTTAAAAGTTACTGGGGGAATTTCATTTACTAGCCTAACCTATAAGTATAGTTGCGTTAATTAGCCATACCTTTTGAAATTGCATCTAACAGCCTAGCCAATAGAAATAATTGCGGATACTGACCTCATTTTTCCATATGCCAAAAATTTTATATTTTACTTGATGAATTGCTAAAATCAAAGCCCATGTGATATGTGACCTGGCTTATTTATTAAACTAATTTAATTGGTAATTTGATTATAGACCCCACATGCATGTATGTAAAATATGAAAGAATATATATAATTGAAACTAAATCTATAAGGTTTCCTTAAATATGTAATTAATTAACCTTACTATATACTAAATTTGAGATTAAAATAATAATATAGAGCAACATATGCCAACTCCAAATAAATTTATAATTAAATTAATAGTAGTAGCATATTAAAGATATGATAAACCACACAACCATTTTATTGTATCAATCTGATTGGTTTACATTTCATTGACTTATTTTTTATTGGTTAAATTTTTTATGGTAGATTCTACATATATAAAAAATTATATATATAATTTAGGTTTTAGTTTTTCAAAATAGCTATAAAATTTGTGCTATTATTATTATTACAAAATAAAGAAAATGATTGATATAAACAAGTATTCCATCCTTAATACCTCATACAAAAAATTATAATCCCACAAATCTTTGTTTGATTAAAAGAATGTATTATAACAAAAATAAACTATCATTAAAATCTATTATTATATACTAAATCGAAAAAACATTTCGCCACCATATTGTGCCACATCACCCTCTTATTAAAAACATTATCTAATCAAACTTAGGTTTAAGCTTAATCTTATACATATTTAATTAAAATATTAGTTCTATCTTAAATTTTGAGTTGCTTTCTATCCTAATATATAAATCTCAATCTTATCATTTTATGGTTACTTATTTACTTAATATATTAATTTATCATAAATATTTTATTTTAAAAAATTATTTTTACTCATTTACTTAAATGTTATGTTAATAATAATAACTATTTTCATAATTGTTTTTTAAAATCTTCTAAAAAACATCATTAGTAGCAAATTGTACCACTACTAGAATAGTCCGTCGTACCATATACGACTATGTTTTAAGTATTAACAATATTTTGAATACATTATATTACAAAATTTGTGTACATTTAATTACACTTACTAATAAAATACATCATGATACCACTATCATATTTAATTCGAATTAACTTGTGTTTCTCATATAAAACTTAATTGTAGTATATTTTCTTATTTATAAACTTTTCCTAATGTCAAGATTCGATTTATCTTATAAACCAACCTAAAATATAAAACATAATACCGATATTCCAATAAATCATATTTTCTTATCAAAACTTAAGAAAATAAATTATATATTGATGTCCTAGGAAATTAAATGATATTTTCAGAATATAAAACTTTATGATAGAACATGAAATCATATTTTTCTATATATATATATATATATACACATTTCATATAGATAAATCCATTCATGTGCTAATATTTATAGTTTCTTGTAGGGTAAATCTAAATATTATCTTAATTAGTATGATATTCATAGATTGTATAAATAGATATTATTTGGGTAGATTATAAATATAGATATTATTTTGATAGATATTATTTCGATAGGTTATAAATATAAGATATTATTATGACAGATTTTGGATATAGATATTATTTTGATATATTAGTTTATAGCAATTAGATAAAGATACCTTTTTAATTAGGATAAATCTAGATTGTATAGATAGATATTACTTTGATACTTTATCAATATATGATATTGTTTTGATAGATTTCGGATATAGACATTATTTTAACATATTAGGATATGGTAATTAGATAAAGAGATATGGAACTTTTTAACAAATAAAATTAATAAGGATATATAATTATTAAAATATGATTAGTTTATAATTAATTTAATATGAGATGGGGCCAGAATTAACGTGGAGGGTCAAAAAGTCTCAATTTTAATGTATAGTATAAATATTTTTAGCACATCTTTTTTTATTAAAATAATGTATTAAATTTTTTTTCTATTGTATCATAATCAAGTCTATTAATAATATTAGTATATTGTTTATATAGTACTCACTCTGTTCCTAAATATAAGTCTCATTTTCCATTTTGGGCGTCCCAAAATATAAGTCCCATTTGCCAAACTTTTCACTTTTGGACTATTAAATTTACCATATTACCCTCATCAAACAACTCAAATTACATCTTTTCTAACCCTCTCTTCTCTACTTTTACTATATTACCCTCACTCAATCATTCAAATTACACCTTTTCTAACTCTCTCTCATCTCCTTTTACCATTTTATCCTCACCAAATCATTCAAATTACACCTTTTTCATCTATCTCTCATCTCCTTTTACCATATTATCCTTACTAAACACTATAAATTACCCACTTTTCCACTTTTTCTTAAAATTTGTACCCAAACCCCAAATGGGACTTATATTTAGGGACGGAGGGAGTATATCTACTTGGGATTGTCCTCTAACGCGCGCGATGCGCATAGGCGCGCTCGAGTTGGGTTATGCCCCTCGTAGTTTTGCATAAAGCCTTAAATCATCAAAACTCCACAGTCGTTATTAGGGAAAACCCAAGTTGCCGTCCTCGCTTGGGGTTGTCCGCTAACGCGCGCGATGCGCATAGGTGCGCTCGAGTTGGGTTATGCTCTTCGTAGTTTCGCATAAAGCCTTAAAACATCAAAACTCCTCAGTCGTTAGGGAAAACCCAAGTTGCCGTCCTCGCTTGGGGTTGTCCGCTAACGCGCGCGATGCGCATAGGCGCGCTCGAGTTGGGTTATGCTCCTCGTAGTTTCGCATAAAGCCTTAAAACATCAAAACTCCACAATCGTTATGGAAAACCCAAGTTGCCGTCCTCGCTTCGGGTTGTCCGCTAACGCACGCGATGCGCATATGCGCGCTCGAGTTGGGTTATGCCCCTCGTAGTTTCGCATAAAGCCTTAAAACATCAAAACTCCACAGTCGTTAGGGAAAACCCAAGTTGCCGTCCCCACTTGGGGTTGTTCGCTAACGCGCGCGATGCGCATAGGCGCGCTCGAGTTGGGTTATGCCCCTCGTAGTTTCGCATAAAGCCTTAAAACATCAAAACTCCACAGTCGTTAGGGAAAACCCAAGTTGCCGTCCTCGCTTGGGGTTGTCCGCTAACGCGCGCGATGCGCTTAGGCGCGCTCGAGTTGGGTTATGCCCCTCGTAGTTTCGCATAAAGCCTTAAAACATCAAAACTCCACAATCGTTAGGGAAAACCCAAGTTGCCGTCCTCGCTTGGGGTTGTCCGCTAACGCGCGCGATGCGCATAGGCGCGTTCGAGTTGGGTTATGCCCCTCGTAGTTTCGCATAAAGCCTTAAAACATCAAAACTCCACAGACGTTAGGGAAAACCCAAGTTGTCGTCCTCACGTGGGGTTGTCCGCTAACGCGCACGATGCGCATAGGCGCGCTCGAGTTGGGTTATACCCCTTGTAGTTTCGCATAAAGCCTTAAAACATCAAAACTCCACAATTATCGTTAAGGCGAACCGCCGAGCTGAGCTCGGGGTTTGGCCTGCGTTGAACGCAAGGGCGCGCTCGAGTTGACTTCATCGCTCGTAGTCGTGATAAACCCAAATATCCAAATTCTATAAGGCAAACCGCCGAGCTGAGCTCGGGGTTTGGCCCGCGTTGAACGCAAGGGCGCGCTCGAGTTGACTTCATCGCTCGTAGTCGCGATAAACCCAAATATCCAAATTCTATAAGGCAAACCGCCGAGCTGAGCTCGGGGTTTGGCCCGCGTTGGACGTGAGGACGCGCTCGAGTTGACTTCATCGCTCGTAGCCGCGATAAACCCAAATATCCAAATTCTATAACGCAAACCCTCGAGCTGAGCTCGTGGTTTGGCCCGCGTTGAACGCGAGGGCGCGCTCGAGTTGACTTCATTGCTCGTAGCCGCGATAAACCCAAATATCCAAATTCTATAAGGAAAACCGCCGGGCCGAGCTCAGGGTTTGGCCCGCGCGCGATGCACTTAGGCGTACTCGAGACGATTACACCTCTCGCAACTGCTTAAAGCCGTAAAACATCAAATACCAAAACCATCGTTAATGAACCTGCCAAGCTATTGCTTGGGGTTGTCCGCTAACGTGCGCAATGCGCGTCGACGTGCTCGAGCCGGTTACAACAAAGCGTTGACCGAAATTATGCGCATCAAGTTGGTGCCTCGTTTGTCCATGAAATACTGAGGACATCCGATTCACGGGGTTGTGTTGATACCCGGAATTGTAACCGTGTTGGTGCACGAGGTGAATGATATTGACATAAAAAATTAAAGTGCTAAGCACGCTTTTAACGCGCTAAGTACGCGAATAGCTAAAATGAATAAATGTACGTGTAGTACATAACGTCCCACATCAAGCATACGGAGGCAAAGTTGGATAGGGGGCAAATTGGACACTTGCCACGTCATCATTAGCAGGCATGTGCATGTTCACAGCCTTAATCGCGGTCAACAAACGCTTTGGCCTTAAACGCGATCAATATGCAATTTGGTATGATTTGGCCATGTTCCTATGAAAGTAGCTTGTGAAATGAAATGGAAAAGTGTTGTCCCACGTCGACAATCAACGGCCAAGCAGCCAGCTCCCTCATTCTATATATATATATATATATAGTGGTGCAAGGCAAAGTTGGAAGGGATCGGAAAAAGGCCGGTCCCGAGACGTGTTTTAGAAGGACGGACCCCGACGTGTTTGAATCTCCGAAGAGCTCGCACTATTTTACGGGAAAGACCTTAAAAGGTCTTATAAGCCTCCGAAAAGAGAATAAAATAATACGCGGGGGTGGGAGAGCTCAAAGTAAGACGAACCGGTTTATAGCGCGCCGAAAGGCCCGAGAGTTTAATAATTTTGTCCCGTATTTAGTTAGAGATTTTCGGACTTCAACAATACTCTACTGTATTTTCTAAACAGTTTGCTCCTGCGGCGAAACTCCCAGCGGGATTTTGGGATGGGTTTTCCAGAAGAAAACGGGAAGGATGAGGGTTGATTTATGGGCAGATAATCCTCATGAACAACCTTCCATTTGTACAAAATTTATGATCAATTTGTCAAAAGAACTAGATTTGGTTAGGGTAATTTAACAGGGTGAAAATCAGATTTTGCAGAGGGCAAATCAGCGGGAAAACCGGACCTCCGTTCGTACACGTACGAGAGGGGTGAGGTTGAAGATGAAATCTGAATTTAATAAATGTAGTGGCCATAGCTATGATGCATCATTGATGCTCACAACTCAAACTCTAAAGTTGTGGAGATTGTAAATCCAAGAACTAGGTCATTGGTTGGTATGAAAGCTGAAAAGACAATACACCAGAATCTCTCCTTTTTCCATATTTTTTATTTTTCTCTTTCCACTTTAAAAGTTACTGGGGGAAATTTCATTTACTAGCCTAACCTATTAGTATAGTTGCGTTAACTAGCCATACCTTTTGAAATTGCATCTTTTTTTTTCGGTCGAGTTTTGCAATTGCATCTAACAGCCTAGCCAATTGAAATAACTGCGGATACTAACCTCATTTTTCCATATGCCAAAATTTTATATTTTACTTGATGAATTGATAAAATTAAAGCCCATGTGATATGTGACTTGGCTTATTTATTAAACTAATCTTTATTAAACTAATTAAATTGGTAATTTGATTATAGACCATGCATGTATGTAAAATATGAAAGAATATATATAATTGAAACCATATCTATAAGGTTTACTTGATGAATTGTTAAATTTAGGTTTTAGTTTTTCAAATTAACTATAAAATTTTTGTTATTACTATTATTATTAAAATATAAATAAACTTATTGATATAAACAAGTATTCAATCCTTAATACCTCATGCAAAAAATTATAATCCCACAAATCTTTGTTTGATTAAAAGAATGTATTATAACAAAAATAATCTATGATTAACATCTATTATTATATACTAAATCGAAAAAACATTTTGCCACCATATTGTGCAACGTCACCCTCTTATTAACAAAATTATTTGATCAAACTTAGTTTTAAGCTTAATCTTATACATACTTAATTAAAATTTTAGTTCTATCTCAAATCACTGTCCTATAGAACTTCCCTTTCAGTTTCAAAGGCACCTTCTTATCGCACAGAACCCCCGACGCTGCTCTCCACTTCTGCCAGCCTCTCTGGATCCGATGCGTAATGTCCTCATCGACACCACCGTTACTTCAACAAAGACTACTATCCAAACACTATATATACATATATATATATAATAACGTAGGTGGTTGAGTGTCACTCTCAACCTATCTTAAATTCAAAACCGAGCCCATCTAATGGCAAAGTCGATTGACTCGAGATTGACCCAAACCCGTTTCAACCCGAGTCCGAGATCATGACCCTACTCAAATCCTACCCGACCGATCCAATTGACATGTCTATATATATATATATCGATTAGTTCTTGCATACTATTTTGTCACACTCATAAGTGTCCAAAAAAGAAGAAAATAATACACAAAATTATATTTCAACAAACCCACTTTTTAAAAAGTGGAAAATTGTGTGTGGAATATATCCAATCACCCACACTTTAATTTGATAAATACCCTTCCAGTGGTTTAAAGCGTGAAAAATTTATCCAACATTTTTAAGTGTGATGATTCCTAGTGTGGGTAAATCAATGTTTTCTTTTAGTGCATGTCACCCATCTCAAATCGAGTCAGATCCATCAAATTGGCGCACTATAGCTGGCTTGGGTAAATTTTGGGTCGGGTATGGGCAAAATTATAGGCATGTTGGACCCACCTAACTCAGTCCATTTTATTTTTAGATAATTATTTTAGGGAAATTCGTATGGTGTTATAAATATATAACTGATAAAATGGTATTGTTTGTATGTGATATATAAGGTATATGAGTAATAAATTAAATATTTTAATATATTATATTATTTTTAATCTATTAATCTTTTTTAATACAGTATTTTTGAACAACTAAGTTTAATTTTTTACTGTCATTAATTAACGCCTAAGTTTCAGCCAATTCATTCCTTTATTTTAATGCATTATTCAACTCACCAATATATTGTGCATACATTTATTTGGCCAAATAGTTGAAAACCACCCATATAATATGACATATTTCGCTTAACCATTCCTTTAATGCGAAATTGTGAAAACACCCCTTTCAAAATCTCAGTTAAAGTTGCTGCACCCCAATCCCACCTACCGTTTGGCCAAAACGATATACCATGTCACTAACGGAAAACAGAACTTGATGGAAAATGGGTCGGGGGTGGTGATGTATTAACAGAGGGCATAATAGATGTAGTTTTAAGCAATTTCAAAATATAAGGTTGGTTATGCTAAATACGCCATATTATAGTAGAGTTGTCCAACGGTCTGGGTCGCTTGTAACCCGGACTGACCCGACCGTAAATTTACGGGTCAGGTCACGGGTCAAATAATTTTCATTTACGGGTTACAAGTCGGGTAATGGGTCGACTTGTAAAACCTGTAAAATTAAAAAATAATAATTATATTTAATTTTATTGTCTTTATATGGACTATGGAGTGTATAGTTTTTATTTTATTTTTCTTTATAAGACGCAATTCTACTCCATCCGTCCCTTTATGTTTGTCTTTTTTCCATTTCCGTCATCCCAAATTGTTTTTCCTCTTTCCTTTTATATCAATAATTTCTTACAATACTACCCTCATTCAATCTTAGTTTTTACCCCCATCGTCCAACTTTTTCTTCTACTTTATCTTCTTTCAACTTTTTACACATATAAAATTATAAAACTTACCCCATCTAATTTCAACTTTTACCCAGATCATCCACCTTTCTCTTCTTCTAATACAACTTTATCCTTTCTTTAATAACCACAAAAATAGTGTTTTAGGACGAACAAATAGGGACGGAGGGAGTATAATTTTATTACATTGGATGTTAGTAAAATAATATTTCTATAATTTTATTACATTATTAAGCACTATATAGTCGGGTTAAACGGCTTTAACGGGTCAAATCGTGATCTGACCCGTAAATTGATCCATTTGACCAGTAAAACCCACTGGTCAAACGTGTAGACCCATGACCCGACCCGTAAAACCCGTAACCCGTAAACTAGGTGATGGGCCGGGTCTCGGGTCATATATTTTCTATTTACGAGTCAACGGGTTGACCCGTGACCCGTAAACCGAATTACGGGTCGGGTCGAGTCGACCCGTTGAACAAACCTATATTATAGGGGTGGTTTTCAACTATTTGGCCGGATTAAATTTTGTTGATTTCGCACTCGTTTTTTGTGGGTCACAATGGTGGACTCTACGCGCGCATGCTTGAAGAAGATTTAGACAACGTACAAAAAAGCTAGATTGAGATTCGGTAAAGTTGTGATTTTGATTCTAAACTTTTATTAAGGGTTGGATCTAAATTCTTTGATAGGCATAATTAGGTGTGTTGCTACTTACATCAACAAAAGTGTTTGGTGAAATGGTAATTGGGAATCTCTAGTAAACAATCATGTGCGTACTCTTGCCAAACAAACCTATAGAGTTGTCACAATTCACAACCTTATGGCCGTACGCAATACATTCACTTACCAAACAAATTAACTATTTACCAAACAAATTAACTATTTATGGTTGGGTACGCAACTCTTTGATATAGAGTTGTCACAATTCTTAAATTTTCTTGCATTATTCTTAAATATTCACTTTGTGTGTAGCTTACTGCATATACATGAATATGTAATTTTATTTTAGAAGTAGATTTCGGGCTAAATTTGTGATAATTAATACCCTTCATTCAAACCAGAACAAAATACTCCTACACATGCATGTAAGCATCAATCACTCTTTATGAGTGTTATTATTCTATCAGTGTGTGGCGTGTGGCGTGTGGTGTGTAGTGTGTAGTGTGTTGTGTGTTGTGTGTTGTGTGTGGTGTGTGGTGTGTGCACATGACAAGAACAAGAACCCTAGAATTTAAAAAACTTTAAATAAAAATAACAATCAATATATATTATAAAAGTCGGCCGTTTTCGAGTCACTACGTTGATTCTAGCCCCGCTTAATTTTATAAATAATAAAAACTTTGTATCTTTTATTTTCCTTAATTATCTAATCCTCAATTTTATCTTTATAGTCATACTTTCTATCTTTAATATTTTTTTCTTAAATAATTGTATCTTTAATCGAGGTTAAAAATATTAAACTCATTGAAGAGTACCATCCATGAATATTATTACACTTCCAATTAAAATTGTTATGGAAATAAAATTTTATAATTATTAAAATCAATATGTCCTTCTTATGTGATTAATAAAATTTTAATAAAAAATTATAATACTATAAATATATTACAATCAGTACTATAATAAATATTGATTATAATATATTTATTATTAATATAATAATAATAATAAATTATAATAAATATATTACAATAATATTGATTATAATATATTTATAATAATAATAATAAATTATAATAAGTATATTATAATATCATTTTACAATAATTAATAATAATAATAATAAATTTTTATTAATATAACAATAATAATAACTTTTTATATATTATTATAATATTATTATAATTATGTTATAACTATATTATAATTATTATATTATGATATAATAATTAATTATAAATAATAATTATAATAAATTATTAATTCCATAAATTATTAATAATATATCATAAAATAATTTATTAATAATAAATTATATTATTATATTAATTATGATATAGTAAATGATAATATAGTTATAATAATAACTATTATGTAGTTATAATATTATTATATTAATTAGTTATAATAATAATATATCATAAAATAATTTATAAATAATAATTATAATATAGTTATAATATTATGATATTCCATAAAATTTATGATATTATTATGATATAATAAATTATTATAATAATTTATGATATTATATAATTTATTATTATATTATTATTATTAAATTTTTAGATTTTATATTAGTAATTATTTGATTTATATTAATTTATAATAAAATTTATAATAATAAATTATTATTATTATTCTAAATTATATAAAATTTTAATAATGTTATAATAATAAATTTTAATAATAGAATATTATTTATAACATAAGAGTACCATCACATGCCATAAATTTATGTATATGTTTCTAGATTGGCATACTTATAATTAAATATTATGTTTTATTTAAGGTACATAAGTTGTTATGAAAGCTAAAAAGACAATACACCAGAATCTCTCCTTTTTCCACACTTTTTATTTTTCTCTTTACACTTTAAAAGTTACTGGCGGGGGAATTTCATTTACTAGCCTAACCTATTAGTATAGTTGCATTAATTAGCCATACCTTTTGAAATTCCCTCAATTGCATCTAACAGCCTAAGCCAATTGAAATAATTGCGGATAATGACCTCATTTTTCCATATGCCAAAACTTTATACGTATTTTACTTGATGAGTTGCTAAAATTATGGTCCATGTGATATGTGACTTGGCTTATTTATTAAACTAATCTTTATTAAACTAATTCAAGTGATAATTTGATTATACACCCCATATGCATGTACGTAAAATATGAAAGAATATATATATAACTGAAACCATATCTATCAAGTTTCCTTAAATATGTAATTAATTAATCTTACTATATAGTAAATTTGAGATTAAAACAATAATATAGAACAACATATGGCAACTCCAAATAAATTTATAATTAAATTAATAGTAGTAGCATATTAAAAATATAATAAACCACATTACCATTTTATTGTATCAATCTAATTGGTTGATATTTCATTGACTTATTTTTTATTGGTTAAAATTTTTATGGTAGATTCTACATATATAAAAAATTATATATATAATTTAGGTTTTAGTTTTTCAAAATAAATATAAATTTTTTGTTAATATTATTATTATTACAAAATAAAGAAACTTATTGATATAAACAGGTATTCAATCCTTAATACCTCATACAAAAAATTAAAAATCCCACAAATCTTTGTTTGATTAAAAGATTGTACGTATTATAACAAAAATAATCTATGATTAAAAGCTATTATTATATACTAAATCAAAAAAACATTTCGCCGCCATATTGTGCCACGTCACCCTCTTATTAACAAAATTATTTGATCAAACTTAGTTTTAAGCTTAATCTTATACATATTTAATTAAAATATTAGTTCTATCTCAAATTTTGAGTTGCTTTCTAGGTAATATATAAATCTCAATCTTATCATTTTATGGTTACTTATTTAGTTAATATATTAGTTTATCATAAATATTTTATTTAAATTTCATATATCCAATTTCATACTCTACTATATTTTCTAAACAGTTTTCTATCACTTAACATTTTAAAATGGTATATATACATATATAGAGGTAGGTTCTATAGTGAACAACCTTCTATAGAGAACAAGTGAACAAATCTCATCCGTAGGATGAGATTTGTAATGGATGGTGAGATATTAGTCCACAATATCCAAAAATAAGAAAATCACAAAAAATCTTAAATAGGAGAGATTTTCTTCATCATCTACCAATTATAACTACCATAAATACAATTCTGTAAAATCAGAATTTACGCTCCATTGTAGATCCAGAAGAGACGCTCCCAAAAATCATCGGCCTCCATTGCGGCCTCCACCACTTCGCCGGCCACAATGTCGCCGTCCTCCATTGTTGTTCGTCGTCCGTTGCACAGTTGCCCATTCGCAGTCCCACATTTGTTGTCGTCGTGGCGGTTCGCCGGCCTGTATTGCGGTAGTTCGCCGTCCATTACGCAGAACCGATCGTGGTGATCTCCGGCATGTATTGTGGTGAGCCGTCCATTGCGCAGACGCTCATTCGCAATCCCCATTCGCCGTCGTCGTGGTGGTTCGCCGGTTTGTATTCCGGTGGTTCGCCGTCCATTGCGCAAAACCCCCCATCGGAACCACCGCATCGAACCACCATGTCGCCAAAGCCACCACGAACCACCATGCTGCGCATTATTAATCGTATAAATATGGCATAAGGTAATTTTGTATATAATTTTTTCATTATGTATATGATTGATTTGATTTAGTATATGGCGTGATTTTCTGTGTAAATTGTTTACGTGACCTATTTCTACAGATCAAGATGTATATAGGTACAATAATAATGTATATGACAACCCGAGGAATGTATATACGAAATTTGTCTCCACTTGATTGTTTCAGTGACCTAATTCTACGGATTAAGATGTATATAGGTACAATAATATTGTATATGATAACCCGAGGAATGTATATAATTTTTTCATTATGTATATGATTGATTTGATTTAGTATATCTCCACAGTATTTCGCCGGTCACCACCATTGCGTCGACCACATCGAACCACCATTGTGCCGGCTGTCAGAACCACCAATTCGCTGGAAGGTCTCGTCGGAACCACCACATTGAACCACCACGTCGCCAAAGCCATCATCAACCACCACGTTGCCAATTATTGTATATATGTATAGTAATATTGTATATGACAACCTGAGGGGTGTATAAACGAAATTTGTTGTGGTTGAATTGTTTATGTGACCTATTTCTTCATATCAAGATGTATATGTGTATAGTGATATTGTATATGAAAACGTAAGGCATGTATATACGGAATTTCTTGTGGTTAGATATTTTATGTGACCTATTTCTACAGATCAATATTTATATATGTACAGTAATACTGTATATAACAACCTGAGAAATGTATATATGAAATCTATTGTATTCATATGTTTAATCGTACATTAATCACTTCTGCCGGAATATTGTAAATATAGTGTATATAATGATCTCATTATGTATATACAAAACTATAACATGTGTATATAGTTAATAATTCGTACAAGACATATGGATATCCAATATGTAATTAACGCTTGCTATAATTACGAGATTGAGTTTAAATTTGAAAATTAATTATCAATTGCTATAATTAAGGGATTCCTTTTGTAATTTTTCTATAAATCCGAAAATTACAAGACTGTAAATATAGTGTATATAATGATCACATGATGTATATACAAGACTATAACATGTATATATATTTAATAATTCGTACAAGACGTGAATATCCAATATATAATTAACACTTGCTATAATTACGAGATTGAGTTGAAATTTGAAAATTAAGTAACACTTGCTATAATTAAGGGATTTCTTTTTGTGATTTTTCTATAAATCCAAAAATTAATTAACACTCCTTATAATTAAGGGATGAGGTTCAAATTTAAATTTGGGCCAAATTTATATATGTAATCTGGACCATCCATTGGAATAGCATCTAAAGGCCTACAATTGTTCACTTGTTCACTCATATTTAATTGTCCACTATTAAACTTTAATATATATATATATATATATACAATATAAATATGAACTTACGCGCTACTATTATATAGCCTTATATAATAAGGTTTAAAATATTATTGTAGAGATGTAGAGGTGTTAAAATTTCAGTTTACTTGACAACCCGATCCATGACTTGGAATTTTAGAGTTAGAAACTATAAAGCTTAACCCAAAGTTAAAAAAAAAAAATTTGAATTCCATCGGATTGAAATTCAAACTTCATTGTGTTAATCCTATTTAATATATTTAAAGTATCCATAATATTTGTTTCAAAAAATAATATGTATGAATAATATTTTAATAATCATAAAAAAAATCGATATTTTAACCAATTAGGTCAAATGGACCGCTCGAAAACTTGCAACGTGCGATTCAACTTCATTGTCCCTTAACCTATAATCTTACTTTTTCAAACTCTATTAGATTCATCCTATACCATAATCATGATGTGATAGCTGGAAAACACTAGTTAACTAATATTAAACTAGTGTACAGTATATATTAATATATGAATATGTAATATATTAGATGATATTATGTTTATGAAATTACATAGTTTAAATATCCTATGTATAATCAACCAGTAAGAAATAATCAATATTGTATTTTTAAATAAGAAATGGCGTGAATAAAATAAATACTATTGCTATTTCAAATTAACTAATTACATCCATCTAGAGGTGTCAAAGACGTCGGTTCGAGTGGATTTGGGTTCGGTCTTTTCGGATTTTGGTTAAGTGTAGGTTTTGGTTAGTCGGGTTACAAGTCAAATCAGGTCGAGTCTTGACAAACTATATATTGTGCAAGTTCAGGCTGACTAATAGGTTAAGAATTTAAATTTTTAACAATTTATTAAATTAATATTATGACTAAATAATGGTATGTTATTTTTTAATAATTTTTATAGTAAAATATATTATACTCTGTAATAAGTAAGAGGAAATATATTTATTCCACATATATAAAAAAAACTGGGTCGATTAGGGCCGATTTCAACCCAATTGATTTCGCGTTAATCGGGTTTCACTACTTGGGTCATGTTTCAACCCTAAAATTTCCGATCAATTCGGATCGGTTTTCCGTCGCCCAAAATTGGTTTGTGCAAAAATAAGTATATGTTCTAAAGAACGTGTGTTTTGTCTTTGCCTTTTTTCAACAATCATGGCTTGACCAAAAAAAATATATGGCTCGATATATGAATATAGTCGTTTTGAAGGACTATTGAATTTGAAGTGAAGGACTATTGAATTTGAAGTTGTGACTTGTGTATCAATCGCGTTTTGAGTTTCAGCCTTTCGGATGCAATAACTTGAAGTCCCATGGATAAGTTTTGTACCGTCCACCATATTCTTAGGAAAAAAACAACTCCTTTACGTAACATACGACTATGAGGGAATATATTTTCGTTACAATAACTTTTCATGACATGAAAAAGAATTATTGCAAAGAATAAAAGAAAACTAGGTTTGTAGATTTTTAGATTTAGGTGGTACTAGTTATATTCGTCGTAAACAAAAAAAGACAAACCCTGTAAGGTGAATTCTCTATTTAGCTAGAGTTGGTCTTCCTAATGCATTGTAACCTCTTACAAAAGCAATGGTAGATAATTTGTTATTTTGTGTTTTAACATTTTGTAAGATCTACCACACGAGAGGTATAAAGTTGATTACATAAATACATGATAAGATGCTTACTTGTTTTAAAGTTGATTCATTTATTTATTTATTTTTGATAGAAGAGTCATTTCATTATTTATTTGTACCACACCATTACAAAAAAAACTATTCATTGTTAAGGTTGATTTTGGTAGTACATAAGCATAAACGGATATAATCATTGCTGCCGAATCATGGTACGATCAGGGTGTTTAAGAGTGAAGATCATCATTAATAAATCAAGTCGATCATTTCTCTCTTGTAATAGACCCACCAAGTGATTAATTGCTTTCTTGTAAAGAGTTCATCACTTGACTTCTCTCCCATAATGGATCAAATGAAATGATCTTTTAATGTAAAATATATCTAATCCCTTGAACTTACACAAATTTGTCACTTAGACATTCCATCTTTAATTGGGACATATTGAATATCTGAACTTATAATTTTTAACCTATTAAACCCTTATTTCCAGATGTGTGCAAAAGTTTTTGCCAACGAGGCGTCATATGTATGCCACCTCATCAATTTTTATTAAAAAAGAAAAGAAAAACAAGAATAATATAATAAGAAAAATAAAAATAAAAAAGAAACCTAAATCTAACCCCCCTCACCAACGACCCTATCCTTTCCGGCTGACCCATCTGTCACCGCCAAATTCCTTAACAAGCCACCCTTTCCTACCTTCTAGTTCTATGGTGGCGGAAGCTCTCACAGGCGGCGGTTGTGGCGATGGCAGGTTCTCTCTTCGAACTCGTGTCCAACGGTGCAACAGTGCATCGTGAACGGTAGCAGGCCGGAGCTTGCTGAGGAGAACGAGAGGCTGAAGAGAGAGAACCAGACTCTTGCGCAAGAGATCAAACAGTTGAGAGGACTCTGCAACAACATACTCGCTCTGATGAGCAACTTCGCCTCTGGCCAGCAGGAGAACGGCGGCCTGACGGCGGGGAGGCCGTTGGATTTGCTGACGGAGAAGCAGCTTGCCGCCGCCGCCGCGAACGGATTCTGTACCGCCGGAGGGAGTGGATCGGAGATGTCGGCTGAAGCAGTAAGGCGGTGGTGAAGGTTGAGGAGACGAGTCAGAGCCCGAGCCAAAGTGCGAGTGCGAGGCTTTTTGGCATTTCGATTGGCGTCACACATTGTTAGATTTAGATTTCTTTTTCTTTTTCTTATTATATTATTCTTATTGTTTTTCTTTTTCTTAATAAAAATGTATAAAATGTATGAGGTGACATATACGTGGTGTCACATTGGCAAATTTTTTTACACACGTCAGCGAACAAGGGTTTAATAGGTTAAAAAATATAAGTTTAGGTACTCAATAGGTCCAAATAAAAAATGAAGTGTGTAAATAACAAATTTATATAATTTTAGGGGGTTAGATATATTTTGAACCGATCTTTAGTTAGTACTAATGCTGACAAAAATGACACCATCCTCTGTACCTTCCACTCTACTAGGTTAATTAAACAAGATCAACTCGACCACATATATGTATATATATAGTTTATGCAATTTGAGCGGAAGAGAGGCACTTTAATGATGGTCATGCCTTCGTTGCTGTCAAGATCAAGATCGTGGATAGTGTGGTGTTGACAAAGAGGCATGGCTATCAGTCTTGTGAATATGACGTGTCATACATCTTCACGACACATCGTATTTGAGTGATGAAAAAGATGATTTTGGACTTGGATGCAGTGCCCCAAGTGTCATACTGTCACGTAAGAGATTTAATGTCACACGGTGATTTCTGGTCCTCCTTTTACACAGTTGACTAATATTAAGCTCTAGCCAATCGGAGGTTACCCGTCTTCTCCGCAAATATCTCAAATTAGTAGATTTTATGGGAATGATAATATCGCATCTTTACCATCTCTTTCAATATTTTAATTAAACAAATTTCAATCATTACGACCGTAGAAACACTCTAATGCCTCGTCTCGTTTAGTTCCATAAGCTCCACTAGAAATAAATGATTTCAGAATGTGATTTCGCATCAGAAATTATAAAGTTGATATCATTTTAAAAATTGACATTCCAAATCCTAGAGAAAATTTGGTTCTAACAAAACCCAAAACGTAGTTGATGTTTCAGCGTTCAGGTGGAAGCAGACTCAATTTTGATACAAGTAATACAACAGCATCGATATTCATTAAGTAAAAAGCACAACAACAAGCTAATATTGGACCTCTTTTGACACTTGCCTTTCACCTTACGGTTTATCTTTCTCACATATTGTAACCTATGGATGCAACTTCTATTACATATTGCTAGATTACACAGACGATCGAGATCATGAAGACCTCGGTATCATCATCGACCTCTAATGCATCCCCTATAAAATTAAAATAATATTCCCTGTTCTTTGCACAATAAAGTTGCTGGCCATTAGTGATTTCATTGTTCTAAACATGCAATGGCCAATACATTGTACACTTCAGGATATACAAGCAATGGCCAATACATTTACAACTGCCCACTCTCGTGACCCAACTAGTAGTACCAGTCTACTACTACCCATTGCAGTTTATGGTTGTTTAGAAAGGGAGAGCAAAATTCAAACTCATCATTTCAAGTCTCAACCCATCAGTCGCTCTCTCCACATTACGCTTGCAGCAAGCGATTGCTCTGCTTCACTTGGTAAATTTTGTTACCTTCACTTGGTAAATTTTGTTACCTGCCTATTTACTTTTTTTCACCCGCGTTCAGTTGTTTCTAGCCTTCTGAGTTCTTCGAACATGGAAACTTATATCTGCGGCCTTACTCTTAATGGAAAACTCGGCATTGTCTGGCAAGCTTTGAATTTTCAATTAATACAAGCGGGCGCTCTCGATATCACACACAGAAATCACTAGTTCACTACTTGGACAAATTCAGTCAGGAGTTGGTTTTGGTGGTTTCTGATCTTGGACCATAATAGGATGTGAACGGAAAGAACCAGGATTTTCTTTGGCAAGCGTCTTATCTTTGATCAGAAGTTGTTAACTTTAAATGTTTTGCTGACATGTGTCTATTATACTTCATGCACTCTAATGGTTGATTCTTTGATTGCTTGAATGTGTTTTGGTGTCACTGAGTGTCTGTTGTTGACAGGCAAGGTTATCTTAAGAGGCAGCAAGCCTGACTGCATCTGTTGTCATCAGTCTCACATTCTGGGCGGCAAAAAGAGGCCATGATTTCAACTTCCTTGGTCCCTTTCTGTTTGGTGCTTTGATCGCCTTGATCCTCTTCGCCCTCATTCAGGTAGTTAAAAACAAATTTCCCACTCTCAACATTCACTTTAAGCTCCTAATATATAAGTGATTTTGAATGTAGTCTTGTTTTTAGGTGTTGTTCCCATTGGGCAAGCTGTCAGTGATGATCTATGGCTGCTTGGCTTCCATTGTCTTTTGCGGATTCATTGCATATGACACTGACAGGATCACTGGCGGAACCACGGCATGCTTAGTGGGGGCTGTAGCCCCCACTGGGATTTGAATTTATTTTTTTTTTTTTTTTTTTTGAATAGCAAAACTTGGAGACCTCCTACATAATCACTATCCTAAATTCTAGGTTTCACCAACCTCAAAATTCATGTAATTTCACAATAATAAAGATCAAGGGGCTAACGGTACAATAAGTTAGCTAGGATTGTAATCGAATCGAGCCGAGTCTAACTATATAATGTTCATGTTTCGTTCATTTAATTATAGGCGGGTTCGAATTCGAGTTCGAGCTTGCTTCGAGTTCAATATTTTGTTTGGGCTCGTTTCGCCTAAGTGTTTATCGAGTTCGAGCTTGGTTCGCGAACAACTCATCTAGTTTGTTCGCGAGCAAACTAATCGAGGTACAATTTAAATACAAAAAATTAGGTTACATCTTTTACGAATTAGGTAAAAAGAAAGAAATAAATATGTGTTCATGATATTTAGGGTTAGGAAAAATAGTTTACTAAAAAAATTTAACAACTTAGTAGAAAATATATAACAACATTATATATATTTTAGATTGTTTATGAATATTTGGACGAGCTTGTTCACGAGCATATAGTCGAGCTTGTTCATGAACAAACGAATTGAGTTTTCATGAGTTCGTGTTTGGCTCGTTTATTTTTTCGACCTGTTTGGGCTCAGCTCGTTTATAAATCGAGCCGAACACGAACGGATTTTTACCGAGCAGAATGTCGAATATCTCGTGAACGACTCGGTTCATTTACAAATGTTGAATATCAAGTGTTCCGGTCGTGTCTAGTGTTGAACCGCCCATAACAAATTTATGTAATTTCTGTATATTTTTATATTTAGCCCCCTTTAAAACCAATTTCTGGTTCCGCCACTGGATAGGATCATCAAGTGATACTCGTATGATGAATACATCTGGGCTGCAGTTGCATTGTACCTCGACGTGGTCAACCTCTTCATGTCTCTCCTAACCGTCTCCAGAGCCACTGATAGCTGAACTCCGTGATCCATCCATGTCTCTGAAGAAGCCTCAGCTTTCATTTCAGCTGATATTAACCACTCCTCTGCATAAAATGAGTACTATTGTCCTTGTAGATATAGATAGTTGGATACCTGTTTTCCGCCCTCCCCTGTTGAAACTTTTCTCTAGTAGGTAGGAACCTGTTGAGCTGGCATGATCATGATCCTAACTTCATTTTGGCAGAATGTGATGGAGAACCATTGTCATGTTTGTGTGAATGCACTATGCCATCTACCTTAGCTATCCTTGGGAACACCCTGATTACGTTTTAATGTTGTATAATATGCTTCAGGATCCTTTCTCCACAGCAAACATTCCAGGTAGTACAGCTGCTATATTGCATGCTTCCTTCATTGCCCTCGCCTTTGAACGTTTTATTCCTTCTTAAAATGACAAGGATGAATGAACAGTTTCAGAACTCAAGTCATTCCAAATCCTTTCTCACTTGTTGTCCCATGGTTGTACTAGATGACAGTGTTATACGATGCCCTCTTGGTTTGACGTTCTTGAGATACCTATCACAGCTGTAAGTTGCCTTCTTCTTCCTTTCGTTTCTTTCCTGCTAAATGTGTAGTTAGATTGATCTGTAAAAACACCTTTCTCATCACCTAATTCCAGTTTGAGACTTGAGAATTGAAATTTACTAAAACCCATATGTTCCTTTCCCCTAAAGGATTCATAATGCAAATATGTAATTACACTTCCTAATCAAATGAAGATCTGCTGTCGTCATGAATACTTTCTAATCTCGCGCGTGAAATTCCATGTTCTTTGCACAAAACAGTTGCTGGGCAATAGTGATTTCATTGCTCTAAAATATCCACATGCTGTTGGCTTCTTTCCTTTAGGACTCACCAAGAGACGAAACTAGCATTCTCAAAGATGTGCATGCCATGACCGACTTGCACAAAGGCGTTAATAAGCCCAAGTGACTTACAAAGAACAAGGCATTCCAAAAAAACGAGGGGCCGAGCTTTAGGCGAACTGTCTAGTGGACAAGTGCCCTTGCAATCCAAACTAGCAAATATGAAGTTTGTTGCAAACTTTTTTGAACATGCATCTTGCAAGAAATCAACCCATTTTAGTTTTCTGGGAATGGAACTGTCATACCAAATCTCAATAATTTATTTCACGAGCCTTTCATATAGCATGCAATCCACCTCCAGACACTTCACCCATCTTAATCAGCATGTAAAAGGTTGAAGCAGAATTAAGTGTCAAATTCATACATATAAGTGTGTAATTTGAAGTACTTATAGCAAGCAGAGCTTCTCAACGACCTTATAATTGGGCTATAAAAAAAGCAACCTCTTAATCAATCCTAAACATCAGTATACAGTAGTCAGCCATAGCTATATGTCATAGATATGATGGATATAACATTTTTATAGAGACCGATATAGAAGAAACCTCGTAGCAACAGCCCAGACCAAAAAATCAGACAAGAGCAACACCAACAAAGCTAAACAACACACTAAAAAACAACATAGATATTTAGCAGGCATTGTCATAATTGGGATCTGAGATTTGTGATTCAAAGCAGGGAAATTGAAGCAGTGTGATTCATGAAAATGTCAGGATTTGATATCTGTACTGTGCTTAAGTGACATAGATTTGACTGTTTTCACTTTTTCAAGTGTATATCACCGTTGGCTATACATTAACCATAATTCACTAGTCCAATCTCTCAAAGTCAACCAATCAATCCAGACAAATCCAGATCCTATAGCTTCAAATTGTCCGGAAAATAAAAGTCTTAACGAGTGTTGAATAAATACCGGGACAATGGACTTGAGAGCACAACCACTGCAGAGAATGAAGACAGAGGTGAAGGAGCGGTAACATTGAGCAAAGGATGTCGGGGAACTTTATTTTTCCAGGTGATAAGGTAGGCGAAGACGACAATGAAGTTTGTCTAAGCAAAATGTCTCAAGAACTGATCTCAATAACAAGCTTCTAGTTATCATCTTGTAAGCTTTTAACTGATGATCCATATCACTCTTTCATGCAACAAAGTCTTTTCTAAATAGCATTTTCTCACCCATAATCTTTTGTTCTTCATCACATGCAAGCTCTAATTCTTGAATTCCATTTCCTTTAAAGCCTGGACCTTTTTCCAAAGCTCAGCAACAACAGATCTTCGTTCTTTGATGCCAAACTTATTCAAAAGAGATTACAATTCACCTTGCACAGATTTTTTTGATCCATCTGACAAAGCAATTTCATTCTCAACAAACGCTATCCGACAAGACATTGTTGATACACTACAACAAAACTACCGCATCTTACTTTGATACTCAATCAATCCATCTTACTTTTCAGCTCTAAGACAAGTGTTTCTTGCCGTTCTTAAATATCAGTTTCTGTAATGCACCAGTTCTTTCTCCATATAAGGGACAACTCCGAGGGACAATTCTTAAATATCAGTTTCTGATTTTCCCAATTGCACCAGGTCTTTCTCAACTTAAGGGACAATTCCGAGAGACTCTCCTAAGGGACAACTCCGTGGGACGACTCCCTGATGCAATTCCGAGGGACAAATCCGTGACGACTCCCTGATACAGTTCCGAGGGACAAATCCGTGGGACGATTCTGAGGGGCAAATTCATGGGACAATTCTAAGGGACAAATCCGTGGGACAATTCCGAGGGACACTTGGAAATTTCTGAGGGTAATCCGATATGCTTGTTTCATAATTTGTAACCAGATGTTGACAAATCATGCGTTGTTATGCAATCACCTACAAACTTTGCTTTGAAAAAAGAAGCAACCTCCTACCCATTCTCGAGGATCGGTATATAATAGATATATGCCAAAAATATGATCAGTATAATACTTCACAGGATCTGTATGATAGATGCATCTATTCTTTAGATCAAGATTAAGAAGCCTTGGAAGCTCCTGGAAGTGGCATTTTTCTTTGAAGAGTTGGCCTGCTACAGAAGTGGCATTGCCCCTGGAAGCTCCTTCAGTTATGAGATATGTGCAATTTCACCTTGCATAGAGAACTCTTCAAACGCTTGCATAATAAATAGTGATTTTCTAAAACAAGCTGTGTGTGCTGGGAAAAGGAGGGCGAGTTCCCCCTCAGTTTATTTAGCACTTTGATTCAAACAAACCCACAACCAGCGACAATAAAGAATGCATTTTCATTACTATATCTTACTCATCTTTCAACTTGTTCTAAGTGTCAAATTCATCCATATAAAAATCTGGGGAAAAAAGGCTCGAATTGTACTTCTGCACAGCTACATCAATCCACTTGCTACAAATAGCAAGCAGAGCTTCTCAACATACAGCCTTACACTAGACAGCCATAGCTAAATGTCAAAGACATGATGGATATGCCATTTTTACAGAGACATATAAATCTGGTTTTATTCTTTATAGAATATAGAGTAGTCAAGAAAAACCTCTTAGCAGCTGTAACACCCCGTCTTTCTGACAAGGCATTACTCGGTAGTAGACCTTACGAGGCGTTACCAAGCTGGTTCAGCAACTGAACATTCGGATCTTGCAACGCGGGCACGGCGAGAAAACATTGAAAACATCCAACTTGTATTACAAAATAAAACTTTTACAAAACAATTCATGATTCCAACCCTATACAAGACTAACATATACGAACTTTCCCAACCCATACACATCAACTAGCAACTTACGATATAAGACTATACATGATAATTCAAACATTAACATGAAATTTAACAAACAACAACAACCCTTCCCAAATCCCACACCAATCTAAGACACGCATCGCTGCTTCGCACCAACCTGCTAAGTCTCCATCACGGACTACCTGAATACCTGGAGTGAAAAATAGTTCCCCGAAGGGTCAGCTACTACTCCACCAAGCTAGACTAAGCACGGCAACCATAGGACGTTTCAAAACGATTTTATCCTAAGGTCAGCAAACCAAAGTCCACAATCACACACATAACTCTAAGTCCAGTGCTAGGTCCAATTAGTCACAAATAGCTCCAAAGTCCATGTCTAGGTCTAGTTAAACTAAACTATGAATCCACTTAGCAAGTGAGTCATTCACACTCAACTTTACCAGTTACAACACAGTCTCACATAAACTATAACCGTACACTCAGACAAATGATCAAACAAAGTCAAACAAACCATCACAGAATTCATAACAAACCCACAACACATCAAACTCGCACACAAACTGGCAACATCTGTTGCTCATTTTCAACTGGCAGTCTCTGCTGCTCATTTTCAACTGGCAGTCATAGACCGCTCATTTTCACTGGCCGTTAGCTAGACGACTCATTTTCACTGGCAGTCGCGAACTGCTCATTTTCACAAAATCGAATCAAGCAATTATTCATAAAACATGTTTACTCATAGCACAACGGTCATGAATCATATCAAAACAACATTGCACATAGGTATCACACTAAGGGACGTTCACTCATATCACAACAGTCATGAAACACACACACACGATATATATCATCTTTTAAAACCGGTTTACAAAACGATTTACACATAGCACATATATCGAAAACATTTAGAAAAATCGATCGGGACTAATTCCCAAAACCAATCCTACAATCACAGTGCAAAACCTAACAAACTAGAATAGAACCGAGCAAGTCGAAAATCGACTTATCTCAAATAAAGGGTCTTCCAGAGTTATAGCATGCTAGGAATCCGAGTAAGTGTGAACTCCTAATACGATACGGAGGAGGTAAATAAGTGAAAGCTCACGACATTCTCATCGAACTAAAGGTTGACAATTAAAACAACCAACTCCAACTGACTCGTAAATTCATACGAACCCATCTTTAACTCCTTATCAAAATGAACGAACACCTCCCACTAACACCCTTAACCGACTCATCTTATGCACCCACCGAGCACGGCATACTAAACAAATCTTTTCCTCAATTCCTAGTTCACTAACCAATTAACACTAGTAATTATCTGATCAAGCCTACTCAATTCCAATTCATTAATAAGTTACTAATTAATTAATCAAACCTGTACCATACACATACCTTAAAAGAGGCTAACCTATTAGAAAAAACCAATAGATACGTATTATCAACTCATGCACATTACAAGCTATCAACTGATCGCCGTGATCACCTACCTACTTGCTTTATAAAACCTATAAATTAACTATTGAATTTAACTAATTATTTTATAAGAGTAATAATAAAAATCAACTCTTTAAGCCTATCCGAATTTAACAAAGCACTGACCTTTACCATTAACTTGTTGTCCTCTCCAAAACCATATTCAAAGGGAAGTTACGCTACTAATCATATAGCTATTCTTGGATCCACTACAACCGATCACCCTAATCCTACACCATTCAGACCCGACTCCAACAAGACAAGATCTACCCAAATTCGGTGCAACAAAGTAGTGAACGGAAGGGGGCCTCGGAGAAAACGACGCTTACCCACAACAAGGAGAAGGGAACCACGCCAGCCGATGAATGAGGCTTTCCGATGACTCACGAGTACACACGAAGGGACCGAGACCGGCAACAACACTACGGCAACAAGATAACAACGGAACGACGGGGTAAGAATGCTCCGCTTCAGGCAAGCACAGGTGTGTTAGCCAGAGTGAGGAACAGTGGGGCGGCACCGACTTGCAGGGAGAAGATTGGCGACAGAAGAGGAATAGCGGAAAGAACGGTCGGGCCGAAGATGACGAAGGACTTGGATATGGCTTGCGGCAGGAAGTAGAAGAATAAGAATGTTGGATGGAGATATAAAGCGTGTATATATACACGGAGCCTTTGAGTTGATTTAGGGCATCTAGATCAATTTATCCGTATTTTAGAATTACTATACCATAAAGAGCATTTAACTTTTATTTTTAATATATTCAATTAACTTTGGGTAGCCTATTTCTTAAAATTCTTTATTAATATTTTAGGAATCCTCATTAATTCTTTACTATCAAAACCCGAAATAATTTACTAGTCGAGAAACGGAAATCGGATATTACAGCAGCAGCAGCCCAGACCAAAAAATCAGACAAGAAGAACATCAACAAAGCTAAACATAGATATTTAGCAACATTGTCATAATCAGGATCTGAGATTTGTGATTTCAAAGCAGGAAATTTTTTTTTTTTTTTTTTTGGTAGAATTTCAAAGCAGGAAATTGAAGCCGTGTGATTCATGAAAATGTCAGGATTTAATATCTGTACTTTGCTTAACTGACATAGGTTTGACTGTTTTCACTTTTTCAAGTGTATATCACCGTTGGCTACACATTAACCATAATTCACTAGTTCAATCTCTCAAAGTCAACCAATCAATCCAGACAAATCCCGATCATATAGCTTCAAATTGTCTGATAAAAAAGTCCAAGAGTGTTGAATAATTACCGGGACAACAACCAATGTTGGATCCGATGCAGAGAATGAAGATAGAGGTGAAGGAGCAGTAACATGGAAAAATAGGATGTCTGGGAACTTCATTTATGCAAGTGATAATGTTGGCAAAGACGACAATGAAGTTTGTCCAAGCAATGTCTCAAGAACAGATTTTAATAAAAGCTTCTAGTTCTCCTCATGTAAGTTTTTCACTGATGATCCATATCACTCTTTTATGCAACAAAGTTCTTTCCAAATAGCATTTTCTCACCCACAATCTTTTGTGCTTCATCACATGTAAGTTTTAATTTCTGAAATTCCATTTCCTTTAAAACCTGGACCTTTTTCTAAAGCTCAGCAACAACAGATCTTAGTTCTTGATTATGGGTGCCAAATTATTCAAAAGAGATTCCAATTCACCTTGCAAAGATTTATTTCATCTATATGACAAAGCAATTTCATCCTCAAAAACCGCTATCCAACAAGACATTGTTGGTACACTACGGCAAAATAACCACTTTTTCTGCACTTACTTCATATAAACATTCCTTTGAAGTGGTCACTTCCAATACAGCATAATCCATCTCAAGTGTCACACTAACAACACCTTGCTGAATTTACAAAGAAGCGTCATCTTTTTCTTCATTTACTTTATCTAAACAGTTCTTTAAAGTGGTTGCATCAATTTCAGCATCATAATCCATTTTAAGTGTTATCTGCAACAAAATAATTTGCTCTCCATATCTATGGTCTTACCAATGGCCTCTATATTCAGTAAAGGCAGCTTCCCTTTTTGATTTCAATTTAAACAAACTCCTTCTCAACTTGAGAAGCATTGCTCTACAAGTTAGATATTTAGCTGAAAACTGTTTGTACATATGAAGACAAGCTTACTTTTCTTTTGTTAAATCTGGCAAGTGATTCCTTCACACTCTCGACTTCAGCTACTGCATCCCGCATTGTTTGCTTGTCTGTTCAAGCAATCCTCTAGAATTCTCCTACATACTCAACACTTGGTATTCTAGGCTATGCAGTTATTCAAGCTTTTTTGATACTCAATCAATCCATCTTACTTTTCAGCTTTAAGACTAGCAAGTGTTTCTTGCCCTTCTTAAATATCAGTTTCTAATTTTCCCAAATGCACAAGTTCTTCCTCAATATACGGGACAACTTCGAGGGACAATTCTTAAATATCAGTTTCTGATTTTCCCAAATGCACCAGGTCTTTCTCAACTTAAGGGACAACTCTGAGGGACTCTCCTAAGGGACAACTCCGTGGGACGACTCTCTGATACAATTCAGAGGGAGGGACGATTCCGAGGGACAAATTCGTAGGACAATTCTGAGGGACGATTCCGAGGGACAAATCCGTGGGACAATTCCGAGGGACAATATCAAGGGACACTTGGGAAATTTCCGAGGGAAATCCGATATACCTGTGTACTTGTTTCATAATTTGTAACCAGATATTGACAAATCATGCGTTGTTATTGCACTTAACTACCAACTTTGCTTTGAAAAAAGATTCAACCTCCTACCCACTCTCAGGGATCGGTAAGAAAATGCCAAAAATATGATCGGTATAATACTTCACAAGATCGGTATGATAGATGCATCTATTCTTTAGATAAAGATTGAGAAGCCTTGTAGCAGCAGCACGGAGAAAAAATCAGACAAGAACGATATATTGCCCAAGTATACATAAGGAAACGAACACAGATTTTGCCTAATCGAAGCCATGAGATTCATACATGTAGTATTTTGCCTGATTGACCATTCAAAGTGTATATCAATGTCGGCTAACCATAAACCCTAAGTCACTGGTTCAATTTCTCAAAATTCAGTGCATCCAAATTCAGCGCATCACTGGTCTAGACAAATCTAGATCATATAGCCTTAAAATTATCCGAAAGAAGATAAGGAGAATTCGACCATGTTGATTAATTACCTACACAACGGACTTGAGAGAACGACAACCGGTGGATCCGTCGCCGGTGAACATGCCGGAGAACTTGGGGGGTGGATCCGTCGCCGGTGAACATGCCGGAGAACTTGGGGCGAGTGTGGGGAAGGAGCGATCCAGATCTGGAGCGCTTGTTGGGGACGGAAGCGAGAAAGTAATGAAATCGAAATTAGATCTGGATCGAGGAATCGCAGACATGGGAAGAGGGATTATTTATAGTGTAATGAGGCGGTTTGCAGATAGCGTAAGCTGTAAGCAGTTAGTTTCCATATATATGAACTTTTTGTTTTTCAAATTTTAAATGACCGACTCTATATCGATGTACAAGTATCCAACGGTTAGATACATCTATTTTGAAATATTTTATGTTTTTACTTCATGGTATATTTGTACATATTTATATTCGATTTTTTCACATATAAAATTATTGGCTTATCGTGTGATTATGGCTAAATTTTAAAATTATTTTAATGAATGTCAATAGCTTTAAATAAAAACTATTTAATTACAATAACTTGCTATATAATTATTATGTGTTGATAAAGTATGGCAACAAGTCAGCTAAATTTGCTTAAATTTTTTATAATGAATTTCATGAAGTTGTAAGCTAATGCATTAAATATATATATCCGAACTTAAAACGAGAGTACTAGATACAAGTAAAAGTGCTATTGCAATGCAATGACTTCGAGGGACTTGGTATTGTTGAAACCCATTTGGAATGGGCTTAAAACATATGCGGCCCCCTATACTTGCACACAATAGTCATTTTAGCACTCGAACTCCTCGGGTTTTCACTTAGACACTTGAATTCAACGTTTTGTAACCGATCGGACCCTTAGACGGTGACATGGCAAAAAAATTGCCACTAGAATGACACGTAGGTGTACATGTATGTGCCACATCATTATTTGGATAAATAAAAAATTAAAAAGAAAAAGGAGAAAAAAGCGGTACCCGTAGGTGTACATTTCTCCCGTTGCAGCCGCCATGGGAGAAATGGAGGAAGAGGACGGTGAGGTTGCAGGCGACGAGGGCCGCGTGGCAGACGAGGACGAAGGGGAAGCAGGCGGAGGGGAGGCCGAGCGCCGTCCAAAAGCGGTACCCGTAGACGAGGGAGGAAGCGAGCGTGGTGCAGACGATGCCGAGCACCTGGTTCGACTGCGAGAACTCCAGCCAGTGGGAAGGCCGTCAGGTGAGCGCTGAGTGGCGGAGGAGGTGGGCCCACGGGAGGCGCCGCCGTCGGAGCAGGGCGAAGTCGGTGAAGATGATTGGAGGCAGGGGAAGGAGGAAGAACAATTAGGTTTTTTTTTTTTTTAAAATTGTTGTTGTTATCGTTTTTTTATTAATCTAAATAATGAGGTGGCACATAAATGTATAGCTACGTGGCGTTGTCGTGGCGTTTTTTTGGCCAAGTCAGCGTGTAAGTGTCCAATCGGTCATAAAATGTTGAGTTCAAGTGTCTAAATGAAAACCCGATGAATTCGAGTGCTAAAATGACTATTGTGTGCAAGTTTAGGGGGTCGTGTATGTTTTAAGCCATTTGGAATGAATGGAAATTACTCTGAATGAATTTAAGATGAACGTGGTGTTGTATAAGATAAGAGTGTAATTTACATTATACAACGTACTTATAGTCAAAATAGAATTTAAGATGAGACTCATACATGTTATTAGTTCGCTAAACATATGCGTGGGTAATTATATTTTCTGATTTTTGCTCTAATCGTTCATATGTATATACCAAACCCACAAGATAAATTAACCTGCAAATTATAATGAAAATAAGAGAATATCTTGCAAAGGCTCAAAAAAATAAAAAAAGATAACAGAATATTTTTTACGGGATATATATGATATATCCCTAGTCCCTAGCCTAGATATTTGGGCTTACATCTTCCACCACCACATACATTACATGACTAGTGGAATGATGTTTTTAGTTGCCCAAATGACCTCCCTTGATGAAAATGAAGAGTAGACTTTATACTTGTACATGTGGATTACTTTGTTCATATGAAATTCAGGCCCACAACTCGAATCAAGCATGTGGCTGGGTTACATTCACATTCGCATTCACATGGTTGGAATTCTAAGCAAACAAAGGGAGGACTCTCTTATTGAAACTTTCTCTTAGATCAACTTTCATTCCTTATGGGGCCCGCAACTCTACTCTTCAAGCTAGTGTGTCCTATCTGACCACCAACATGTGTTTTGTTTTTTGGTCAAAATGTTTACTTGGATCTCATTGGTCAGAGTCTCATTGAGGACAAAATATCTGTGGCCACACAAAGCTTAGTGAGTGAGGGACGAGAAGTTTGGTTGGATCAATGTCATCATTAGTCTACATGTGATCAATCGCATAAATGATAACTAATGAATACAACTCAACAAAACCCAAAAACTAAGGAGTACAAAAAAGTTCCCATCCTAACCTTGAGAACCAACCCAAAAAATAAGGACTACAAAGAATTCAATCTAGAAGAATCCCAACTGCAGACGTTTCCTCAGGAACTTCGATCTCCCGTTACCATATCCACAATACATACAGAGTATTTAAAATGAAGATTCTTTAATTATTGAAGTCAAGAACGACCCGTATCTATGATGCATTGATGCTCACAAGTCACAACTCAAACTCTAAAGTTGTGAAAGCTGAAAAGACAATACGATCTCTCCTTTTTCCAAACTTTTTATTTTTCTCTTTCCACTTTAAAAGTTACTGGGGGGAATTTCATTTATTAGCCTAACCTATTAGTATAGTTGCGTTAGTTAGCCATACCTTTTGAAATTGCATCTAACAGCCTAGCCAATTGAAATAATTGCGGATAATGACCTCATTTTTCCATATGCCAAAATTTTATGCGTATTTTACTTGATGAGTTGCTAAAATTAAAGCCCATGTGATATATATATATATATATTATAAGGATTAGGGTCGCCGCAAGTACTAATTGGGCTCTGGAGTCTTGAAACCAAGACCTCATGGTACTATCATGAGTGCTCAACCAGTGAGCTGATGCGCCAAGCGCAAAGCCCATGTGATATATGACTTGGCTTATTTTTTGTACGACTTGTAAATAGAACTAAAACAAATTTAATAATGAAATAAATTTACCTAAACAATAGCAATGTTCTCCTATACTGTTTAGTATGAGATTCAAACGAAAAGAACTACGCTAGTTCCTTCATCCATCTAAACTGGTTAGGCTATCGGATACAATTCTAAAAATTAGGCTAATTATCACCACTATACTAATAGGTTCGGCTATTAAATGCAATCATAACTATATATTAAAGCGGAGTTTAAACATAATTATTAACTTTTTATTAGATCACATCACTTATCTTTAATTATTGAACTAATTTAATTGGTAATTTGATTATAGACTCACATTTATGTAAAATATGAAAGAATATATATAATTGAAATCGTATCTATAGGGTTTCCTTAAATATGTAGTTAATTAATCTTACTATATACTAAATTTGAGATTAAAATAATAAAATATAGAATAACTTATGCCAACTCCAAATAAATTTATAATTAAATTAATAGTAGTAGCATATTAAAGACATAGTAAACCACACAACCATTTTATTGTATCAATCTGATTGCTGACATTTTATGGTTAAAATTAGGCTAATTATCACCACTTTACTAATAGGTGTGGCTATTAAATGCAATCATAACTATATAATAAAACGGAGTTTAAACATAATTATTATTATGACATGTGTCAACTTTTTATTAGATCACAACACTTATCTTTGTTAAACTAATTTAATTGGTAATTTGATTATAGACCTCACATGTATGTAAAATATGAAAGAATATATATATATATATAATTGAAACCATATCTATAAGGTTTCCTTAAATATGTAATTAATTAATCTTACTATACACTAAATTTGAGATTAAAATAATAATATAGAATAACATATGCCAACTCCAAATAATTTTATAATTAAATTAATAGTAGCTACATATTAAAGACATGATAAACCACACACCATTTTATTGTGTCAATCTGATTGTTGACATTTAATTGACTTATTTTTTATTGGTTAAAATTTTTATGGTTGATTCTACATATATAAAAAAATTATATATATAATTTAGGCTTTAGTTTTTCAAAATAACTATAAAATTGTTGTTATTATTAATATTATAAAATAAAGAAACGTATTGATGTATACAAGTATTCAATCCTTAATACCTTATACAAAAATATATAATCCCACCATATTGCGCCACATCACCCTCTTATTAAAAAATTATCTAACCAATCTTAGTTTTAAGCTTAATCTTATGCATATTTGATTAAAATATTAGTTCTATCTCAAATTTTGAGTTGCTTTCTTATATAAATCTCAATCTTATCATTATATGGTTACCTATTTAGCTAATATATTAATTTATCATAAATATTTTATTTAAAAAATCATTTTTACTCATTTACTTAAATATTATGTTAATAATTATTATTATTTTCGTAATTGTTTTCTAAAATTTTCTAAAAATCATCATTAGTAGCAAATTGTACCACTACTAGCATAGTCCGTCGTACCATATACGACTAAGTTCTAAGTATTAACATTATTTTGAACACATTATATTATAAAATTCTTGTACATTTAAGTACACTTACTAATAAAATACATCATGACACTACTATCTTATTTAATTCGAATTAACTTGTGTTTGTCATATAAAATTTAATTGTCGTATATTTTCTTATTTATAAATTTTTTCTAATGTCAATATTTGATTTGTCTTATAAACCAACCTAAAGTATAAAATATAATACCGATATTCCAATAAACTATATATTGATGTCCTAGCAAATGATATTTTCATAATATAAAACTTTATGATATAACCTAAAATTATATTATATATATATATATTTCATATAGATAAATCTATTCATGTGCTAATATCTATAGTTTCTTGTAGGGTAAATCTAAATATTATCTTAATTAGTATGATATTCATACATTGTATAAATAGATATTATTTAGGTAGATTATAAATACAGATATTATTTTGATAGATATTATCTGGATAGATATTTTCGGATTTTGGTTGAGTGTAGGTTTTGGTTAGTCGGGTTACAAATCAAGTCAGGTTGAGTCTTGACAAACTATATATTGTGCAAGTTCAGGCTGACTAATAGGTTACGAATTTAAATTTTTAACAATTTATTAAATTAATATTATGATTAAATAATGATATATTATTTTTAAATATTTTTTATAATAAAATATATTATACTCCGTAATAAGTAAGAGAAAATATATTTATTCCATATATATATAAAAACATGGTCGATTAGGGCCAATTTCAACCCAATCGACTTCGCGTTAATCGGGTTTCACTATTTGGGTCATGTTTCAACCCTAAAACCTCCGGTCAATTCGGACCGGTTTTTCGTCGCCCAAAATTGGTTTGTATAAAATAAGTATATGTTCTAAAGAACGTGTGTTTTGTCTTTGACCCTTTTCTTCAATCATATATAAAAAAACAATTACGGCTTGACAAAAAAAATTATGGTTCGATATATGAGTATAATCGTTTTGAAGGACTCTAATGAATTTGAAGCTTTGACTTGTGTATTAATCGCGATTTGAGTTTCAGCCTTTCGGATGCAATAACTTGAAGTCCCACGGATAAGTTTTGTACCGTCCACCATATTCTTAGGAAGAAAACAAATTCTTTACGTAACATACGACTATGAGGGAATATATTTTCGTTACGATGACTTTTCATTACATGAAAAAGAATTAATGCAAAGAATAAAAGAAAACTAGGTTTGTAGACTTTTAGTTTTAGGTGGTACTAATTATATTAGTCCTAAACAAAAAAGACAAATCCTATAAAGCTAGAGTTGGTCTTCATAATGCATTGTAACCTCTTACAAAAGCAATGGTAGATAATTTGTTATTTTATGTTTTAACGTTTTGTAAGATCCATCATACAAGAGCAATAAAATTGACTACATAAATGATAAGATGCTTACTCATTTTAAAATTGATTGATTTATTTATTTATTTTTGATAGAAGATTCATTTCATTATTTATTTGTACGTACACCATTATAAAAGATACTATTCATTGTTAAGGTTGGATTTGGTAGTACATAAGCATAAATGGATATAATCATCGCTGCCAAATCATGGTACGATCACGGTGTTTAAGAGTGAAGATCATCATTAATTAATCAAGTCATTTCTCTCTTGTAATAGACCCACCAAGTGCTTTCACCAAAAAAAAAAAAAATAGACCCACCAAGTGATTGATTGCTTTCTTGTAAAGAGTTCATCATGTGACTTCTTTCCTACTCTATAATGGACCAATGAAATAATCTTTAATTACTACTGTACTATATACATTAATTAAACAATATATATATATATATATATATATATATAGTTTATGCGATTTGAGCGGAAGAGAGGCGCTTTAACGATGATCATGCCTCTCGTTGTCAAGATCAAGATCGTGGATAGTGTGGTGTTGACAGAGATGCCTGGCTATCAGTCTTGTGAATATGACGTATCGTACATCTTCACGACACATCGTAATCGAGTGATGAAAAAGATGATTTACTTGGCTGTAGTGCCCCAAGCGTCATACTGTCACGTAAGAGATTTAATGTCACACGGTGATTCCTGGTCCTCCTTGCCCATATATTTTACGCCCCCAAGCATTCCTCATGTTTAGAACAATTTGTATTTTGTTGTCAGTTAGTGGTATATAATTAACTCAATCATTCATTTTGGGCATCTTGTGTGTCTCATACTAGTGGGGATCAAGCTCGGACCGAGACAAGGACTCATCAGAATAAAGGTGTTTTAATTTCGGTATAACTTTCCAGATTTCAACCAAAACATATGAGAGGGGAGTAACAGAATTTTCAAGCTGGGTATTATTTTGATAAGTCAACTTTTTTTTTTAATCATATATATGATCAACTACATATATTTCATTTAATTTTACACAATCGACTAATATTAAACTCTAGCCAATCGGAGGTTACCCGTCTTCTCCACAAATATCTCAAATTAGTAGATTTTACGGGAATGATAATATCGCATCTTCACCATCTCTTTCAATATTTTAATTAAACAAATTTCAATCATTACGACCATAGAAACACTCTAGTGCCTCGTCTCGTTTAATTCCATAAGCTCCATTATGAATAAATGATTTCAGAATGTGATTTCGCATAAGAAATTATAAGGTTGATATCATTTTAAAAAATGACATTCCAAATCCTAGAGAAAATTTGGTTCTAACAAAACCCAAAACATAGGAGATGTTTCAGCGTTCATGTGGAAGCAGGCTCGATTTTGATACAACAGCATCGATATTCATTAAGTAAAAAGCACAACAACAAGCTAAAATTGGACCTCTTTTGACACTTGCCTTTCATCTTACGGTTTATCTTCCTCACATAAGCATTGTAACCTTTGGATGCAACTTCTATTACATATTGCTAGATTACACGGACGATCGAGATCATGATAGACCTCGGTATCATCATCGACCTCCAATGCATCCCCTATAAAATTAAAATAATATTCACACAAGTCAACTAAATTTGCTTAAATTGTTTATAATGAATTTCATGAAGTTGTAAGCTAATGCATTAAATATACATATCCGAACTTAAAACGAGAATACAAGATACAAGTAGAAGTGCTATTGCAATGCAATGACTTCTAGGGACTTGGTATTGTTGAAACCCATTTGGAATGAATGGAAATTACTCTGAATGAATTTAAGATGAACGTGGTGTTGTATAAGATAAGAGTGTAATTTAATTTACACAACGTACTTATAGTCAATATAGAATTTAAGATGAGACTCGTACATGCTATTAGTTCGCTAAACACATGCGTGGGTAATTATATTTTCTGATTTTTGCTCTAATCGATCATATGTATATACCAAACCCACAAGATAAATTAACATGCAAATTATAATGAAAATAAGAGAATATCTTGTAAAGGCTCAAAAAAATAAAAAAAAATTAACAGAATATTTTTTACGGGATATATATGATATATCCCTAGTCCCTAGCCTAGATATTTGGGCTTACATCTTCCACCACCACATACATTACATGACTAGTGGAATGATGTTTTTAGTTGCACAAATGACATCCCTTGATGAAAATGAAGAGTGGACTTTATACTCTTGATCGAAAAAAAAAGAGTGGACTTTATACTTGTACATGTGGATTACTTTGTTCATACGAAATTCAGGCCCACAACTCGAATCAAGCATGTGGCTGGGTTACATTCACATTCGCATTCACATGGTTGGAATTCTAAGCAATCAAAGGGAGGACGGAGGACTCTCTTATAGAATCTTTCTCTTAGATCAACTTTCATTCCTTATGGGGCCCGCAACTCTACTCTTCAAGCTAGTGTGTCCTATCCGACCACTAACATGTGTTTTGTTTTTTAGTCAAAATGTGTACTTGGATCTCATTGGTCAGAGTCTCATTGAGGACAAAATATATGTGGCCACACAAAGCTTAGTGAGTGAGGGACGTGAAGTTTGGTTGGATCAATGTCATCATTAGTCTAAAAGTGATCAATCGCATCAATGATAACTAATGAATACAACTCAACAAAACCTAAAAAATAGGGAGTACAAAAAAGACCCCGTCCTAACCGTGAGAACCAACCCAAAAAATAAGGACTACAAAGAATTCAATCTAGAAGAATCCCAACTACAGACGTTTCCTCAGGGACTTCTCCCGGGCCACCTTCCCCAATAATCCCACCGTGGCTGATATGTCTCATGTATTGGAGTAGATGGAAATGAGAAGAGTAACCATCAGAACCAATACCATTTGTCAGGTACAAGTTCGCGTAAGTGACATCACCCACCAACAATCTGCTTATTAACATGGCGTCGGCTGAATCCATCCGTTGGAGTTTGCTGGGGGCACCCGATGGGACGGAGGGGTCCCGGCTCTGCAGACCGGAGCAGTGGTGTGGCGTGGCGTTCCGGGGTGGGAAGCCGGATCAACTCAGACAATATACGGGAGCCGACCATTGTATACATATTTTGGATTGACTTAAAATTTGGGCCTTGGGCCCAAACTCTCGTTGCTTTTTTCTGAATCAGTCTTGCTTTTATACTACCACACTACCAGTTAGATTCTTGCGTAGCTCATCTTACTTTGAACAACAAAGAGTACACATTAATTGCTGCATGGCAGGGTGGCAATGGACTTGACAAAGTTGATGATGGGGTACGTACGTTTCTCATTTTGAAAGGGTGACCAAGCTTTAATTTTTAGGGGGAGCAATTGACTTTGTAAAGGAGATAGAGCAACTTTTGCAAATACGTACACAAGGCAAATGACTTCAAGGATGTGACGAAGGTGGATGGTTAATTTTCGCAGGCCATTAGGGTGGGAACTGGGAAGGTGTAATGTGTAAGTGGGAGATACAGATGAATTTTGGAGGGATCATGATTGGGCGATTGGTATCTCAATTGTGGAGTATTATTTATTTATTGTGCTGATATAAATAAAGGGAAAATAAATTTTAAAGAGATTATTATTTGTATGGAATTTTTTTTCCCAGTTAAAAAGAATAAAAATAATAATGTTTTAAGTGTAGAAATGCCCAAAAAAAACACCCCTTTGCCATTTAACCTAAATGAGGGTGTTTTTCACATTACAAACCTTTGAAGGATACACATGCAAATTCCCCGAAAACTAATGGTCGTAGAGTAAATAGATGGATTTAGATTGGGAAGAATTTCAAGCTATTATTTTACAAGATTGGTACACTAATCTATGTACTAGGCTCGAAAATTGAGCATTTCGCATCATAATAACAAGTTGGTTGAAGGGCATAATTTTTGTAAATTTGGACCCTGGCTAAAATGTACATGTAGATTTGGAGCTCTAGCTAGTTCAGAGATTTACGTAAAGGATATGGGGAATAAAGTTTGTGAATGTACAGGCTTTAATTTGGTAGGATGATGACTAGAATAACTTTGCTAGCTTTATTGTGACTTGATGTACGTATCACTTTCAGCCACAGCCAGATACATCACTTTGAGCGGAGAGGGAGTCCCTTTCGTTTCAAACTTGAACGCACTCTCACTTGCAAGCATCTACGAGTACCTTTTTTGAATAGCCCAATGGCTCCAATTAATTAGGCACTTGAAACGATCGAACAAGGGTCCGGTCGCAAGTAGGAGAATACATTTGGGAGAAGAAATACCAGTCTTTCTCCCCGTAGAGCGCCATCTCTGTAATCCCAAACACAAGAAAAATTCAAACATCAGAAACCTCAAATCCATGAGATTGAAGGTCTACATCTGGACTAAACGTGTTCAATTTCAAAACTCAGCTAATTAAGGATTTAGAATGTTATCGTTTTTGGTGGATTTTGAGTACGGACCTGGATGCTGCCATGGATCAACCTTGTAGAGGTCGGTGTCGGCGAGATTATCGCCCTCGAGGAGTGGCTTGACGATGCCGTTGCCGGAATCGAAGGCGTGGTTCGGCATCGAATCGGCCGGCAAGAACCGCTCTGCGTAGGCGATCATCCTTCTTAATTGAGGGGGTTTCTAAGTTTCTTGTGGGAGTGTTCGTGCAAGGTGTGGGGGCTTATATAGCAGCTCAGCGTATTTGATTTTTCTTTTTTTCTTCTTTCTTGTTAATCAGTAGTGGCACGTTGTAAAGCAGTTTTAAAGCAGTTTTTATTTTTACTGAATGAAAAAAATTTGCTTTGTATGTAACTGCTAAACCGTCTGCTAAGATTGGAAAACCGTCCATGGCACGTTGCAAGTTTAGTGAATTTACTTTTATATGGCTCTTGACCAGGATCATTGAATTTCGACAATTGCCACAATGATCATTGACCAGGATCTGAGCTTATGGATGTGTAGTTTGTAAGCAACGATTGCCACTTTATTGGTCAATTGAAGATTTTAGTTGTGCTGACATATTAGGAATCTGAGTGAAAAATAGAAGGTCGAATTATTGGCTTGCTTCATGTTCTTATTTTTTTGGTTTCCTAGCATTTACGATCTTGGTATTAGTGTGTCAATTGTGCAGTTATCCACCAACACTTTTAAATCGCACGTTTGATGCTACTTCATCAACCTAACTCCCAATTAAATGTGGAATTCAGATCTTAAGTCTTGCCTCTCAAATGTGGAATCCACATCAGCATGAAAACTACATACTACTACAGTCTTACACATCAACATGTGTTTGTATTAGAGTAATATTGTGCTGGCTCAAAGAGCAGTGATAGCTTTCTACAATTTTCTTATTGTTAGAAAATTTTACAGCTTTTTGTGTGTTTTGATTATCATGATTTATAAGTTATATAAATTGAGAACTTAATAATCTAATATATAAAATAATTATTTAAATATATTCATTTTTACCGTATAAAATCCTGTACAGGGTACAGGTCTTACACTAGTTCTATTTATTTATTCCATCGTAAATATAATGAAGATGACTAAATTGTGTGACTCACTCGAGCACTAGCTAGTGAGTAGTGGGTGTCATAGATATGCTCGAATAAAGTTTGATGTACATTTGGTGACTTAAGGGAATCGAAGAGCAAACGTACAATTCACCCAACCTGTTTTTTCCAGTTTAACTGAACACCTTTAAATACACTGCCACTTAATAAATTGCCATATACTCCATATTATCGAACAAACACCAGTGGCAGAGGTGAGAAAGCAAAATTTCATGGTGGGACAATATATAATTATATATGGAGTATAATTTAAAAGTAATAGAACACTGCCTTAAATCCACTTTAATCATATAAACTAACCAAAAAATCGAAAAAAGGGTTCCATCATATCATATTATTACAAAAATTATATTCTATTAACTTTTTTTCAGGTCGGTAAATTTTGATCTAGCAATTCCAGTTGATAAGGGTCACGAATCAGATAAACAAACTTGCCTTGATCCAACCGATACAATAGAAATAAGAATGGTGAAAGTTGGGTTAAGTTTACTATTTTAGTTCTTTTGATATAAACCATAGTCGGAAAGCTTCATTTTATATCTTATGTATCAAGTTGCTTCATGGAAATTTTACATGATATTGCCATGTTCATAATGTAGTATCTAATTTTCAGATATTGCCCATGACATGTATAGATCTTGCAATGAGAATTTCAAAAGCCACGTTTACATGTGATGTTAGATAGACAATATAGATTGACGTTGACAATATAACATGCAAAATAGCAAACTAATGTTGTGTCATAAAAAAATGCCTACTCTCATTTGATATCTATTTGTTCATTTTAGTTAATCATGCAATACAAGTTCGTTTAGTTAATTGGCTTTTGTGATCTAAAATGTATGAATTATTATCGGTGTGACTCCACTCCACTATATACTCTTTTTATAAAGTATGCACAACAACGTGACAAAGAAAAGCTGGGTGTGTTTTTTATTTTGCCATGGACTCATAAGCTTACACTTTAACGTAAAAAAAATCAAAGAATGCATCATTTCTTTGTTGGTGGCCGGTGGGCAATAATTTGTTCATTGAGTTATCACCGAGCACCAGCTAGTGAGTAGTGGGTGTCAGATATGCTCGAATAAAGTTTGATGTACATTTAGTGACTTTAATCTTGATCTTTTTAGACTTCCTTTAACTTCTTCTAAGACATCCTCATCTTGCAACTCCAAAACTTCCACTCCTTTCACCTCTTTAACCATTCTACTCCCTCCGTTTCAATAAACATGTCGTTTTAGCCATTTGCACATATATTAAGGAAGCTATTAAATGTACTATTATACCCCTAATTATTACCTCACTTTTTTACTTTATTGAAAACCACTACTAATAAACTGCTAATGATTATAAGGGTAAATCTGTAAAGTAAACGCCCAAAAATGTAAAACGACATGTATTTTGAAACAAGATTTTAGGGCTAAAACGACATGTTTATTGAAACGGAGGGAGTAGTAAATAGCCCCATAAGTCCACTCCAAAACACCTTCTAGAAAACATGAAAAAGTCCGAGATATCTCCTCCTCAACGCTCCAAACACCTACAAATTAAGCAACAATTAAGCACAAAACGACTCTAACTCTCGAAAGAGAGTCGAAACCATATACAAACCATAACAAACTACCTCGAAAAGACTCAAACTAGTTATGAAACAACCTACAAAAGCTAACTACAAAGCATGGCATCAGGCTAAAAAAAAAATAAAAAAAATAAAGCAGAATATTTTTTTACTGGACATATACCCCTAGTCCCTAGATTTTTTTTGACCGGACACGTGGGCTAATTTATACTTTTGCATGAACCACTCTTGATAAATCAGAATATTCTTCCGCCACCACCAAACATTACGTGACTAGAACTCTAATGTTTTTTGGTTGCCCAAATGACCTCACTTGATGGAAATAATATAGGAGTAATATCAATTCTCACTCGTATAGTTGTCCGAGTTTATACTCTTGCATTTACGTTATACATATGAAAATCAACCCCACAACTTAAACCAAGCTTATATGTGGATTACTTTCGCAGTCCCACAGCTTAAACCTAAGTAGGATTAGATTTTGTCAAAAATAATGCTCTTATTATTAGGGCCGTTCAACGACGTTGGAGGGTTGTGTGTAAACATATCATGAATGTCCAAAGTCAATTAAGAGTGTAATTTTTAATTTTTCAGCTACTAAAACTTATACTTAACTATATATAATTGTTGATTCATTGATAACAAGTTAATACTTAAATCGAGAGCATACAAGACATTAATGAGCACATTATCTAGGAATAGTTGAATAGTGTCAATGTGAATAACCTTAGTTTTTTCGTTGTTAGGCATTCCTCTTGCTTGTTCATTGTGATAGAGATATAGGCTTGCTTTTTTCATTGTGATAGAGATATAGGCTTTTTCATTGTGATATATAGAGATAGGCTTTTGCATTGTTGTTTCGTAGAGTGTAATCTTCCTCCTCTAGCTTTGACAGCAAAACAACCCCACTATAGGTATCGACATCCTACTTTTTGTTGGATAAGTCCTTTCTAGAGATTGGTTTTGTTGTTCACCGAGTTCGTAGTATTCCTTATTCGTGAAGGGATCAACTCTTCTTTTGCATTTTGAATTTGTTCTCTTTGCACATCTCACTTTCTGGTATGTATCATCTCTCGTGTATCCATCTAACTCCACTAGAGCATGATGCTTTACTTTTATACATGCGATGCAAAATTGACTCACATGCTTAGGTCATTTTCACTTATCAATTCCAAGTTCAATGTATCAAGTTGGACAACTAGATAGGCGAGTGAGAATTGATATCGATTCTCTGTTGTTTCCATTATAATTTACGTGTTTATCTATCTTTGAAACTGATACTGGGTTTGTTTGGTACATAAGATTGAATTATTTCCAATCGTGAAATCATTGATTCCATCAATGTTCTAATATGGTGATAGTTCTTATTATTGCGGGTAGTTCTCAAACTTTGGATTATTTTTATTTATTTTTCTAAAATAAAATTCATCACCTTAGTCATTTTTTTTTTGGTCGAAGACACCTTAGTCATTTTCTAAAATAAAGTTCATCGTATTTTGGATTTGGCTAACATTAAATTTAATAAAAGTTGAAATTAAATTCTGAAACAAGTGTGATTAAATGGTAAATGATTTTTAAGTAATCGTTATGAGGTTAAAGTTTGATTTGACAAATGGAGTTATTGATAAAAAACACAAGACTGGTTAATAGGTCAGCTTAGAATGGTTAGATTTTATGCAAGTGTAAGTAACAAAGATATTATTCTACCAAAAAAAAGTAACAAAGATATTTATGTAAACGGATTTGAAAGGATATAACAACCTGCCAGAAACTTCATTTTCTTCTTCTCTTCTTCAACTTGTGTAAGCTTGGTACGAGGCTTTCTAGTCTCAAAACTTCTTCTCAAGCCTGATCCATCTTCTCCACACCTCCTACAATATTGATCTTCATCTTCAAACTCTTCCTTGAACTCTTTTGATCGCCTTCTTCCTCATATCCAACACCTTAACACTTCACCTCTCTTGATTGCTCGCCATTTGAACGCTCCATCACCACCAAGCTACCTTGCTAGCACCTCCACACCGACCTCTATAAGACTCTAAAAACCGCGCCTTAATGATTCAAAACCTACAAAATGTAAACAACAATCGCATAGATTATGCCTCTCAAAAGAGTACATAAATCAATGCAAAAGACACACAAAACTTCCAAAACCCGACTCAATCTATATAACAAACACCCTATAAAATCTATCTGAAAAGATGACATCATACTTCATAGGAAAAAATAATTCACAATCATTCCAAGTATCAATTCTCATTAAAAAATAATTTGAAACTTAAAGATCAGCATCAATGATACAAACTATTGCAATATTAACCGAAAACGATCCATAATCATTTTTTGAAAAGTTTTCTTTTAGAATTATGATGTGTTAATCATAAACGTGATATAACAACCTAATTACTTTACACTTGTTTAAATTATTTTCAACCGTGAAATCATTGATTCCATCGGTGTTCTAATATGGTGATAGTTCTTATTATTGAGCGTGGGTTTCAAACTTCGGATTATATTTATTTATTTTACTAAAACAAAATTCATCTACTTAGTCATTTTCTAAAATAAAATTCATCGTATTTTGGATTTGGCAAACATTAAATTTACTAAAAATTGAATATTAAATTCTTAAACAAGTGTGATTATATGGTAAATAATGTTTAAGTAATCGTTATGAGATTACGGTTTGATTTTACAAATGGAGTTGTTAAAGGCTAAATCTTTTGCGTGTTTGGATTTATTTTTTCATCTTTAAAACTTGTAAATCTCTTTATCAAGGTGAACTAAATGCCCATTTTTTGGTTTTTTTTTGAAAAGGTAATGATTAGGGGACCATCCCTTACGGGGGGCGTCCTAGACCATCCTTTTTGATGAGAACGAGAAGTTCTGGACGTGTAGAAATGGTAGTGCTTGGGAGACTATGGTCCATTTTAGCAATCAGGTCGGCCACAGTATTACAGCACCTACTCACATGAGAAATCTTATATAACAGTTTCAAAGTTGAGTAGCGAGACCATTATGTCGGATCTTAGCATTTCTATTTCCCAAGGGCATCGCCCTATATTTTTAACAGCTTGGATTACTGTTAGATTATCGCCTTCTATCTCGATTTTTCTAATTTTGAGTTGTATAACTATCTTGAGTCCATCTCGTAACGCAAGTGCTTCAGCTTTTAATGACGAGGCCTTTTGGTACTTAGTTGTTGCTATATCAATAAGCTCTCATTGAGTTCCTCTTATTATAGAACCGGGTACTGCCGTTCCATCGGCTAGTCTTGATCCATCCACATTCAGCTTACGGAATCCATTTCTTGGTCTTTGCCAGACCTTGTTTTTCTTTGTTCGTCTGTGTGGTTGTACATTCATGTCTCTTTGGGAATCTTCGTCTTCATTCTAGTGTTTTGTTTGCCCAAGATATGAATTTGTGTTTTTATGTAGTTTAACAAAGTTAGGTATTATATCATTTGATTCTTGTTGAAACACAAGTTTGTTTCGTTGGTGCCATATTGCCCACCAGATCGTGGCCAATTCTGTAAACTCCTCAATTGTCAATCTTTGTCTCAATTCTTTGATGATTATTCTCGGGTTTTGTAAGTTTGTGCTTATCTGTTGGAGTGTTTGCATCGTTTTTGTGTTAATTTGTCTTGTAATTTCCTTCGTGTGGTTGTAGTCTATGAACAAGTGTCTTGTGTCTTCATATGTACAAGTACATAGAAGACAACCCCCTGGAGTCGAAATTTGCTTAATTATCTCTTAGTCGGTTTTTTGTTGGTAATCCATTGTTGATCATTTTCCATAAAAAATTCTTTACCTTTGGGATAGTATCAAGTTTCCAAATCCATTAGTTATCATTTCTTTGGTGCGAGTCTATCTTTGTTATATGACTTATCGTAGAAGATGTTGAGAACCAACCATTCTTACTTGGAGCCCAGTATAATCTATCATGAATTTCATTATCTGGGATGGGGGTTGCTATAATCGATTCTACTATGTTTGTTAGAAGGATTCTCTTCAATTCGTCTTCTTTTCATGTTTTATTGCTCGATATATAGTGTTGGACTTTCTGCTCTTTGTCAATTATTATTGGGTCATAGGCATGCTTTTCTAACAGTTCATTAGATACCCAATGGTCGGTCCAAAATCGAATAGTTTGACCATTACCTACTTGCCAGATTAAACCTTCTTGGAATTTATTTCGTAGATTCATTAATTTGCGCCACTGCCAGGATGTGTTGGACTTAACTCTATATTCGAATAAATTATCTCCCTTCAAATATTTCTCCTTTATAATTTGGACCCAAATATTATTTGGTTCGAACAGTATTTTTCATAGTAGTTTCATTTGGAGCGCTTTATTCATATGTTCAGCTTTACGAAGATCAAGACCTCCTTGAGATTTGGGTCTGCAAATTTTGTCCCATCCAATAAGTGGTTTATAGTGTTGATCCTTGTTCCAAAAGAAACACCTGTTAATTCTATCCAGTTCTTCATGAACTTCTGTAGGAAGCATGAAATTCTGCATCACGTAGTTGGGTTTTGTTGCAAGATTTGCTCTAATGAGAACTGTTCGTCCTTCTTGTGACAATGAGTGGGCTTTCCATTTACTTAATTGGGTTTTTGTCTTACAAATCGTTTCCTCAAAAGTTTGTTTGTTCACTTTACCATTGATGATAGGGCAACCTAGATATTTTTCTAGGTTAGTCATTGTTGAGATGTTGAGGGTTTGTTGAATTGTTCGCTTTTGTTGATTAGATACCAACTTCGAAGTTTGGAATGCTGATTTGTTGTAATTAACTTTTTGTCCTGATATTTCACACTATTCATCAATTATTTTTTGACTGTTGCGCAAGCATTTTGGGTTGCTTTAGCATAGATTATGATGTCATCTACAAATGAGAGAAACGGGATCCTTGTTCCATTTCGTGAGAGGGAAAACCCTATTGTTTTGTTCGTGTCTATTCTCGTTTGTTGTAGTTTCCTAGCCGAGATTTCAACACCAATTATGAACAAATACGGGGATAAGGGATCTCCTTGGCGCAAACCCCGTTCAGGAATAAAGGGGTCAGTTGGGTTATTGTTCACTAAGATTGAGACGAAACTATTTCAACACATTGTTTTATCCAGTTAATAAATTTTACATCAAACCCGAATCTCTCCATTACAGCAAATAAGAAGTCCCAATCAAGCCTATCATATGCTTTTTCCATGTCTAATTTTATCACCATCCATCCATCCTTATCTTTCTTACCTTTAAATGAATGAAAAATTTCATGAGCAATAAGAACATTGTCTTGTATAGCTCTATTGGCAACGAAGGCTCCTTGGAGGGGGTGAATAATCTTGTTCATAACTTTCTTTAGTCTTTCTGTGATAATTTTTTGCAATTATTTTATAAACAATTGAGCACAAGCCCATTTTTTGGTTTTATTTTGTAGTTTCGATGCCCTTTTTTCAAATTCTAAGACACCATAAATTTTATTGCTTTCTTTTCAAATTCAAAATTATTTGATTTCATCATAAAATTAAAATGAGTGGATTTCTAGTTTTATACTCCCTCCGTTTCAAAATACATAACCATTTGGACATTGCACATATATTAAGAAAAAAATGTTATTCCTATATTACCCTTATAGAATGTAGAGTTAATTATTAGAATGTAGAAAAAAATGTAGAGTTAATTATTTGTTTAGAGAAATATGAAAAAGTGTAATGATTATAATAAAGTTAATTATTAGGGGTATAAATGGAAAGAGTAAAGAAAAAAATATGAAATGGTCATGTATTTTGAAACAACCTAAATTGTCTAAAAGACCATGTTTTCTGAAACGGAGAGAGTATATAATACTCCATTGTCGTACACTTAAGAATTACAACAATTTTTAATTCTTTCCAACTAGGTGTACTTCATCGTACTCTAGAAAAATTATTCTTTCCAACTTAATCATACTTCAACGGACGGACTAAGCACTTTAGTTCACTAAAAAGTGAAATTAAATTGTTAAACAAGTGCGATTAAAATGGTATTTGATGTTTAAAGTAATCGTTATGAGATTTGGGTTTAATTTGACAAATGGAGTTTTTAAAGGCTAAATCTTTAGTCTGTCCGAAAATATTTTTCCATATTCATCCGTGAACAATCCCAAAAATTACGAGCATACGGAAAACCAACTTTATCCCCAATTTCACTCCTAGTTGACTTGTTCCATTGAAACCATTTAAAGACTCGATCAACCAATTTTAATTTGATTTTGGTTGTAAAAATCTACTAATATCAAGTTATGTGAATCATAGTACTTAGGAAGGGTGCTAGCTAAGTAACTTCCTACTTAGTAGGTGGTTTATTGTACTATTGTAGATCATAGTCATAGATAACCCTAGTTAGGAAGATTTGAATGAAAAGAAAAAGGTAGTTAGTCCTACCACCAGGCACCAACCATCTTGATCCGCTTTATATATCTCTTGTTCTACACCTCCCTTCTCCTCATTCCCTTGTCTAGTTGTTCACTTTCCATCCTTCTCATAAATCTCCCTTCTCCTTTGGCAGACCCGAGCCCGGCCTCGCTTTGTCTTGACTTGACCGGATCCGATCGTGCATGCCATCCTCACCCAACGCTAATCTTACTCCGTCGGTATCGTTTAACCTATTCTCCAACTTATTTTAACCGGCAAGCGTATTTGCATACTACTGTATGATGTTCTAGATCTTTATTTGGATACAGTTGGGTTGGAATTCAGTTTTGTTTCTCTTCCCTTGAAATGGATTTAGTAATTAGTACGTCAAAGTTAATTAAAGGGTCAATTTGGACCCATGACTTATAAATTGGAAAATATGAATTTTGCAGGAGCTTATTTTGGGGTTATTTCATTAATTAACAAAGAAAATTCGATATGAGTTAACCCGAATTTACATAGTTTTGATATGGTTCAATTTGAGGTTGACTTAATTTGATCTATATCACGGGGTTAACTGCTTTTAAAAGGAATTTATGTAATTTGTATAGTAATTAGTAAACCGTTTTGGTCAAGAGTATAAGTCAATCAATTAATGATTTTTATTCTAGGCTACTTCTGCTTTCAGTAACAGCTTCTCGCTTTTAGTCTTCAAAAGACCTGATCCTATTTTTGTTCAACTTCTTAATATATGGAATAATTTGTTATAATCATACCGACATGGTTTACACGAATGTCGAATACGAAGATATAATATTTTAAATATTATAACACATCTTTTACTTAAATATTTTACTATTTTACCGAAATTTACATATGAATACTCCCTCCGTCCCATAATGTTTGTCCACTTTCCTAATCCGTCGTCCCAAAATGTTTGTCTACTTTCCTTATATATCAATAATTTTCTTCCAATCTTACCCCTATCAATTTTCTAAATTTACACTCATTATCCAACTTTTCCACTTACTTTATCTCTTTTCAACTTTTTTTCCCTACAAACTTACAAAAATACCCTTATGCAATCATATCTTCTACCCACTTTTTCATTTCCCAACACCACTTTATACCTTGTATTAAAAACCGCAAAAAGCGTCCTTTTGGACGAACATTATGGGACGGAGGGAGTATATAATATCGGATTTACCCGATATCCGTTCATTCAAAACCCCGGCCAATTTGTATCCGATCTGTCACTCTTGCTACAACCCCACCTCCGTCAGGGCCCATTGCTCGTACACCGTCAACACCTTCTAGAAGAAGAGCCAGACCTCTGACAGCTGCAACTTCGGTGGCACCGCCTGCCGCCATCACCTCCTCTAACCCTAGTAAGCTTATCAATATGTCCATCAGCACAACTATTAACGACGTTAGTTTTTTTGAGAGCAACGACGTTACTAGTTAAGATTAAGTAAGTACTATGTTATGTAAGATCTATGATTTATGTTGTGTGTGTGTTTTTTTTTGTAATGTGTAGGCACTAATGGTTGCATTTTCCCTGCATCTGCCAGGTAATTTTGTTACACTGTTTTTGGCTTTAACATCTCTAATTCTTGATCTATAGCTAGCTAGCTAGAGAGATTGGAATTAAACTTAACTTATGAGCAGGGCTGGCCACGACAATGTTATAACTGTTTTATATTATAAATTATGGTAACTTTTCTTTGCTAATTTTATTAGTAAATGTTTGAAGTTATAATGGCTATTATCCTCATCCAGTCTAACTTCTTTTTATTGATGGTAATAAGCTTATAAAAGGGAGCAAAATATATAAATTAGTAGACATCAAGTAACAAACACTTCAATTCGGCCCAATATGATATAATGCCTTAAATATATTCCGTAGTTACCATCAATGCAATATATTCATAAAAGGAAAACTTTATAGCACTTCAATTCATAGTTTATTATGAAGTTATATTCCGTAGTTACCATCAATATAATGCAATATGTTGGTCGTCCCCTTCACAGGGCCACTGCAGTACCCGGTCCGGATGTAGGCGGGGTTTACTAGCCGAACCAGACGCGAGAGCAAAAAAAATATAATGCAATATATTCATAAAACAAATTTGATTTATGATTTAATAAAAAAAGGTTTAGTTTACAACAAGTAAATTTTAATTACTTATTGTTGAATATAAAGACACGGGTAATAACTTTATATTTGATAAAAAAAATAAAGTATAATAATTTAAATCGTATATAATATATGAATTCGGCCCAATATGATATAATGCCTTAAATATATTTTTTTATAAAATAAAATAAATAGATTTAACTTATTGTGAAAGATGAAAAGATAAGTTATTATGGAAATGATATAATATAAAGATTTTTTTTTGGTCGAAAAATATAAAGATTTCATTGAGTAACATATGATCAATAAATTTAATTTAATTTCCGAAAAAAAATCTATTGATTTTTAAAATAAAAAGAAATTATTTAAAAGGAATTATTTATCTTTGAAATGACTTAAAGATTTGATTAAGGTACCTGAAAAAAAAAAGTAGAATTTTACTATAAACAAAAACTATTATTGAAAGAAAGATAGTGGTAATATAATACCCATTTTTGAGGATCCATCATGACTCATAATACATACCGATCGAACTGAAACTCTAAAATGGTTCCCGGGGATCAACTACTATTTTGATTCAAGTTTGAAAATAGACAATACTAACAAAACATTTCAAAACCATCGGTTAAAATGGGCAAATAAGTGGACATAAATTGAAGAACCCCACTCACTTATCAAGATACTCTGGCCACTCATATGTGTCTACAAGTTTCATCACCTTATCTATTGTACTTACATTTCACTTTTCAAGATGTTATATGGCCACTATTGAATGTCTACCAAGTTTCACCCTATCTACTTATGTAATTACGTACTCCACTTTACCAAAGTACAGATGTCAAATTCATGACCTAAATCATTCATATATACACACTAACATAATCATCATACTAGCTAAAACAATGGATCACACCCCATCTGATGCGACCTGATCCTAAGCCCGGATCGATCATGGCTAGCCTAAGACCATGGCGTCTATCTAGGTCCCAACATACTCATTTATTATATATATTTTCCTATTTAGCATTTAGCATTGTTCATTTATATTATGTTGTTATTTCCGTATTATTACTATTTTGGGCATGTGTCTTCTTATGCTTACGAAACCGGCCCATTTAGCTAGAATAGGGCCCATCGGCCCATTAAGTTTACCTTTGCTTCCTTTCATTTTCTATTTTAACCCTTCGATGTAATCCTTTCCATCAACGTCAATATAACCAGAGTTAAGTTGAGTAGAAATTCCTCCTTCTTTGGCCCAACGACGTCACCAAACGCCTTACAACACCCCAACCCGAGTCTATCAGGTTGGACTCCAAGCTAGACTCATCACGTTGAGTCCTTGCCCGAGCCTAAGCCTCGCTCTTCCCCCGTCCAAGCGAGCACAAGAGGCTCACGAGCTATAACGTTGACCCCTACCAGGTTCCAACAATTTGGAGAAGAATCCAAGCCCTTCAAGCCTAGATCGGGCAAACCGTGGTCCGACCTGAGTACAGATCGGACCAAGATCCAAAAGTACATCCCCTAGCAATACCTTACCTTATCCTTATAATCAATCTAAGTCAATTGACAACTCCAACACTAAAGCATTCTATCTACACTACGATTCCACGTGCTACTTTAATGTTATCACTAAGTTTAATGTTATCACTAAGTTTATTTAGGCTTTCGTCAAACAGATCAGGGCTAAATACTTTTTCTACACCGGCAATAAGCCTTGCCCAAAATGGACCCCGAACCCCAGCCTTGACCAACACCCTTTTAGTGTTTTTCAATTCACTTTTTCATATCGCATATTCACACATATCTTTTATTTTGCATCTGATCCAAACTCCGTATTTTAGATCTTATGCTTTTACAAGTAAGACCAATAGACCTAATAAAGCAAAGTAATACTATGATCCTATAGTTTAGACTGTATAATGTGATCATCTACCTATATTTCCCTTAATAATTCTTTTCATCAATTATGTTGCATTTTACTTCTTCCTAATGCATCCTCATCTAACCTACTAATGTTCGTAGATATATATATATATATATATATAAGGAGATTGGGGGGAACAAAATACACTTCTCCAAAAGAATGTTAGTGTCTTTCCTTTTAACGGCGGTGCTTTTTCAAGCCGTAACTTTTCTTGCTATTGCCTTAGAAACACCAAGAGATGGATCTGGATGCGTCTACTCAAGCAGAAAGTATAATGTAGATTCAACTTACATAAAAAACGTAAGGAATCTCATTATAGACATGGCCACGCATACCATAGGGTTTTTTCAATCATCTGTTGGCCATTCACAAAACTAGGTTTATCTGACATCCTTCTGCCTCAAAGATCTCTCAGTTGTAGAGTATCGTCTATGTCAGGTTGTTCATACATTCAACTTAGCATACAACATGTGCCCGAAACTAAAGGAGGCAACTTTGTGGTCGGACTCATGTGTGATGCGTTACTCGCCTTATTCCGACACATGGAAGAGTAAGAAATGTATCATCATTAACAATCGTTGGACATAAGGCTATACATTCATCAAATTTGGTCCGCGTCAAGAGGTACACGAACATAATTCAAAAGTTGTCGAAAGACACTCTTATCTCTTCGATTGGAGATTCCAGGCTTAAATTTGCAACTACAGAGGCTACATACAACGCGTCCACAACTATATACTCGGCAATGCAATGCAACCCTGATCTAAGCCAAAATGACTGTTTCATGTGCCTACAATACACTCTCCATGTATTGAAAATAAAGAATGGTTTTGCTCAACTCAATGCTCAAGTTTATCTCCAAAATGACTGTCTCATGTGCCTACAATACACAAGACTAGAGATACACCCGAGCATTAATTTGACCAAAACCATTCTTTATTTTCAATACATGGAGAGTGTATTGTAGGCACATGAGACAGTCATTTTGGCTTAGATCAGGGTTGCACTGCGTTCCCGACTATATAGTTGTGGACGCGTTGTATGTAGTCTCTGCAGTTGCAAATTTAAGCCTGGAATCTCCAATCGAAGAGATAAGAGTGTTTTTCAACAACTTCTGAATTATGTTAGTGTACCTCTTGATGCAGACCAAATCTGATGAATGTATAGCCTTATGTCCAACATCTATTAATGATGATACTTTTTTACTCTTCCATGTGTCGGATAAGGCGTGTAACGCATCACACATGAGTCTGACCAAAAAGTTGCCTCCTTTAATTTTGGGCACATGTTGTATGCTAAGTCGAATGTATGAGAAGCTTGACATAGACGACACTCTACAATTGAGAGATCTCCGAAGCAGAAGGATGTCAATTAAACCTAGTATTGTGATATGCCAACAAATGACTCAAAAAACCCTATGGTATGCGTGGCCATGTCTGCAATGAGATTCCTTACGTTTTCTATGTAAGTTGAATCTACATTATACTTTCCGCTTGAGTAGACGCATCCAGATCCATCTCCTGGTGTTTCCAACGCAATAGTAGGAAAAGTTGAGGCTTAAAAACACTCTAGTTAAAAGGAAAGACACAAAAATGCTTTTGGAGAAGTGTGTTTTGTTCCCCCCAATCTCCTTATATATAAGATAGATAGATAGATAGATACATAGATAGATACATAGATACATAGATTAAAGTTCAATAGTGAGCACATAAGTATTAGAGAATAAGAGAACAATTGTGGGCCTTTGGATAATAATCAAATGGATGGCTGAGATTAGATACCCAAATTCAAAATTAAACTCACACCCCTTAATTATAGCTGCTGGTATTTTCGATTTTTAAGAAAAATTCAAGAAAATATGTTCGGATGAGATACGGTACAAATCTTTATTTTATTTTATTTTATCTTAATTTTCTTTTTTCCATCCTATTAACCCATATTTATCGCAGGTTTTTTATTTTCTTTGGCCGATACTCGCAGCATAAACAATTCCTTAGGTCACATAAACAATTTAGCCACAACAAATTTCGTATATACATTGCTTAGGTTGTTATATACAATATTACTATACATATATACATGTTTATCTGTAGAAATAGGTCACATAAACAATCCATCCTCAGTAAATTTTGTATACATGCCTTAGGGTGTCATATATAATATTACTATACATATATACATCTTGATCTGTAAGAATAGGTCACATAAACAATCCAAGCACAACAAATTTCGTCTATACATTCCTCTGGTTGTCAACACGATTACTCTACATATATACAATGCTTGGCAACGTGGTGGTTCGTGGTGGCTTTGGCAACGTGGTGGTTCCGACAGGGTCTTCCAGCGAATTGGTGGTTCCTACGGCCGGCGCAAAATATGGTGGTTTGATGTTGTCGGTGCAAGGGTGGTGGCCGGGGAAGTGGTTACACCGGCGAAGTGGTTATATACAATATTATTGTACATATATACAATAATGCAATTAGTATCCAGCCGGAACAAATTTCGTATATACATCTCTCAGGTTGTCATATATAATGTTACTGTACATATATACATCCGTAGAAATAGGTCATAGAAGCAATCAGCAACAACAAACTTTGTATATACATCCCTTAGGTTGGCATATACAATATTACTGTATATATACATCTTGATTTGTAGAAATAGGTCACATAAACAATTGACACATAAATTCACGACATATACTAAATCAAATCAATCATATACATAATGAAAAAATTATATACAAAATTACCTGATGTCATATTTATACGATTAATAATTGGCAACGTGGTGGGGGCGAAACTCCGACGAGGAAAGGGGACTTTGACGAATCTCGACGGACGGTAATGGGAGGTGAAACTCCGACATGGTTCAACTGGGGGCTACGAGAGGCCAGCGGGAGGGGACCCGAACCTACGGACGAGCACCGGCGACGGGCGGAATCGGGAAGCGACCAGCGTCGGGCACCAGATCTGGGGCGCAATCCGGGGGACGGGCGAAACCCCGGATCTGGAGGGGGGATCCGGTCAGGGGGGGTGCAAGGTAGGTGGTGACGGGTGATCGCCGGAAAACTCCCTGGAGAGTGGTTGCGCTAGGGCGCGAGGTTCAGCGGCGATGGAGGATCTGCGTAATTCTGGATCTGTGTAATTCTCCGAATAGTTTCCAGCAATGGAGGATCTGCATTTTTTTTATATGCGTAATTTCTAGAATGACAATTTGGTATTTTCCAAAATTATATTGTTGGTGGTTATAAGGATCAAGGGAGAGAATCTCTTATATTTTCTTATTAATGAATGAGATTTGATCTCCTGTTCTCTATAGAAGTTTGTTCACTATAGAACCCCCCCTCTCTCTCTCTCTATATATATATATATATATATATATATACACAAACATTAGTAGGTTGGATGAGGATGCATTAGGAAGAAGTAAAATGCAACATAATTGATGAAAAGAACTATTAAGGGAAATATAGGTAGATGATCACATTATATAATCGGAACTATAGGTTCATAATATTACTTTGCTTTATTAAGTCTATTGGTCTTACTTGTAAAAGCATAAGATAAAAATTACGGAGTTTGGATCAGATGCAAAATAAAAGTTATGTGCGAATATGTAATATGAAAAAGTGAATCGAAAAACACTAAAAGGGTGTTGGGCAAGGCTGGGGATCGGGGTCCGTTTTGGGCAAGACTTATTGCCAGTGTAGAAAAAGGATTAATTTAGCCCTGATTGATGTGGGGGTTATAGGTTGTGAGAGGAATAGCGCAAGGCAAAGTGTTCGGATTTATTTGACGAAGGCCTAAATATACTATGTGGTAGCATTACAGTAGCACGTGAAATCGTAGTGCGGATGGGATGCTTTATTGTTGGAGTTGTCAATTGACTTGAACTAATTATAAGGATAGGGTAAGGTATTGCTAGAAGATATACTTTTGGATGGGATGTGATCCGTTGTAGTAGCTAGTATGGTGATTATGTTAGTGTATATATGAATGATTTAGGTCATGACTTTGACATATGTGCACCTTAGTAAAGTGGATTATGTAATTATTTCAGGCTAAATCTTCATCCCGTGATAGTTCATACAAGACATAGGATATAGAGCATGTTTTACTTGGTTTTGAATGCATTTTAGGTGGATTTGCCTCTGTTTCATAGTGTAGTTTGGTTTTCCCTCGTAGTTCAGTATCTTCGCGCTCTTTTGATGATTTGCAGGATGATGGTGAGCTTAGAGCATAGCCGTGGCGATGCTTGAGTAGATGGATTTGGAGAGGAACAAAGGCCCAAGATCAAGGATGTGCATGATGACAATCGAGTGAAGAAAGCCGCCTCAATAGGTGAAGCGCGGGGTGCCCCCTTAAGGCGCGGTCGCGCCTTGGTGGTTCAGCTTTAGGAAGCAAAGCGCGGGATGTTCCCTTGGAGGCGCGGTCGTGCCTTGACCACCCTTGGCCCCGTGCCGAGAAACGAGATTGGGCCGACTTTGCTTGGACATGTTGACACGGGATCCTTTCAAGATAGAATTATTTCCTTATTTTGATATGTTTTGTTCTATAAATGCATTGGTTTGTCTTAGGTTAGAAATATCTTATGCTTTTGGATTATTATCTTGGAGAAGAAGAAAGAGATATCTTGTAAGTTTTCTCAATGGAGTTTTCTAGCTAATTCTTTTAATCCAATTAATTTATTGAAGTTATTGAATTGAATCATCGTGAGATTTGATAATTCCTTTTGAGCCTTGATTATGTTGTCTTTCTTGTGCTTAATTGAATCAAGTTTAACATAAGGTTTTGTTATAGATTAGCCACCTAATTGACCTTCTAAGTTGAACTATTCTTCGATCTCTTTAATTACCGATTGGAGTTAATTAGATCACAAGTAAGAATCTTTAATCCTCTTAGAGTCGATTGAACTAATTGAATTAAAGAGGAACTTCAACCACAATTCATATGAATGATTGATTGCTTTATAGTGTTGTTTCTATTGATACTTGATGCTCTTTGCTATTGCTAAATCGAGTCTAGGAGATCTTCTAGAACGTTTAGTGATAAGGGTTGGTAGCACCAATCGGTTCTATTGACTAGACTAGGTTCGAAGTTTGGTGTAGGATTTCATGCAGTTGAGTCTTATAATGCCACAATAGATTAATCAAGGTGAAAAGAAAATGATGATAATCAATGATTAATAACTAATTCAATAGCGGATACAGGCATCGACACCCTACTTTTTGTTGGATAAGTCCTTTCTAGAGATTGGTTCTGACAACATGTCATCATACGAATGATGCCTGTAGTGGGGTTATTGTGCTGTCAAAGAGGAGGAAGATTACTAATTAAATAGATTCCACTATTTTTCATTGGTTCTGACAACATGTCAGCATACGAATGACAACATGTCCCAATCCGGCCACCTTAGTTGGTTGTGTACCTTTTGATGGCTAGGCGGCCTAGGCCGGGTCAATCTTAATTTTGACTCTCTTTGCCTCTAAATATATCGAGAATGCTATGATTTCAATCTACTTGAATAAAAATTGGCTCTTTGCCCCTAACCATATACCTAATATTGTGTATAAATTAGCATGATGAAGTACTCGGATGTGTCCGGGTTTGGTTAAATAAATAGCACATGCCACTCAACCTCAGTAAAAAAAAATTGTATGTTTGCTATAGAACTATATATAGAAGGCATATATCCCATCAAATTATGAGTGACATTTGTACGAGTTTACAATATCAATAATATTATTCGTTTTATACACGCAGACAATCTTCATGAAATAAAAGGGGATGTATGTGGGATGATAGTGAGATTGATCTGCTTACAACATTCATGCGATGAAAAATAATGCATTTTGTATGGTAGTGGAATGATTTTTGTCTAACTTCATAGCTCAATCAAAGTCTCTGTCAAACAATGGGGGAGGGGGGTAACACTCTACGAAGCAATAATGCAAAAGCCTATATCTCTATCACAATGAAAAAGCAAGCCTACATCTCTATCACAATGAAAAAGTAAGAGGAATGCCTAACAACGAAAAAAATAAGGTTATTAACATTGACACTATTCAACTATTCCTAGATATTGTGCACAATAATGTCTTGTATGCTCTCGATTTTAGTATTAATTTGTTATCAATGAATCAACAATTAACCTCTATTCTTGATTAATGTAACCTCCATTCACACCAACACAATGCATTTGGTAGGGATCCTCAATGAACATGCCTCATGTTTGTGACATGGTCTCACACTGTCAATATCATAATATTCTATATAATAAGGCATAAGAAATATTTATAATACACAGAATATGAATGTTTTCAAATTTTCAATGAAAGAATTAGATCTACATAGGTTGGAATGTTTAAGCTAGAATTATTTATATAAGGCTTGGAATGTTTAAGTTGATAGTTTTTTTATTATTAGTTAAAAAAACTCAATTTACATAGCTTAAAACCTATTGAATTTGTGTGATCAAAATTTAATAAGTGTTTTTAGGTATAATGGGTATGTGTTAATCTAGTTCAGTTTACCCAAACCGACCCGACCCAAAAACCGATCTAGTCTAAAACATGAACCGAGGACCGAACCAAACTAACTCGGCTTCGGTTTAGTTTGATTCGGTTCGGTTCAATATGGATCGGTTCGTTTTTTGGTTTATTTTCGGTTCATTGAAACCAATAAACAACCCTATCAAATATAGTAGAAGAACTAATAGGACTTGAACCTAATATGATGAATAATTTCTTGAATGACAAATTAGATTTATGCATTTAATTAAGCAATGAATACCCTCTTATTAAACTTAAAGTTAAACTGAATAAGTGTATTTAATCAATAAAAACACAAGATTGGTTAAAAATACCCAGATTCATATGATTAGATTTTATGGAAAGTGTAAGTAGCAAAGAGATTACGAATGGCCCTTGATCGGTTGATCCCACGGCCTTATCCCTTGTACTGTTTGGTCTTTGATGGGAAAGAGCAGTAGGGAGTTGGGCCCAGTGATATGAATTGATAAGGATGAGATTACGAATGGCCCTTGATCGGTTGATCACCCTTTTAGCAATAAGAGATTGATTTTTAGGGAGAGGTGGACGAATTGATAGGGACCTAACTGCTAAGTGCAATAGAAAGCAAAAGCAAACAATCCGACCAAAACAAAAAGAAAGCAAAAGCAAACAAAAGGCAAAAAGATGGCCATTCACGGTAAAGAGGAAGTGTGCATTAAAAGTTGAAGAGTTATTTTAGTGAAAATCCTTCAAAGGTTAAAAGTTCTTCCATTTAGGCTAGAAGTTGAAAAGGAATCAATTTTAGTGAAAGAATATTGATTTTTGTTCGAACAAATTTTTTTTTAGTGGAAGAAGCATATCTAAAGGAAGAGTTATTTTGGTGAATCTGCTTTTATTTATATGCTTATAAAGTTGTTCTATCTAGTGCTAACCGATGGGTGAGAAAGAAAATCAATTGATTTTTTGTTTCACGAAGATCATCAAATCAATAATAAAAACCATGACAACATTATTTTATCATGCACTATTTGTATCTTCACGAGCAAGTTTTTTCGACATGGAGATACACATTTACACATGTTTTTTATTTTTATCTCTGTCAGTGGAATTTTTATAATTTAGTATAAGTAATTTTCAATGTATATTTGTTAGTATATAGATTTAAGTGTGAAATAAAATTAAGTAATTTTAAGATAAATTTGTCAAAATTTTACAACTGATTTAAGTATGATATATGATAAGTTGATCAATAATTAAATAAAATTAAGGTCGGATCTTGATGGGTTGATTACTTGATGGTGTGGATTTATTAGTGTAAAATATAATTTATTAAAATAAAGTGTGATCCAAATTATTATAGTAGTAGGAAAGAAAGTTTGAAAAATATTACAAAAGGATACCTGAGAAATGGAGCCTAACCTTGTAGCAAACTTAAAAGACATTATTGGGCACAATATCTCTAGGAATAGTTGAATATTGTCAATGTGACCTTAGCTTGTTGGTTGTTGGGTATTGTTGTTGCTTTTCCATTAAAAAGACATTATTGAGCACAATATCTAAGGATAATTGAATAGTGTTAATATGAATAACCTTAATTAGCTTTTTGGTTGTTAGGCTTTGTTGTTGCTTTTTCATTAAAAAGACATTATTGAGAACAATGTCCGGAAATCATTGAATAGTGTGAATATGAATAAACTTAGCTTTTTAGTTGTTGGTTATTGTAACTATTGTTGTTGCTTTTTCATCGTGAGATAGACATACAGGCTATTGTTGTTGCTTTTTGCATTTTCATTGGTTGCTTTGTAGAGTGTTTAGAGCATCTACAATAGAGATTTGGTAGATTTCTTACTATTTTTAAGAAAAGAAAAAATCAAAAAAAGTCAGATTTTTGTCAGATAAGAATTTCTTACTTAGTTGGGATATTTCTTGCAGAAAAAATGTATCCTGACGCATTTATCTGCTACTTTTTTTCAACAAATAGGAAAGAGAGAGAAGAGAAAAAGGTAGTTTTAAAAATATTGGATTTTATTCTCCATAGTGGATGCTACTATCCCCATTGTTTGAGACTTTGAATGAGCTCCCTCTAGCATTTGAGACATAACCTTTTTTTTTAATCAAAAATGACGGCATAACCTACTTCATAGATTTACAAGTTTCCCAATTACAATCCATCCAAGCGGCTTTAGAGTTGAGTTGTAAGCAGTTATTCTTTATTTTAAGAACAAAAGGGATTAGCTAGCTTTTGAAGGGAAGAAATTCATCCTTCACTTCAATTCTCAAAGATTCTTTACTTCAACACCACCATATTAAAGTATTTAGACATGTCATAAGTTTTATAAAGGGTTTTTCATAACCTATTTGTTAGTCAAACATACATAAAATCTAACCATTTGAATCTGTCTTGTTTAACGTGTTGTGTTTTTTAGATTAATACGGAGTATCAACTTTAACTATAAATTTAACCAGGGATTACATTTTCTTAACTAGTTACTTAAGTTCAAGCCCCATCTAGTGTTGGATCGGCATCATCTTCCTCCTCCTAATTGTTCATTTTATTTACATAATTACATCTGAACCACTTATGTTTGGTCATTAATTAATTTCTACATTTTAAATATTCCCTTTGACGTCGATATCTTTCTAGCTCAAGAGAAGTGAGAATTTCTTACGCGTGAGATCATGCAACATTATAACGGAAGGTCATAACATTTGACTTTTATATGTTTTCTAAAAACTAGTTATCTTATGATTTCTCATCCATTCCAAAGCTTATTTAATGGTAGCATCGTAGCGCTCTTGCAATATATGATACAACTAAATAACCGATGGCATTAGACCTATCAATCGGGTCGGGTCGGGTCGGGTCGGATCGGTTCGGGCTCGGGTCGGGTCAGGTTCGGGTTCGGGTCAATCGGGTTACGGGTCAAACTGGGTCGGGTCGGATCAACCTAACGGGTCAAGAGTATCAATTTTTTGACCAAAATTTAAATATAATATTATTTAAATAATAAAATATAATAACAAAATATTATTTAAATAATAAAATATAATAACAAAATATTACTTTTGAATATTTTAATAATAAATATATCATAATTTTCTAAAACCAATTTTATATATTGTAATATAATTAAAACCTTTGGGTGCACAATTACCCGTCAATCTGTCATTTCATTATATTAGAGTGTATTTTAAAATAAGTTTTCCGTCTTATAGATTTCTTGACCTAGCGGGTTTGACCCGACCCTAACCTAGAAATTTTCGGGTTTACCGGGTACGGGTTCAAACTGGGTTTCGGGTTCAAATTTTCGGGTTGAAACCAAGAAATTTCGGGTCGGGTCGGATCGGATTTACGGGTCCTAATGTGTAGATTGGATTGTTTTTTGTTTCCGGGTCCTAATGTATCACAAGAAAATAATACATGATGCAAATGGGCTATAAAGTTATTTGGGTGAATTTTAGTAGTGCTTAAAATAATTTTTTTAAAATTAATTTTTGATGAAACTGGTTAATCATAATTAAAATTTAGTTGATTGGAACATATCAAAGGACTTTTTGGACAAAACCAAGTCATTTTTTTTTATCTCCCCTTCTATATATCACCGGCCTGTTCCACACGTCCCTTCTCCTCATTGCCTTGTCTGCTCCACCTCTTACTGCACCCAGGCCCGTCTACACCACCTCCTCTCACGGATCTACTTCTCTTGCATAGACCCGAGCCCGGCCTCGCTTTGTCTTGACCGGATCCGATCGCGCATGCCATCTTCACCCAACGGTAACCTTACTGATCCGTTAGTATCGCTTAACCTATTCTCCATCTTATTTTAACCGGCAAGTGTATTTGATGTTATAGATCCTTACTTGGATTAGTTGGATATGATATAGTTGGGTTGGAATTTGGTAATTTTGTTTCTCCTCCCTCGAAATGGATTTAGTTAAAGTTAATTAAAGGGTCAATTTAGATCCATGACTAAATTGGAAAATATGGATTTTGCAGGAGCTTGTTTTGGGGTTATTTCATTAGTTAATAAAGAAAAATGGATTTGAGTTAATCCGAATTTACATAGTTTTGATGTGGTTCAATTTGAGTTGACTTAGTTTCATCTATCTTAGTTTTGATATGGAATTTGTCCTGACATGACCTTCTATTATATAGTTCAATCACTTGAATGGAGTCTTTTCTTCATGCATGTAAAAGGTCTCGTTTTAATCATAATTGTATAAATTAAATTACACTCTTATCATATATAGTCCTGCTTTCATCTTAAATTCATTCAGATTAATTTATCAAAATGGGTGTCAAGAAGAGCGAGTTCCTCGGAGTCATCTCATCACTTCTACTCATATCCTTTACTCTTGTTCTAATTTGTGGTATGTATGGTTAATGCATTAGCTTACAACTCCAAGAATTTTATTATAACAAATTTAAGCAAATTTAGTTCATGTGTTTGAATATTATATTTATTTTATAGGGGACGCATTGGAAGTCGATGACGAGCAAATGAACTGTTATAACAACAATCGTCCGTGTGATGTAGCATTATGTACTAAATTTTGCATCCAAAATTACGCTGCTTATGCGAGGAAGACGAAGCGTCAGATGAAAGTCAAGTGTCTTCCAATGCTTTGTTGTTGTGTTTTTTACTAATGAATATTATCAAAATCGAGCATGCTTGAATAACTCTATTTGCCTCTAATTAAATAGAGATTGCTATGATTTCAATGTACTTGAATAAAAATTGGCTCTTTTCCTCTAGTATATATACTAGCCATATACCTAATATTGTGCATAAATTAGCATGATGAAGTACTCAGATGTCTCCGGGTTTGGTTAAATAAATAACACATGCCACTCAACCTCAGTAAAAAAAATTGTATGTTTGCTATATATATATATATATATATATATATATATATATATATATATATATATAAGGCATATATCCCATCAAATTACGAGTGACATTTGTACGAGCTTACAATATCAATAATACTATTCGTTTTCTACACCCAGACAATCTTCATGAAACAAAAGGGGATGTATTTTGGTGAGATTGATCTGCTTACAACATTCATGCGATGAAAAATGATGCATTTTGGAAGGTAGTGGAATGATTTTTGTCTACCTTCATTGATCACTCAAAGTCTCTGTCAAACAATGGGGGAGGGGGGTAGCACTCTACGAAGCAACAATGCAAAAGCCTATATCTCTATCACAATGAAAAAGCAAGCCTACATCTCTATCACAATGAAAAAGTAAGAGGAATGCCTAACAACGACAAAACTAAGGTTATTAACATTGACACTATTCAACTATTCCTAGATATTGTGCTCATTAATGTCTTGTATGCTCTCGATTTTAGTATTAATTTGTTATCAATGAATCAACAATTAACCTCTAACCTTGATTAATGTAACCTCCATTCACACCAACACAATGCATTTGGTAGGGATCCTCCACGAGCAAGCTTGTGACATGGTCTCACACTATCAATATCATAATAGTCTATACAATAAGGCATAAGAAATATTTATAATACACTGAATATGAATGTTTTCAAATTTTCAATGAAAGAATTAGATTTACATAGGTTGGAATGTTTAAGTTAGAATTATTTATATAAGGCTTGGAATGTTTAAGTTGATAGTTTTATTATTATTAGTTAAAAAAACTCAATTTACATAGGTTAAAACCTATTGAATTTGTGTGATCAAAATTTAATAAATATTTTTAGGTATAATGGATATGTGTTAATCTGGTTCAGTTTACCCGAACTGACCCGACCCAAAAACCGATCTAGTCTAAAACATGAACCGAGGACCGAACCAAACTAACTCGGCTTCGGTTTGGTTTGATTCGGTTCGGTTCAATATGGATCGGTTCTTTTTTGGGTTTTTTTTGGTTCATTGAATCCGATAAACAGCCCTATCAAATATAGTAGAAGAACTAATAGGACTTGAACCTAATATGATGATGAACTATATATAGAAGGCATATATCCCATCAAATTGTGAGTGACATTTGTACGAGTTTACAATATCAATAATATTATATGCCTTCTATTCATATTAACACTAATAACCCTAGATATTGTGCTCAATAATGTCTTTGTAATATCCGGGATTTTTTTCTTCAAATAACTAAAATTCAAATTAAATTGGATTATTAATTTTGAAGCCAAAATTAAAAGAATCTAATTTTATTAATGTTAAGATTATTTTTGGAGGCAGTAATGAGTAGACAGACTGGATTTTTTTTGTTTCCGGGTCCTAATGTATTACAAGAAAATAATCCATTATGCAAATAGGCTATAAAGTTATTTGGGTGAATTTTAGTAGTGGTTAAACATAATTAAAATTTAGTTTATTGTAGCATCTCAAAGGACTTTTTGGACAAAACCAACCCATTTTTTTTATTCCTCCATTTCACTGCTCCAGGAATTTGATATCTCTCCTCTCCTATATATATCACTTGTTCTACACCTCCTTTCTCCTCATTCCCTTGTCTAGTTGTTCACTTTCCATCCTTCTCAAAATCTCCCTTCTCCTTTGGCAGACCCGAGTCCGGCCTCGCTTTGTCTTGACCGGATCCGATCGTGCATGCCATCTTCACCCAACGGTAACCTTACTCCGTTAGTATCGCTTAAACTATTCTCCAACTTATTTTAACCGGCAAGTGTATTTGATGTTATACATCTTTACTTGGATATGATATAGTTGGGTTGGAATTTGGTTTTGTTTCTCCTCCCTCGAAATGGATTTAGTACGTTAAAGTTAATTAAAGGGTCAATTTAGATCCATGACTAAATTGGAAAATATGGATTTTGCAGGAGCTTGTTTTGGGGTTATTTCATTAATTAACGAAGAAAAATCGATTTGAGTTAATCCGAATTTACATAGTTTTCCGTCTTCAAAAGACCTGATCCGATTTTGTGTTCAGCTCCTTAATATATGGAATAATTTGTTATAATCATACCGATATGGTTGAACATGGTGGTGGGGGGCCGGGGGCATTTCATTGGAATACGGAGTACTATGATTTATGGCTTAGTTACGTTGAAGAGGGAGAAATTATTGAGGGTGGGATTTGACTAGAGAGGGAGGAATTGTTCAATCACTTGAATGGAGTCTTTTATTCATGCATGTAAAAGGTCTCGTTTTAATCATAATTGTATAAATTAAATTACACTCTTATTTTATATAGTCCTGCTTTCATCTTAAATTCATTCAGATTAATTTATCAAAATGGGTGTCAAGAAGACCAAGTTCCTCGGAGTCATCTCATCACTTCTACTCATATCCATTACTCTCGTTCTAATTTGTGGTATGTATGGTTAATGCATTAGCTTACAACTCCAAGAGTTTTATTTTAATAAATTTAAGCAAATTTAGCTCATGTGTGTGAATATTATTTTTTTATTTTATAGGGGATGCATTGGAAATCGATGATGAGCAAATGGTCTGTTTTAGTCACAATCGTCCGTGTGATGTAGCAATATGTACTAAAAGTTGCTTCCAAATTTACGGTGCTTATGTGAGGAAGACGCACGTTAGGATGAAAGTCAGGTGTCAAAGATTTCCAATACAATGTTGTTGTGGTTTTTACTAATGAATATTAATGTTGTTGTATCAAAATCGAGCATGCTTCCACATGAACACTAGAGTTGTAGAGCATCTCCTACACTCTTAGGTCTTGGTATGTTCTTGTGATCGAAATAAATCATTCGTATGATGACATGTTGTCAAAATTAACTGCTCTTGATAATTATATATTATACTTTATAAATTGTGGTTTAAGACTTAAAATTTGTGCTTTTAAGGTTTTCAGGTTTTGGATTTATTTATTTAAACTCTAAGGTTTAAGATTTGAGTTTTTATGTTTTTTTTTTTTTGGTCAAGAACGGGGCTTAAAGGCCCAAAGTTAATTAAATAGCAGCATCCTTACACAAAGCATGTAAACATATAAGATTTTCAACCAAAAAAAAATGTAAACATATAAGATTAGGTGTTTTTTTTGGATTTATTTATTGTAAGGTTTGAGATTTGGGCTAGAATGTTTGAGTTAGATTTTGGGGTTTTTAAGATTTGAGGATTTAGGAATTTAAGATTTAAGGCTTAGGGTATAAGGTGTAAGGGGATATCAGAGTTTTCAAGTATGTTTTAAGATTTAGAGTATAAGATTTAGGGTTTGAGTTTTATTATTTAGGTTTAAGTATTTAGATACTATAGTTTACTAAATTAAAATAGTAAAATTAAAAATATAAATACTTCTAGAATGAATTATATGTTTTGGGTTTTGTTAGAATTAAATTTTCTTTAGGATTTTGAATGTCATTTTTAAAAATGATATCAATTTTATACTTTCTTATACGAAATCACATTCTGAAATCATTTATTCCTAATGGTTCTTATGGAATCAAATGAGATGGGGTATTAGAGTGTTTCTATGGTCATATGATTGAGATTTGCATAATTAAAATATAGAAAGAGACGGTGAAGATGCGATATTATTATTCCCATGAAATCTACTAATTTCAGATATTTGCGGAGAAGACGGGCAACCTCCGATTGCCTAGAGTTTAATATTAGTCAATTGAGTGAAATATACTCTCTTCATCCCACTAAGTTTGTTGGTAAAGGATATGGTTTGCGCGTTATTTAATAAACACTTTAAGAAAAGTTAGATAATTTAGGTAATATATGAGATTGAATGGGCATAATTTTATAACTTTATAGAAGCAAAAAAGTTAAAAAGTAATAAAGTTGATGTGATAGTTGGGTAATGGGGGGTAATATATAAGGGCTTAAAACATATCTAGCCCCCCGAACTTACGCAAATTTGTCACTTAGACACCCCACCTTTGATTTGGACTTATTGGGTACCTGAACTTATGTTTTTTGACCTATTGAACACCTGCTAGCTGACGTGTGCAAAAAAATTTGTCACCATAGCGCCACGCGTGTATACCATGTGTATGACAATTGAAAAATGTTTTACAATTGAAAATTGCTTTACAATAATTAGAAAAAAAGAAAAACAACAAAAAATTCATTTATCAAATTAAAATTACATTTACAATTGAAAATTGTTTTACATTTGCCACCGGCATTGTAGAAAACCCTAAGCAAGTGCCTCATGGTCCGCCCGCCACGGACTTGGAAGTGAACGACGGCAGCGATCCGGACATCGAACTTGACACGGCCATCGCTCCTGTCTGAATTGATGTCGGTGACCACCCAATCTTCGACGTAGGTCTGGGCGACGACCATGGTGGTGGTGAGATCGGTCTGCGAATTGGTGGCCTGGTCGAAGGGAGGGAGGCAGTTCTGAGCGAGGAGATCGGACTTGTAGAAGGCGTAGCTCTCGAGGGGCTCGTAGTAGGCGTGCATCTTGGAGTTGGGGTTTAGGACGGAGAGATGGGCGGACCAATTGCCGAAGATCTGGAAGGTGGGGTAGGAGGTGGCATTGAGGCGGGAGACGAAGAGGGAGTTGATGCGGAACTCGGGAACCCTAGGGCGGAAGAGGAGCCAAAGTTGGTAGAGGATGGAGGTCAAGATCAGGAGGACGACGATGATGGAGGAGACGAAGCGGCAGAAGAAGGTGGCGGCGGCGCGACGGGCAGTGGCGGACGCAGCATGAAATCAAAGAGGGGGCACAACTTGTCTAGGAGGTTCAATTGAATCAAGAATAACCAACAAGTTTAATAATTTAATACCTTAAATAGCAAAAAATAATCACTTATTTATCAAAAGAAATTATATTTATGACATGTAATTTATGCAAAAATGGACTACTATATAAAAAAATTGGAAAAAAATACATTAAATATGAATAAAAAAAACAAAATGATGTTACGGGGAATTGAACCTTGGTGAGATGAAAACAAAATTGAACAATAAACCATCTAGACTAGTTGACTTTCATGTCATGTTAATACCAATTAATTTAAAATATATTTATATTTAAGCAAATATTACATGTATATACTAATAATATCCGACGGGAGGGGGGGCACGGCGCCGCCGTTGTCGTAGTTAGGGGTGGACCTAGGAATTTCAACGAGTGTGGGCAAAATATACAAAATACATATTTTTTTTGAGCAAGGCTATGAGAATAGCTAGGGTTGTTAATTAGGTGGGTCCGGATGGGTTCGGGGCCGATTGTTTTGGGTTTAGGTCGTTCCAAATTTGATTCAAATCTAAATATTTTGACAATCGAGTTGGACAATTTCGTGTCGGTCTTTTATTTTCGAGCGAATTATTTAGATTTTTGGTTGCCTCAGATATTGATTTTGGGCATATTTTGAATGATGATTTTTGTCCTAATTTAATTAACTTCAACACTAAATATTTAGTGTAATTAAATTTAAATAGAAAATTATAATTATAACAAATATTCGTTATTATTAAGTTGTTAAATAAAATATTTATTTAAGCATATTTATATATATATATATTTATTTAATGTATCTAAATTATTTTATCAAATGATATTGTATTTTTTATAAGTACATATGACTATATAAGATAGTTTCATTCAAATTTGGAGTATGCATGGAAGAGGAGGTGCAGTAAGAAGATGGGAAAAGGGAACAAGTAGACAAGGCAATGAGGAGAAGGGAGGTGTGCAACAAGTGATAGAAGGGGAGATATCAAAGGAATGGTGGAAACCAATCAAACGTTATAATTCTACCTAGCTTACCTACTCATTGCTTTGGACGGACAAGCGAGAAGAGCGGAAGTAAATGGCAAAGACATGCATGTGGGTGGGTACGTAGTGGTGCAGTGGGAGTTCAAAAGGGACGGAGCATGAAAAGTGAGCTGAGATATCCGATATGGGAGACTTTTTTTTTATTCTTCTTACTTTAGGAGATTGATATCATTAACAGTCTAATTTATTATCATAAGATTAAATGTAATACTATTAATATAAAATCCGGAAAACGTACGCCTTCAATCAACACAATAAACAAATGAGATCACGTGTTAGAACTTAGGAGCAGAAGTTAGGTGCTGAAGAAAGGTGAACATTGAACATGGTGCATGGTAGGGGAATTTATGATTGATGATTTAGTTGAGGATGGAGAAATTATTGAGGGTGGGATTTGACTAGAGAAGGAGGAGGCAGTAGGAAAGCAATTCTACGCGGAATTTGTCCTGGCATGACCTTCAATTGTTCAATCACTTGAATGGAGACTCTTTTTCCTTTGTTCACTGACAATGACTCCAACCAAACTCCCTTCCTCAGCCCTCAACCCTCATCATCCATCCTTTCTCTACACATGTTAAGTGGCCAGTGGGCCCCGAGAGAAAGTTGTTAAATACCTCCCTATGTTCGGCAATTAAACGGCACGGACTATTTTTATTACGTACGGAATGCAGTTCCGTAATAACCCACGAAATGTTGTTCCCTAGAATTTCCTGTACACTCGGATATCCATTATTCTTTCGGAACCGTGTTCCACAAAATCTTACCGAACCTATTTTCGCGAGTGCGGATAACTACTATTCAAGCGTGCAAACAGCCACCCCGATTTAATCATGGGGCGCACATCAAACGGACTGCAAAAGCATGTGCTCACTTTATGCTTCTTTTAACGACTTTTGTGTTTTAAATTCTTGTTCCACTTTATTTCCTTTAGGTTTTGATTTGGTTTCATCGAGTCTTTTTGTTTCAAAATAGTTGTTTATTTGACAATTTTTTCTTGTTTTATAATACTTGTCTATTTCATATTTTTTATATTATCTCTTTTTAATTTTATCCCTAACAATTATCTTTATCATAATCATGATACTTTTCTATGTTTCATTACACTAATAATTAAATTTATATTTATAGATGTAATATAGGAAAAACATTTTTTTTCTTAAATGTGTGAAATGCACAAATGAAAAAATATTTTAAAACTGAGGGAGTATTATTTTATATGTAACAAAAAAGCATAAACTTATTTGCACTACAAGAAAACAGGTTTGTCCAAAAAGTCCTTTGATATGCTATAGTAAAATAATTTTTAATTAAGTTTAACCACTACTAAAATTCACCCAAATAACTTTATAGCCTATTTGCATCATGGATTATTTTCTTGTAATACATTAGGACCCGGAAACAAAAAAAACCAGTCTACACATTACTGCCTCCAAAAATGATATTAACATTAATAAAATTAATTTATGTTAATTTCTACTTCAAAATTAATAATCCAATTTAATTTGAATTTTAGTTATTCAAAGAAAAAAATCCTGATATTACCAATACGCATTTTTCAAAACTCGGTGCTTAATTTGCCCATTTTTTCCTACGATTCCATCGGTTATTTAGTTGTATCATATATTTCAAGAACGCTATGGCGCTACCATTAAATAAGATTTGGAATGGATGAGAAATTATAAGATAACTAATTTTTAGAAAAAATATAAAAGCCACATGTTACGACCTTCCGTTACAATGTTGCATGATCTCACACGTAAGAAATTATCACTTTTCTTGAGCCAGAAAGATATCGACGTCAAAGTGAATATTTAAAATGTAGAAATTAATTAATGACCAAACATAAGTGATTCAGATGTATTTATGTAAATAAAATGAACAATTAGGAGGAGGAAGATGATGCCGATCCAACACTAGATGGGGCTTGAACTTAAGTAGTTAAGCAAATTTAATCCATGGTTAAATTTAACGTTAAAGTTTATATTAATCTAAAAAACACAACACGTTAAACAAGACAGATTCAAATGGTTACATTTTATGTATGTTTGACTAACAAATAGGTTAAAAAACCTTTTATAAAACTTATGACATGTCTAAATACTTTAATATGGTGGTGTCGAAGTAAAGAATCTTTGAGAATTAAAGTGAAGGATGAATTTCTTCCCTTTAAAAGCTTGCTAACCCCTTTTGTTCTTAAAATAAAGAATAACTCTTTACAACTCAACTCTAAAGCCACTTGGATTGTAATTGGGAAACTTGTAAATCTATGAAGTAGGTTATTCCGTCATTTTCGACAAAAAAAAATTGGTTATGCCTTCAAACGTTAGAGGGAGCTCATTCAAAGTCTCCAACAATGAGAATAGTAACATCCACTATGGAGAATAAAATCCAACATTTTTTAAACTACCTAGTCGTACGATCCTACGATCCTACGATCCAATTTTCACAGAACGACTCAAATCGTACGTAGTGAATCGTAAGAAATGGGATCGCAAGTAGGATCGTACAGGATCGTACAGGATCGTATAGAATCGTAGGATCGTACAGGATCGTATAGGATCGTATAGAATCGTAGGATCGTAGGATCGTAGGTGGGATCGTAAGATCCTACTAAATCACATAAATAAAATTAGAAGTCATTATTTTAAATATTTTAGACTATTTTCACCCATAAATTCATCAAACTTATACATTTAGATTATTCTTAATTGATTTCATTTTTTATTTAAAATTAAATTTAAATTTAAATTTATATGCTTCCTACCTCATGCTGAAATCAATATATCTAAATATTGAGAAAACAATTGACTGCTTTTTTTTTTAGTTGATAAAATATTATTATTTTTTTTTTGAGCAAAAAATATTATTATTATTATTTTATTAATTCAACATATAGGACTCTTAAGAACGTAGCTATTCAATAAATTGGACTCGATTATTGATATTCGCTTTGTGTACAATTTATGTTATGTATAGATTCATTCTCTTTAGAAATGTGATTAACATGAAGTATTTGATAAACAATATGTATGTATTTTGAATGATTTATTTTAATATTTGATTAATACATAACATATTACCATTAAACCTTCTATAATTTCATTAATTTAGTAGGATCTTACGATCCTAACGATCCGATTCTACGATCCGATCCTGCTACCCCCTTCCGATCCGATCCAAGGATCTCGATCCTGATAACATTGTTGACAATATTCAACTATTCGTAGAGATATTGTGCCCAATAATGTCTTTTTTAGCTATAAGGTTAGGCTCCCTTTCTCAGGTATCCTTTTGTAATATTTTTTAAACTTTCTTTTCTACTACTATAATAATTTGGATCACATTTTATTTTAATAAATTATATTTTATACTAATAAATCCACACCATCAAGTAATCAACCCATCAAGATCCGACCTTAATTTTATTTAATTATTGATCAATTTATCATATTTCATATTTAAATTAATTGTAAAATTTTAACAGATTTATTTTTCAGTTACTTAATTTTATTTCACAGTTAAATCTATATACTAACAAATATACATTGAGAATTACTTATACTAAATTATTTCAATGTAAATAACAAACAAGAGATATATAGCTGATTATAAAAATTCCACTAACAGAGATAAAAATAAAAAACATGTGTAATTGTGTATCTCCATGTCGAAAAATCTTGCTCATGAAGATACAAATAGTGCATGATAAAATAATGTTGTCATGGTTTTTATTATTGATATGATGATCTCCGTAAAACGAAAAATCAGTTGATTTTCTTTCTCATCCATCGGTTAACACTAGTTGGAAGAACTTTATAATCTTATAAATAAAAGCAGATTCACCAAAATAACTCTTCCTTCAGATATGCTTCTTCCACTAAAAAAAATTGTTCGGAAAAAAGTTAATATTCTTTCACTAAAATTGATTCCCTTTCAACTTCTAGCCTAGATTTGTTTTTTGATCAAACAACTTCTAGCCTAGATGGAAGAACATTTAACCTTTAAAGGATTTCCACTAAAATAACTCTTCAAATTTTAATGCACACTTCCACTTTACTGTATATGGCCATCTTTTTGCTTTTGCTTTCTATTGCACTTAGCAGTTAGCTCCCTGTCAATTCGTCCACCTCTATGTAAAAATCAATCTCTTTGGTTGTAAAAATGTAGGGTGAGGGGATGGTGTCCCAATCCAAGGGCAGGGAAGATCCAAGGGCTCAGAGAGCTCTTACAAGGGGATTTACATATGTAAGACTAGGGGGGATCGAACCTGCAACCTGTCAGACCGATGTCATGTCATGCTCTACTAGACCAACCCCTTTAAGTTTGTAAAAATCAATCTCTTATTGCTAAAAGGGTGATCAGAATTCAAATCACTGGGCCCAACTCCCTACAACGCTTTCCCATCAAAGACCAAACAGTATAAGGGATAAGGTTAATGTGGACGAGTCAAAAATAGAATTTGTTGTTGTGTCGTGTGATCCTTCGTAATTGATTAAATATGGTGTGGTGAAATAAACAATTTGCTAATGTAGAATCAAACAAACCTTCTAAAGGTTGTCTGTTGCATGAATTTTATCAATTAAATTCTCTGTAAACGAGTGTTAATCCCATACTTAGATTAAACTATTTGTGAATTTTTGAAAAGTTTTGTATCCATCCGTTTATAGATCCGTGTAAGAGGCTACAAAAGTTCACATGCACAAACTATTTAGCATTTGTCTTCTACTTGGACAATGCATGTAAATGACCAAAGGGAAAAAGCACAAAACTTTAATGTGACTGTATTATCTGTACTTTTTGTAGGGTTGAGCATGGTTGGACCGAAACCGAAAAAATTGACTGAACCGAAATCGACGGAGTTCGATTCGGTTTTTGGTTCAAGAAATTTCAGGATTTCGGTTGGATTCGGTTCGGTTCGGTGTGATTTTTTCCGGTTTGGTTCGGGTTTGAACCGATGCTCAACCCTAATTTTTTGTACTGACATAACTTAAATCTTATCTACAAAGCTTTATCAAGTAACCATTATCCTTGGAGCAGTCTTGTAGTATTAATTGCTTTGTAAGATCATAGAGACAAAGAGGGCAGCCATTCTAAGGAACAAATATTAAGTATTGGTATAAAAAGAGGGAGAAAAAATACAACATCCAAATCAATGATATTCATAAGCTCCATCCCCTTGTCCAAATTCACATATAAGAAAAAGGAGGGAATAAATCAAGAATATGATTAAAGGAAAAAGATCGTGAACCTAGGATTGAATTGTATCGTCTCAGTATTTAGGTCACTAACACAAATCCAACTTATTGAGTTCAACACTAACGTACAGTCCGAGGCTTAATTTGTTGATCAAGAATATTGCTAGTTTTCTTCTTTACTATCGAATGTTTTTGGGTGGACCAAGCTGCTCGGATTTTGCCCATGAAACTTATAGGGGTTGTTTTGTGGAAATTATGAAAAATGTATGTAAGCGGATTTGAAAGAATAATACAGTTCACAAAGACGTCTTCTTTATTAATTTTTTTTGATCGAAACGTCTTCTTTATTAATAAATCAATTGAACCTACTTTTCAACGTAAGGTCCATCCATATATAGTTTTGGAGGCTAGGCTACCAATACGTGGAATGTTTTGTGCTCACAAAAGTAATGCATTGTTGAAGCTAGCACATGGCTCATATGAGCTTAGAGATAATCAGATAAGAACCCTTTCATCCTCCACTTCTGCTAGTAAGCTCATAAAGATGACAAAGATAGGACATTAGTTTTTTTTTTTTGAGCCAAAGGACATTAGTTTTGAGTTGCTGTAAGTTTAATACGGTTGAGTATCTGTTATGATTAGTACAGATATAGATATGTTAATATCAATCAGTCCTTATAATTGGCGTTCATGCTTGTAAATATCTTTATACATAGTTTATAGTCATTGGTGTCATTGGAATAAGGAGTATATCAAGAGTCCAAAATAGAGTAGTACCCTTCATCTTAGTTCTTAAGTCTTAACCCAACTTCGATAACCAATCAACCCATTTGTTCAACCTTTAATCTCTATTTAATGAATCTACAGTTTCAAATTCATTTAAATAATGAATTTTATTTTAGTTTAGATTGGAAAAACTATTTATAGTTAAATTCAATTAAATTTGATGGTTTTTGACCATTGATATATATTTGACTAATCAACCAATTTTAAATTCAATTAAAGTTTTTTAAAATTTTCGACCAAAAAAAAGTATAGTTTAAAAATTATCAGGCATTTGCACATTTAAGTATTTAACTGAAATTGATAATTGTAAAATAAAGAACATATTTTTCTTGAAGCCGGTTTCAAAATCAATCAATATATCAATATAAAAGCCGACCGTTTTCGAGCCACCACGTTGATTCTGGCCCCGCTTGATTTTAATATTTTTTTCCAAATAAAATAGATAATAAGAACTTTATATTTTTTTATTTTCCTTAATTAACTAATCCTCGATTTTACCTTTAAAGTCATACTATCTATCTTTAATTTAATTTTCCTTAAATGAATTTATCTTTAATAGACAAATTATTTGATCACTTTATTGTTTTGATCTACATAAATAAATTTACCAATTTTAAACTCAAGCTATTTTCTATATGTACATTATCAACTATATTTGTTTTACCTATTATATTTGATTTTTTTCCTATCTTGATAGCAAACTCAATTTGTTAGTCAAAAGCAATCTCACAATTTTAAATAAACGAACGTTTGGTTTCGATCAATCATAATCTTATGCTTTGTGTTGAGGGTTATGCAATTAAAGTTTGGTTTTTCTTATCTAAGTTCCTTTTGGCCAATTATCCATAAGATTAAATTGTGTTCTTTATTCAATAATTCCCACTTATTTACAAAACAATATCACAAATTTCTCAAATTATATAAATGTTTCTTATTTCCTAATACAAACATATAAGTGATCGTTTTCGAACCACCACATTAATTTTGACCCTACCACATGTTTTAAAACTAATTTCTATTAATTGTATTATGTAGAGTTTTCCTATTGAATTTATTCTTATCTATTTATTAAAAAAATGTCAATCAGTAATTTTTAAAGCATTAGGGAAACATTCACATACAAATTAAGCAAAATATTTCAATATTGTATTTATCTTATTTCTTTAGTAAAAGTAAATAAGTGGTTTCCTACATTTTCTATTAAATTATAATAAACTTTATCAATTGATGAAACATAGTAACCGTTTACTTTTATATATAAATTTATGATAGTCACTCTTTTTAGAAAACTATATCACTCTTTTTAGGAGGAAAAAACATGTTGATACAATAAAACTTATACTATATTTTTCATATCAATATTTAATTATAAAATATCTTATTATAATTTCAATATTTTAAAGTGTAATAGTCGTGCATGACATGATAGGTTAAGCTAGATAAGAATAAATTCAAGAATTGATTTTCTTCTATAAAACATACTCAATATGCATTCACATACACCATTCAAGAATTAATTTTCTTCTAGGTTTTGCATCGTCAAATTCATATGTACACATAATACGTCATTCAAGACTTGATCATACATACAGTTCAATTTGGTCTAAAGTAAATTTAGTATGTTGTTATAAAATATACGTACATATGCTGATTTACTACGTTATTATTTCAATGGATTTGATTCTAAAGTAATTTTTCACTTTATTATTTGATTTACTTGAATAAATTTAGCATTTTTAAGCTTAATTTATTTTCTATATTTACATGATCAACTATATTTTTTTACCCACTATAATTGATTTTTTTATACCTTGATAACAAACTTGATTTTTAGCCAAATAATATTTTCCACTTATATCTTGATAACGTACATCTTTCTCAATAATTTTTATTTATTTATAAAAATATACAAATGAGTGAAAAATAATGTCTTATATATATATATTTGGTTTATATGAATTTGAAAAACAATATCACTCTTTATAAAAGATAAAAAAAACATGTTCATACAATAAAACTTATATTATATATTCCATATATATATAATTAAATCTTAATATTTTAAGTGAAATAGTCGTGCATGGCACGACAGGTTAAGCTAGTATCAATAATATAGTAGAATCATCGTGTACTAACTATCCTAAATATATATCATGCACAATTAATTTAGAAAGCTTCGTATAAGGAATGTTAAAAGAGTGATGGCATTTTCGACCAAAAAAAGAGTGATGACATTACAATATGGTAGATCTACTATATATCTACTATAATAATAATAATACAGTATAAAGCGGAACCCAAGTCTTTGTTAAAATTTGCGCCAAGTCATCATCTCTGAATAAAATAATGATTTTATTTTTTGCATTGATTTTCAAAAAATAACTTATATATCTTCTTGATATCTTATCCAATTTCCTTATGTATACTTAATATCTTACTCAATTATATATCCTTATACGAATAAGGAAATTCAAGTGATTTTCTTATATATTCATTAAAAAAAATTCTTACTAGTATACATTTTTGTCATTATTGAATCTTGAAGAATAGTGAAAAAGTTTCACTTGTGTCAATAGTATATTCATTAATAATATAAATTTGAAAATTTGAATAGATATATCTTAGAATTAAAATTGTATGAATAAAAGTACATATATAGGTCAATAGGTTCGGACTTTGGTCTATCAGATTTGGATTATAAGTTCCCGAGTTAAAAGCGTATTCATATCAAAATTCGATCTTAAATCGGTTAATTCGATTTTATATTTAAATTACCCGTACATGGTACGGGGTTTGTACTAGTTGTACTGTATTATAGAGTACATCGCAACAATTAAATGAGATTTAGTATATAAATTTTTATTGATTAAGAAGGTTCTATATAACAAGTCAAATCCAAATTGAAGAATAAATTAAGTTCCATGAAATCTATAGCTCCATAATTCAAAATGTTAAGACTTAACATCACATTTGAATATATAAACCTTATTTTATATATTTTATTTGATCCTGACATAATACTCCATACTTAGATTTTATAACCGATTCCTAATCATTATGTTTGAGAATAAAAAGTACTATAGCTAAGAGCATGTGCAATGGTAAGGAGGTTCAATTCTCTCTTTTCCTTTCTCCTCTTGACACATCATTTTCTCTTTCATCCACCTCATTTCCCACTATCTCATTCCTCTTCCTCATTCTCTTTCTCCATTTTCATCCACAACAAACAGGATCCTCTATGTATCCTTTTTGTTTTTTCCTTTCTAGTTTTACATATACATCAAACACATAACTTATGTCAATCAAACATTTTTAACAAATTGAATTACTCTAATTAAGTAATAATAAAATGTTTTTATTTGCCTAACTCAACACAACTTATAAATAAAAAAAGAATGATATATACTACACTATTTTTCAACATAAAAAATTATTATACTTGTTAGTTTATTACCTAATCAAATTATTAAAAACTTTTTAAGTACAAAAAAATATTTCAATTGTTTACATAATATAAGTTGTTATAATATAAAATTAAATAAAAAAGAATATTTATGTGAAAATAGTGCTAAAAATAGACTCTTTTTATAAATTAAAAAATTTTGTAAGCATTGGTTTTATTTTATTTTTTGTAAAAAATAACATCACATTTTTCTTAACTCATAATTAGACCTTATTAGTTGTAAATGGAAGTGAAATAAAAAAAAACAAGTTTGATCACATGGTAACAAGTAATTGGATGTTGATTACTTTTTTACACAAGGGCCAAGGTGAGAAATCCTCTACAGAAGGAGGATTTCAAGCAATCCTCTTTCAAAGAGGATCCTCTTTTATTTGCTCACAACAACAAGGATGTCCTCTAAGAGGTGAGAGAGTGCTAAAAGGATGATAAATCCTCACCATTGTACATGCTCTAATAGTTCCGTATATAACTCAATAAGAACTGTGGCCTGGGTTGGTGGCCCACATTGCACATGAAATCGGTGCCATCTGCCTAACATTTTTCCATTGTTGTCATAATTTATATGGTTGGTACCTACTCTAATTTGTAATGTAGGACATCTTATACTCTATATGCATAAATGAAAAAAAAATGAATATGGTAAGGCTGAGTATTAGTTCAAAATCGAACCGAACCGACATTAATTGAACATCGATTTTTGACATTTCCTAGCTAGACTGAAAACCGAATCGAAATATTTTGGCTCGGTTCGGTTTGTTAAAAGTGGTTCGGTTAAGGGAAAAACCGAAAAATGCTGACAGAGATGAGTAGATGACTAGCAATGGGGATCCGGGGTCTGACGACAAGACGAGGAGGAGGCCGGGAGACCGGCGAATGAGGGTGGCCGGGACTTGGGAGACGAGGTGCGAGCTGAAGAGGAGGCAACGATGACTGGTGACGAGGGTCTTGGGCCTCCTTGTCGCGATGACGCGACGAGGAGGCCGGGAGAAGCGGAGGTCCAACACCGGGAGTCGGGAGAGGAAGTCGGACGAACTGGAGAAGCGGAGCCGCCAGGAATCGAGGGTGAGGGTTAGGGAGTGAGGGACTGGAGAAGAGAAGTTTAGGGTGAGGGAGGGAGAAGCGGCCGCTTACATTGAAACAAGTTAGCCAGTTAGGTCACAGTGAAAACGGGAAACAACCCTAATCTGTTAATCAAAACATTTGTATTTTTTTTAAATTTGGTTTAACTGAATCGAAAACCAAAACTTTCAAGTTATTTGAACCGATAACTGAACCGACTATCCTCGGTTTTGGTTTGGTTTGGTTCCGTTCGATTTAAAGTTTCGGTTTTGTCGCTTCAGTGCTCGACCCTAGAATATGGGACCATACAAAGAAGTAGGTAAATGGAGATATTCTCTATTATTAATCGATCCAAATGTTCTGTCCCATAAACCCGTCCCATTTGTTTTGATTGGTTCAAAAGTTTAGAATTAGGCTATTCTGTGTTTTTTAAAGCTTCAATATATCATTTGGACCAATCAAAACCAATAGGACGGGTTTGAGGACGACTTCGTGGGACAGAAGATTTGGGTCCATTATTGATACCCTTAAGAGCACAAGTTTTTTTTTTTTGGTGGAAAACTCCATAAAATTTCTAAAAAGTAGAAATTAGGTGGTGAAGAGATGTGACCACTCAACATGGTGGTGTCTACATTTATGACTTGTGAGGAGGGATTAACTATTGATGGTGGGATTTGACTTTTGAGACTGTTTTTTTTTCCAACTATGGGGTTCTTGTTCTTGTCATGTGCACACATTGAATATAATACTCATAACATTCCTAAAAGAGTGATTGATGTTTACATGCATGTGTGGACTGTGTAATTATCTTGGTCTGGGCGTTAATCACAGTAAAAAATTCCTTTCTTTAACGTGGTTAATTAAGTTATCAAAGTGAAAACGAGAAACAACCTAATATGTTAATCACAACATTTGAATTTTTTTTAAATTCGGTTTTAACCGAACGGAAAACCAAAATTTTCAAATTACTTGAACCGATAATCAAACCGACTATCCTTGGTTTCGATTTGGTTCGGTTTAAAATTTCGGTTTGGTCGATTTAGTGCTCATCCCTAGAATTTGGGACCATAAAAAGAAGTAGGTAAATGGAGTTATTCTCGATTATTAATCGATCAAAATCTTATGTCCCATAAACCCGTCCCAAAACCCGTCTCAGTTGTTTTGATTGGTCCAAAGTTTAAAATTAAGGTTTTTTTTTTGTGTTTTAAAAGTTCCAATATACCATTGGAACAAATCAAAACCAATAGAACGAGTTTGTGGACGGCTTCGTGGGATAGAAGATTTGGGTTTGTTATCAATACCCCAAAAAGCACAAGTCTCTTTTTAGTGGAAAATTCCATAAAATTTCTAAAAAGCATAAGTTAGGTGGTGAAGAGATGTGAACACTGAACATGCGGTCTCTACATTTATGATTTGTGAGTTGTGAGGGGGGTGAAATTATTGATGGTGGGATTTTACTTTTGAGACTTTTTTTTTCAAATCTGGGGTGCTTGTTCTTGTCACGTGCACGCACGGAATACTCATAACATTCATAAAAAAAATGATTGATGTTTACATGCATGTGTGAATTGTGTAGTTATCTTCGTCTGAGTGTTAATCACAGTAAAAAATTGCTTTCTTTGACCGTGGTTAATTAGCTTACCCATTCACAAGTAAAGAAAATGGGAAAGTGGTTATGTAAAGCACATGGCTTATCATCCTATATAGAATACGGGAGCTTTAACATGTGCTAACCAGGGAAAAAGAAATGACCAGACAGGCTGCCACCAAAGTTCTACAGTTCTATCATTTTCAATTAGCTAACACATAGGTTTTGTTATACAAATTTTAATTTAGGGTAATTTTATATATGTAGATCAATTTATTTCTGTATGGTATACTTGGTTGCCTAAAAACTAGCTTTGCGTTACATTAATTAGTTTTATTGTAGGATTTTTGTTACCTACATTCTAATTAAGTTAGTTTTTGGCCATTAGTTTATGTAATTAGCTGAAAAATTAATAATTACACTCTTAATTGACTTTGGACATTCATATCAATGATATGTTTACACACGGCCCTCCAACGTCGTTGAACGGCCCTAATGATAAGAGCATTATTTTTGACAAAATCTAATCCTACTTATATTCAAGCTGTGGGACTGCAAAAGTAACCCACATATAAGCTTGGTTCAAGTTGTGGGGCTGGTTTTTATATGTATAAAGTAAATGCAAGAGTATATAATCGGACTACACGAGTGAGAATTGATACTACTCCTATATTATTTCCATCAAGTGAGGTCATTTGGGCAACCAAAAAACATTAGAGTTCTAGTCACGTAATGTTTGGTGGTGGTGGAAGAATATTCTGATTTATCAGGAGTGGTTCATGCAAAAGTATAAATTAGCCCACGTGTCCGGTTAAAAAAAATCTAGGGACTAGGAGTATATGTCCAGTAAAAAAATATTCTGCTTTATCTTTATTTTTATTTTTTTTAGTTAGATGTCATGCTTTTTAGTTAACTTTTATAGGATGTTTCATAACTAGTTTGAGTCTTTTCTAGGTAGTTTGTTTTGGTTTGCATATGGTTTCGACTCTCTTTCGAGAGTTGGAATCGTTTTGTACTTAATTGTTGTTTAATTTGTAGGTGTTTGGAGCGTTGAGGAGGAGATATCCCAGACTTTTCCATGTTTTCTATAAGGTGTTTTGGAGTGGACTTATGGCGGTATTTACTAGAATGGCTAGAGAGGTGAGAGGAGTGGAAGTTTTGGAGTTTGCAAGTGTTTTAAGGAAGAGATTGCAAGATGAAGATGTTTTAGAAGAAGTTAAAGAAAGTCTAAGAAGACTAAGACCAATCAAGAAAGAAGCATTAAAGAAAAGCCGAACAATAGGATTAAAGTCACTAAATGTACATAAACTTTATTCGAACATATCTATGAAACCCACTACTCACGCCGGACAATAGGATTAAAGTCACTAAATGTACATCAAACTTTATTCGAATATATCTATGACACCCACTACTCACTAGCTGGTGCTCAGTGATAACTCAATGAACAAATTATTGCCCACCGGCCACCAACAAAGAAATGGAGCATTCTTTGATTTTTTTTACGTTAAAGTGTAAGCTTATGAGTCCATGGCAAAATAAGCAACACACCAACTTTTCTTTATCACGTTGTTGTGCATACTTTATAAAAAAGAGTATATAGTGGAGTCACACCGATAATAATTCATGCATTTTAGGTCACAAAAGCCAATTAACTAAACGAACTTGTATTGCATGATCAGTTATTATCATCACACTAACTAGCATGTGCGTGTGGGGTCTATCGGTCCCCATGATGAATTCAACGAATAATGCATAGGCAAGTGGTAGCTCAGCCCTTCGATCAGCTTATAAAAAGGCACTCATTGATTTTCTTAGTTCTTACCGCCGCACTGCAAATTCAGTTTCCCCTGCAAATCTCAGCTTTGTCCTTGGCCGACTCGGACCTCTCCATCCACCCACAACATCATCCCGCTCCTCTGCACTTCCGCCTCGGTCACCCTCACGCATAAAAGGGGGTGCTCCTCTGCTGGAAATGCGCAGCTCAGCCGTTCTCCGTGCCGATAATCTCGCCGACATCGACCTCTACAAGTTCGATCCATGGCACAGCTTCAATTCCAGGTCCGTACACAAAATCCACCTAAATTAACCCCTAACATTCTAAATCCTTAATTAGCTGAGTTTTGAAATTGAACGCGTTCAGTCCAAATGTAGACCTTCAATCTCATGGATTTGAGGTTTCTGATGTTTGAACTTGAATTTTTGTTGTGCTTGGGATTACAGAGATGGCGCTCTACGGGGAGAAAGACTGGTATTTCTTCTCCAAAATATATTCTCCTACTTGCGACTGGACCCTTGTTCGATCGTTTCAAGTGCCTAATTAATTGGAGCCATTGGGCTATTCAAAAAAGGTACTCCCAACCCTACCTAACCGGACAGACCCCGAGATCCGAAAATTCATTCATATAGGGTTGTTATGTGCTCAATATCAAAGCCATAACAGACCTACAATTGGGGGTGTCATGAATATGATGAGCGACAGAGGTTTTACGCTTCCAACTCCTGTGAAGTACCGTGAAACCATAAGCGTGCCGCTAGACATGAAAGTTGCCTACTGGTCCGCTGTGAGGGCTGGAATTGAGGGAGGCAGTTTGACAAGGTCTGTGAAGGATGGTGAAGGAGCGGATTGTGAAGCTTCGACATCAGCAGCTGTATAAGAGCCTTTCAACATCTACTGATGAGCATACCCTTGGGCAGTTTGAGAAGGAGCGGATTAAGTTAACTCCGGATTTTTGTAAAATCTAAAAAAAAAACAAAACACAATTACATTAATTTTAATAGTATATAGTTTAATTTTAATATTTAAGCTGTACATTTATATTATATACTTAATAGTCTTGACTCTGCAAGTCACTGTCCCCTCTTTCAAATTTTCTGGCTACGCCACTGAGTGTAACATGCAAGTGGTAAGCATATATTGTTTCCTCTAGGTCAAGGTTATCAGAATCCCGACTCGATCCTACGATTCCAACGATTCTACGACTCAAAAGTCATAAATCGATCCACGATCCTAAGTAGGATCTTAGTAAACTAGGATCTTAAATGATTTAACATAAAATTCTAATTGGATTTTGATTTTACACACGACTCTAACGATTCTACGACGATTCTAACGATCCTACAAACTATTCTTGTGATCCAAACAATCACTATTATATTTATATATTATTACAATGATCAACGTTTATGTCTCTTATCCATTAAATTATTAACCCGATTCATCTTAAAATATTTTTACTCATCAAATTAATAATGATCATAAAATTTCAGACTTTATATATAAGAAAATTCACAATATATTAGGTTATCGTATATTTTTTAGTTATAATGTAGGATCTTACGATCCTAACGATCCGATTCTACGATCCGATCCTGCTACCCCCTTCCGATCCGATCCAAGGATCTCGATCCTGACAACCTTGCTCTAGGTTGTTGTTGTAATTCTGGTCTAATTCTCATTTCCTTACCGTCCTACTTGACTGTCAAGTCATCCTTTGTTTTTTTTTTTTTTTTTTTTTTTGATTAGATAAGAATTAGGAACCCCGCTTACGGGGGGCGTCCTAGAGCATCCTTTCGGATGAGAACTAACAGTTCTGGGTGATTCACAATGTGGTTGGTAGGGAGATAGTGGCCCAGTTTCGCGATTTTATCAGCCACAGAATTAAAATCCCTACTCACATACTTGATTTTAACTGACTCAAACTCGTGGAGGAAGCCCCAGTCATCCTTTGTTTTTTGTATGCATACACAATAATGTGCCGATAAGATTGTCACGTATATTCTTTTTAATATGCATTACAACAAGAAAATGCATGACAAAGACATCATTTCAGTACGTAAGAAGATCAAATAAATTAAATTAGACTTCTTTTTCCACCCATCTATATTTATTTGTTCATGGAAGCATTCCCAAATTTTACATCAATTTGACTTATAATAGCTAGCACTTTTTCTCTACTTGTACTTTTTCTCTACTTAACGGTACAAGTGCATTTTCTTCTTCCGATACATTATAAAATAACTTTACTATGAAAGCTCCTATATGAATCATACATATATAATTAACAACCTACGCTATAAACATTCGGTAAATTCTTGTTACATTTATTCAATCGACATAGACAGAATCTTTCCCACAAACAGGACATGTAACATAGCTGATGCACTTCCACAAGCCATGACCGCACCCAAGGAGGAAGACGCCCTACACGTTCACTCTAATGGCCTCTTCACTCGGAACCAAGCCAAGCAAGTGGTCTGAGTCACTCAAAGTATCATCGCTCGTGATATGGCTAGCATTGGATCCAAGGAGGCTTTTAAATTCATCAACCTTTCATGCTTGGAAGGAGTAGCTCAAGTTCAAGCTTCATTGGCCCCATCGCAAGCCTTTGCACAACCATTGAGCCACACTAGAGTCCAGGCCGCGCCACCGCCCCTATCGGGCCCGTCATGCCATCGTTGGGCAGGGTATGTCTGCATTGTCAAGTTTCCCAAGCAAGTTGAATTGGGTGGGTCTCCATCTCCTCGTCGGTGCTTTGGTCACCCCTCTTCCCAACCCAAGGCCGGGTTTTTTTTCTCTCATTCACTTTTTTTTTTTTCTTTTAGCATAGCCAAGTTAACCCTTTGGAAGGTGAAGCTTTATCTTAATAAAAGGATAAAGTTTTACCTAAACTGGGGAGCCAGTCAACTTCTTACTTGGGCCATTGATATGTTATATTTCTTACACTAGTAATTTTATGAAGAAGTCTTGGAGCCTAAAGAACCGAAGAATTCAAAGAAAAGACGTTCTGCAGAAAAACCACGACCGTGGAAGAGCTATAGAGGTTAACATGACGTTTCTGGAGAAGATTGCAACCGCAGGGATCGGTTGCACGATCGCAGTAGCTGATGCAGTGAAGAGAATATCGTTGATCCTTACCTGTAAAGCAATGTGGATCACACAATCAAGTTTTACCATAGCAATAAATTTCAAAGCAAACCCATATTACATCCCCATTGGTATGTGTTATCTGTGGGCTGCTACATTGCAAGTCACTACATACCAGACTTGGCAGCCATGTCCGCGAATAAGTTCATGGTTTGAACTGAGAATCAGCCATTAATGAATTCCAAGGTCCAACGGTATGAATGAAAGAACGGGATTTATGTTGTGTCCAAATCCATGAAAGCTACTTATCAATGCTATTACAGTATTACAAATATATGACTCTCTCCTTCCTGCCGAATCAGAAGATGCAGTAGAGAAGCCACAGATGTGGGATAACAGTAACAAAAATAGGGCAGCTAAAACAGACATAAATAAAAATAGCCATAAGATCCGACGATGAAAGATTCATCATCTTACAGAATCAATTTTGAAAGACTGAGATTTCACTACAAGATTTTAGGCATCTCATGGACCTGAAGAACTCACCGGTCAACAAAAACAATGGCGGTGGTGCTTCATGATGTTCAACTGCTTCCATTTGAGACAGGAATGAACAACTCTGGCATTGATGTACACGACCACCCCAGTGTAAAATTACATAGAAGCAGACCAAACCCTTTTGCTCCTCGTATGTTGATGGGCACAAAGATCGGGCTGTCTCACTATGTAGATTTGCTCTCCAGGCACTTTCTCACTGTCTTGATTGCGGTACCAAGTCCATAGAGCCCATGTTTCATTCTTCATCTGCAGTACAAGTATTTTCAGTACAACCAAAGAACTTGAATTTTTTTTATCTTTTGTTCCAACTTCCAACAATTACTCTACAACTGGTTTCTCTACAGCTGGTGTGCTTTTTTGTGCATATAGAGATGAGGCACAAAGAAAAAAGAAAAAAAAACAGGAGAATAAGAAGAAGAGAGGGTACCTCCAAGATTCCATGCCCAAAGCTGCTTTCTCTGTAGGCACTATAATCAGGCTGACGATCCCAGCAGAACTTGCCAGCTGCAGGTCCATGAGTAAAATTTGCAGCACAAAACCCACCCATGTGCACATCAGGAGTGCTTGATGGCTCTGGGCATTGACCTGGTTCATCAGCGTGTATAATAGCCATTTTCTCCCGATTTCCACCATCCCCTACTGAGATATGGACAGGGGCACACGGATCCAAAGTATAATTATATATTCTGTTGGATCGTTCATATGCATGAACCTGCAAATACCAAGAGCATAGTTCTATTAGTTTTTAGCCCCATACTTGTTTGGTCATTGCTTATAGACACAACAAGTAAGTTTCACTCCGAGGAAGTGAATTTCCAAAATGGAGGAATAAGAGCTGTTGTTATCCAGTACACAAAATATGCAGTTATATCTCTGAAGAGCATACTCATAATCCATACTGAAAAAAGCTTAATGTCTAACCATGTGCATATTTCTAATCCCTATTAAAAAAAAGAGCTTACACATATATCACTTCCATTTTCTGGCATTTTCCCTGCTTGGTGTATAGTAAGCCGATAAGCTTGAAGATACACATTGGAGCAGGAAAAAGGAATTCAGAGTTACTTACATGTCCAGTGAATACAATGTCAACACCATATGAGTACAGTAGTCCCTCCATTGCTACCCTCATACACTCAGCTTCTCTGTAATGAGCCTTGTAAGAGGTATACCACGGTGGGTGCCAAGTAGCAACCAGCCATGGAGTTACAGATCTGTCAACTTTAGCCAAGTCTCTCTCCAGCCACCTATATTGTTCAGCTGTGCGAGTAATAAAATTATTTAGCTCAGGAAACAGCACTCAATTTGCCCTACCGAATTTTGAATCACAACTGGAAAAAGTTTGAGGACGTTACATGATTCGTTGTACGCGATGTAAGCCCCAAGCATGATAAAATGTATCCCTCCGGCGTTAAATGAATAGTAGAATGTTGAAGATGACTGACTTTCTTCTGAAGGAAAAGCAAATCGAGAGCTATAAGCTGCAAATGTGACATTATGAGCTTGGTCTTCTATTTCATGGTTTCCTTCTATCACCATCAATGGAACCTTGGATACTAAAGCCTGCATAAACCTATTCGCAAGCATAAAATGAACTTAAGATAATTAAAGCTCAGAGCTATATCAAACACAAATATACATATGCATATACTCTTGTAGAGTAAAGACAATGAATATGTATGTGTATAGTACCTTCCCCAATAATCCCACCGTGGCTGATATGTCTCATGTATTGGAGTAGATGGAAATGAGCAGGAGTAACAATTAGAACCAGTACCATTTGTCAGGTATAGGTTCGCATAAGTGACATCACCCACCAACAAAAGTAGATCAGGGTCACTACTGATGATATGACTGATAGTACTTGTAGTATTGTATGTGAGACCAAGGTCCCCCACGATTGCAATACGCGCAGGGTAATTTCGAGGACCTGAAGCAGGCATGGTCCTGAAGGAATAGGTTTGGCTCATCGCTTGTATGGAGGGATCTCCGCAGCGATAATAGTACAATGTGCTTGGTTTTAAGCCTGCACAAATGACAACAGTGCGAGGTTAAGAGAACTACAACTTCTCAAACTTCCACCGATGAAAAACTTTGCTTATTAATATTGACTAGAAAAGGTCATTCCTCCAAGCACTATAAAATGCAATTTGCAGTGATAATCCTAAATTGATCACACAGTGACCTGACATCACAATACTGTCATCCTTTTAACAGTATTCGAAAATTTGGAAGAGTAGAGGTGTATATTTTAAGTTTAACTGTCAATTACCATGTTGCTGAAAGTTACAAGATGCAACTTATACCCTTTAAGCTCTTATTGACATTTGACTCTACACATAACTTTTGACACCGCTACATCTTAGGACTCCAAATGCAATGATAATGACATTCTTCAAAACAAAGATGTTAAATTCAATGCCCCGATACAAAATTCACTACTATTTCATTCCATAATATAAACAAAACATCTTCTAATGGAATGCAAGCACTGTTTTCACACAGGAACCACGGCATGCATGCAAAATGGCCTAGTAAAAAATCAACAACACCAAAAATCATGTATTTAACAGGAAAATGGTATTAATAATACCTGTAAGACGAACATGATGGATGATTCCTGAGGTGTAGTTTTGAAGTCCTTCGAAAGGATAAAGTTGACTGTAAATAAGAGAGTAACCAGTAGCCCTGTGCATCAAGGGAAACCTGACTGCTCCATAACGGACAACACTTTGAACAGATTCAGGATCCAAAGGCTTTATCGTGTTACCAATTTGGTATTCCCCTGGAACATTTACAAATATGCCAAGTAAAATAAGCACTGAATTCACTCCAACAACCACAATACAGTCCTCATTTGGACTAATTCCAGGCAGGGAGCAAACCTATTTTGGTATCCGGAGCGTAATTGTACCAAATCATGAAAGTGCAATTGAAATCAAACTCCACAATCCAATCGATTAAAGAAAGAGGGGAAAAAGACCTGTGATCCAGGAAATCCAAACGGAATCATGATCGGCGGAGAGAGAAACGGAGATCTGCTCGGGCTCGAAGCCCCGAACCTTCCGCTGAACCCTAGGGTCAGAATCGGGCAAATCGACGGCGAAACCGCGCAAACTCTGGTCGAAGGGGACCGTGACAGGCTCGAAGGGGCCGTCGAGAGTGGTCGGAATGTCGCCGAAGGCGTGATTGAAGAGAAAGAGGGAAACGGCGAGGGCGAGTTGTGCGGAGTGTGGAGACCCCAGCCCCATAGCTAGGGATTTTAGAGAGGGAGTGGGAATGAAATAAACCGGGAAATTTAAAAGTGAAGAACTGTTTCAGGGGAAACGGGGTTATATATGAGAGTGATGTGGGATGACGTGTCCGGTAAAGGCTCAAACCATGGGCAAGAACAAGCATATTCGTTTTGAGGGGATCTTTATCGAATCAATCTCTGTAGTATTGTAATGGAATTTGTTGGTATGCAATGATGGTCGAAAAAATCCTACATAAACAACTGACATATATTACTAGAACAATCTCTGTTATGGAACAGCATGTTCCCACCCCCCACTCCACTAGTATAATGCAATCCATATATCTCCACTAGTACAATTCAATCGATATAGTATATTACAGTATTAGACAAGTCTAACCATTTGAAAGACCGATATGAAATTCTCAAAGCCACGGGGAAATCTGAAAGAAAACAAACCACATAAACATCAAAGTTTTATCATCACTATCCCATATCCGCCATATGAAGTGAAAGGATGTATATAAAGGCCGTCAGTGGCGGAGCCAGAAAAGGGGGGCGGATCTCGCCAGCTAAGCAAAATAAAACGAACTAGTATTAGCATAAAAACTATCAATAGGTCGTGTAATCTAGGATCAACAACAATATCCACTTCATCAAACTCAACCTCATTTGTCAAGTTAACTTTCGGCTCAACACTCACATTTAAAATATTCACTTCGAAACTTTACGGAATTGCGGAGGTTGATCAACACTACACGAATCAATTAGCCTTTTAGGTCTTTTTTGTAAAGAACCTCTCCTTTCTAATTCAATTAACAATATCGTATCAATTCAAATAAATAATAAGTTTTCAAAGCTTATTCATTAATAAATAACTTATCAAAATATAGCATTGAAACATTACTATTACATTACATTATGCATTAACAACCAGATCAAAAAAAAAAGAAATATTATGCATTAACAATTTAACATCACAAGAGTCATTCACAAATTAAATTTCATATATCAATCTACCCAAAATAGTCATAAGATACTAATCCTACCTACCCAAATTAGTCATAAGACACTAAATAAATGTATTCTATTGTTTCTCAATTGAGTTTTGATCTAAAGTGAATTTGGGACTGATTTTTTATAAGAGAATCATCTTACTTAGGCCCAATTGAATTTAAGTGAATACGGCCCAAATACCCATTAAACATATTGACACTTAAAAGCCCATTAATTACTCTTGACCAAAAAAAAGCCCATTAATTACTTCTTCCCCAACTCATCCGACCTTCTTCGCTGCCCCCACCCTTTCCCTAGACCTAAGGGCGTCGCTGTACAAGGTCTTGCTCCTCCAGCCGACCGCCCCCACCCGCCTCCTGGCTCCGTCGATGAAGGCAGTGCTCAATAAAAAATCGTAATTGTGTTTCGACCCAAAAAAAATCCTAATTGTGTTCATTCGAGTCCTTTTGAATCATAACTATATACTAAAACGGAGATTAAAAATAATAAGCATCCCGATACGTATCAACTTCACATTGGATCACATCTTATCTTTATTAAAATAATCTAATTGATTAACTTTGATTGTAAACTCACATGTATTTAAAATATGAAATTAAATTATATTTATAGGTTTTTCTTAAATATAAAATTAACTACTCATACTATATATTAAATTGGAGGTTAAAATAGTAATATAGACAAACATATGTCAACCTCAATTAAATATATAATTAAAATTATATTTCATAAACATTAAAATAAATTCTACAAATCTTATGATTATTCAATCCTTATACAAAAATTATAATCTTACAAATATTTGTTCGATTATTAAAATATATTATATCGAAAATACTATATCATTAAAATGAATCCTATAAGAAAACAAATTAAATAAAATAATATAATGTTAAACGATTCTTTTGAATAACTTTATATAAAATTTAAACTGAGTTTTTAGTTAAATCAAATTCGCGTCTTAAAGAAACGAGACTAATACTAGTTGAAACCTAAACCTGATATGAGTCTATTAATTTGACCCGATTTTCTATATATACTATATTTATAATAAGTAAAACCTATTCTAAATAATATAATATATTTTATTATAAAAATAATATTTTCATTATTTATATTATTATTTAATCATAATATTATTGTAACAATTTCTATTAGAAAGTCGAAATCTTATCCTTGGACCGATCTGAACCGCCCAATGATATCTTCCTCAACCCGATTCGGTTTAACCCGAAAACCGATTGACTTGAACTCGCGTTCAAGTCAAAAACGAAAAGACGGAAACTGAACTCGATCAAACTAACCCATTTCACGGGTTTAATCATTTACGGTACTTTATTATGTCATAAATTATCTTTGTTACAAATCATATAGTTAATCTACCCGGGATAGTAGTTGATAAATGTGATTATTTAAATTATTTACAAATCTCGAAAATAAGGGAATTTGACGCACTATTTTAAGCACCACAAATTGGCAACGGAAAAAGATAGGTCAAAATGCCAAATTGGTATTAAAAAGTGGTAGGTTTGGACACTTGGGTATTAAAAAAACATGTTTGGACAAATGAGTATTATAAAATAAAAAGTTGGACATTTGAGTATTAAAAAAGCAAAAAATTGTCATTTTGATACAACTTCATGAAATTAATCAAATTTGCATGCAAAACAAACTTGTGTATTAATTAAAAATTTTATTCTAGGTTAAGCCTAGTTTTTTATTTATAGTTAATAAAAGTATATTAAGATTTATGCAAAAATCAAAATTGCAAATATTTAAACATTTAATAAATAAATTTATAAATAAAATTTCCATGCATCTAGATTTAAACAATAATTTGATTATATCATCATAAATTATAATGTATGTATTGATTATTTATCATGGAAATAATATTTTTGATGTTGTTCATTTGCAAATACATACATAAAGTCAATAAGGATAACGAGTTCATCGGATTGCGCTATTAAGCAAAAATTTAAAACATATTTCATTAAATATATTTATTTAGAATCAAATTGGAATAGATATTTATTTAATAAATTTTCAAATTTTAATTAATAATATGTTGCTAACTTCATTTGAATCTTTTAAATTGAAGTTTTAAAGAAAATTTAAGCATTAATTACTTTTAAAGCCAAATGAAAAATCAATTTCAACAAAATGATTTTTTAAATCAAAAAAATCGATTTTTTAAATCAAAAGAATCGATTTTTTAAATCTAAAAAATATTTAAATATTTAAATTTTGTATTTATAATACCAAAATGTCCAATTTTTTGTTTTATAATACCCATTTGTCCAAACATGTTTTTTAAATACCAAGTGTCCAAATGTCCCACTTTTTAATACCAATTTGGCATTTTGGCCGAAAAAGATAGCATTGGGAGCACAAATCTAACATTTCTATTCCCATTCGTCCTCGTCAGTCGTTTCCCATCTGCTCTCATTTTCTTTTTCTTTAGCCATTTCCATTTACCGTTTGCAGCTTGGCCTTGGCGGCTTGGCCCATGTTAATGCCATAGCCGGTTTCAGGAGCTTCACATGGCTAAATTTAATACATTATCCGAGGCAAAATACATATTCGGGTATTGTATTTGTCATTTTTTTGCAAACGGTTCCCGTACTCTAAAATATTCTATTAAACACCTGTACTATGTACTCTAAAATATTCTATTAAACACCTGTACTACTGAAGCCCTATTTTATTGGACACCTCTTGTCCTCCGTAGCACAATGCATGTACTTCACTCTCCATGTAGAGAGTTGGATAATAAATATTTTGGTGACTTGGCTTTTCCTAAGCAAATCCAACCCATAACAAAAAAAGATGTGGCTTTTAATGTAGAAATCGTTACTCCACGATTTTTTCTCACACCTCATGAATATCAAAATAGGCAGCTTATAATCCAGATCTCAAAAAAAAAATACAATGAAAATCCGGATCTATCGCTCAACACCATTTCAATTGCGAGAAATGAAACAACAAATTGAAGACACAAAACAAACAGCAAACCCGCAACGAAAGGCTTACATCCGGATTAAACTTGAAGACAAAACAAACAGCAAACCCACAGCAAAATCTCGTTTCTTACGGTCAAAAAAAAGTTATATATTCATGCCGGAGAAGATAACATGTCTTATTCATGTTAAAATAAATTTTTAAAAAGAGGGGCCATCCCGAGAATTGAACTCGTGATCTCTCGCACCCTAAGCGAGAATCATACTACCAGACCAAACGCCCTTTTTTGGGTGATAGATCTTTCTAGGCTCAACCATTCAAAAGTTCTGATTTATCATTTATGCGAGTTACTCATATATGCCAAACAGTTATAGGCGTCTTACCTCTATGTAAGTCAAACAACTTCTACATAGATACTGAATAGGTTAGCATTGTACACTGCAGAGCGAACATTGAGCTGAATTTGAAGCAAATACCCCATGGTTTTGCCAGTTTAGCTTCATCTTACTACTGTTCTATCTATTCATAACATACTTGGCAAGGAAACAAACATAGATCGAGCAAAAAGCAGAACCTTGTTTCAACAAGGTTTAGGAAATAAAATGTTACTAGTATAGAGGCCAGAGGTCAAGTACACATACTACTTCAGTAAGAGATATTTGAAAAAGGTTGATGACTATGAATACAAGATGGGTCTATAGATGGCATGTCATCATTTATTCAACAAGATCAGGGAGCAAGAGTCCACAAAAATAAGAACAGAAAAGAGTTACAATCACTAGGATGATGAGCTGAATTTACCATGTGTATCACCGGAACCTGACTCAACTGTTTCACCTTCAGATTTCGAACCCTTCTCTTCTGAAATGATGTCCAACACATCCTCCCCTTTGCTCTGCTCATCTCATCTCATCTTCAGATCCTGCTTTGGCTGGATTTTCTGGGTAAATGTTGTTGTATCTTCAAGATCAGTCTTCTTCTCTTTAGCTTCTCCCTTCAACAAGGCTACCACCTCAGCCATTGTCGGCCTATACTTAACTTCAAACTGCGCGCAAATGATTCCAACAAAAATAACCCTTCTCATCTCGTCTTTTGCATACTTCCCTTTCAGCCTAGGGTCAGGGAGCTCATTGACCTTTTTATCACGGATCAACTGTAGAGCCCATTCAGCCATGCTCTTCTGGTATATAGCCGAAATCTGAATAGGTTCCCTGCCCGTGGCAAGCTCCAACAGAAGAATCCCCAAACTGTACACGTCCATGCTTTCTTTGCCCTCCCCGAACATTGCATATTCCGGGGCTATATACCGAAGTGTATATTTCAGTTGCATTTGGGGGATCATGCGAGTTGCACAATTGGGAAAGAACTTGGCGAACACGAAATCAGCAACCTTAGCCTCAAAATCCGCATCGAGTAATATGTTGCTGGATTTGATGTCTCTGTGGCTTATATGTGGGGTAGCTTGAGTATGAAGATATCTGGATCACCAAAAAAGACAAAAGCATTAGCAAATGTGTGAGATTAAGGAGGAAAGGATTCAGAAGGTTCATCTGATACACACGCAATGCCCTCAGCGAAACCAATGGCAATATTCATTCTCCGGGTCCAATCAAGGAGGCCTTTTGCTGATTGTTGCCCATGAAGATGAGATGATAAACTTGAGTTTGGCATATAATCATAAACGATTAGACGCTCTTGCCCTTCACTGCAGTAGCCACGCATTGTAAGCAAATTTTTATGGCGGACTTTTCCCAATATTTCGACATCGGCAGAAAACTCTGCTTCAGCTCTGTCACTCCACACGTTCAGCCTTTTCACAGCAATCTGCAAATTCAGTTCTATGGTGTTACACAACATTGGATAAGAGATTTCAATCAACCAATAGGAACCTAACTGAAGGCCAAAGGTAGACTTTTCACTGATTATGAATTCTAAAATGAATGGCCCGCCAAAGTGTTGATCCTATTTGAATTACTACAACTAGCTGGCCAGTTTTGACTTCTGATCCTTAAGACAAAGGAAATTGATATTAAGCATGAAAGAACATATCCATCTCAGACTAAGATGGAAATGGTCTACCAAAACAGTCCTAGAGTAAGCAGTCACTGATTTATAATCTCTGGTTACATAATAAGAAGTTCATTTGTTTTCACCTAGGAACAATGGAAAATAATCAAAATTCCAGGATGTCTTCATAGCTATTTTTGGATAGTTAATTTTATTTTTATACTGTGCTATGCCCTCATTCTTGACCCATATGACATAAGGGTAGTTCTATGGAGATGGCCTCTATAATTAGCACTGAAGACATAGTCTAGAATTGGCTATGACAAGATCAAACTCTTTATTTTTCCCCTTCATATTTTGACCATTTTCTTTTAGGATATGAATCTGTTACTTTGTCCAAGGTAGGCTACATCAAGTTACATGATTAGATTAAAAAATGTAAATGTACGGACAAACTGGAGGACATACACCACATACCAGCATATCAAAAAACAACTCAATCTGATAAACTCAATCTGATACCACAAATAAAAAGAATTAGGGAAAAAAAAAAGGTAAAACAATACCTGCGATCCATCCCAAAGCTGACCCCAGTAAACACTTCCAAAGGCACCTTCGCCTAGTTTGTTGTCATAATCAAATTTTTTTGTAGCTTTATGCAGTTCCTTCAGAGAGAACTTCCTCCATGTTAGATCCTTCTTCCCCTTACTTCTCCTGCATGGTTACCATAAGCTCCTTCAAACCCGAATCATAGAGCTTTTGACACCCAAAATAAATAATAAAGTTAAAAAAAACGTCTTGTTTTATCTCCAAGATAATTAAAGAGAGGTGCAATCTGACTGCTTAAACTTTTATGTTGCATAGAGGGAGAAAGAGTTTCAAAACAAAAGAAGGTAAATACAGCATCCCTCTAGGATCTTGATATCATAACACATGCAAGGGATTCTTGACACCATAAAACCAGCACGGATTTCACAGCAATATTAAGCAACAAGAGATGATTCATAATTGACTGAAATGAACTTCTTTGGAGACATCATCTTATGCACAGTGTAGTTAGTGTACAGACTATTTCCCCAGTCCATGAGCATGATCAACTAAATATGCTTTTGTTACTAATGGGAGAAGCTTAACAGGATAGTTGCACAGCCATTGCACCTCAAAAAGAAGAATCTCTCCTACACAAATCACTAACTATTCGTTGACCTCCATAAGCATGATTGACTACAAAGAGACCACAAATTCCATCACCAAATACAAAACATTAAACTGACAAGCTTCCAATGAACAGGGACTAAATTATGTCAAGATTAGCACAGACTGAACACATGACCTACAACTCCAATTCACTTTCAAACAAGCATGGTTTTGTTGCAAACAACAAACCTAAATTTCTCTATCAATTAAACAAAAATATCCCAACAATTGGTTGATCCGAATTTAGCCCTAAACACTTTCTACAAGCACAAGCGGTAAATTTGCACATGCCGAACGAATCATTTCTCAACCATCTAAATCAGGCCAATTGGCAAGCGAAAAGGAACAAAATTGAAGTGATGAAAGTACCAATACGAGCGTTTGCCACAACAAATTATCGACCCAAACGCCATACTCCGAATGCTCTTCTTTCTTTACAACTCCACTCTGTGCCACTGGAAACCAGCTATTCGCTCCTATAAAGGGAGGGAGATGGACGAAATTCGGGTTCCGTCACCGTCAGAAAACACGCTAACATGAATTCCAGAAATAGAGAGAAGTTCAATTTTCAAACTTTCCATTTTCAATTGGTTGGTTACGATTACAAGTTTACAACTCTACAACATAGGCCATTTTGGACAAACTACCCTTTAGTTAAAAAAAATCTAATCAAAAATCAATCATCCTATTTATATTTTGGTTTATTATACATATATTAAATGTGTGTAGTGTCCAAAATGTCATATTGATACACGTACATATATGTAATATTAAGTTTATATTTTCTTCCAAAAAATATATATATAAGTATATAGTGTATATTTTACAAAATTGACCCCCGAGTTTAGGTAAATTATATGGAAGTCCTAAAGTTTTTCATGGTTCTCTCAACTCTTGACTTGTTACACTAGGAGATTATGCTTGGAATTATCGCAATTTGGTATAGAAGGTGAATTTTCTAAACGGTTATTTATTGAATATACCATATTTAGTTTTGTTAAACATTAGTCTTTAAAATATCTATCAACTGACAAAAGTTTTTTAAAAAAGGCTGTAACATCAATTTTAACAAGGCATTCATGAACCTTGACTTTATATGACTTGGAGCAGCACCAACTTTATCATGTACATTGTCATTTTCACTTATTTTCAATATTTCAATATCTTAAAACCAGTGTAATTAAAGATAGCCACTAACTAAACCAGATGACCTAATCAATTTCATTTTTTTACATCGCCACGTATCCACTATCCATTATTAATCTTAATTTGATTTAATTGGTTGTAACTTTAATGCCTGTTTACATGTAATTGAGGTTGTTCATATGATTATATTTCCAATATAATGAATATTAAAACTTGGAGGAATTAAATGCTATAATGAGCATAAAACAATAGTGGGTTGATTTAAAAGTAAAATATCCGAATATTACCATAACTAGTATCATGATTGATGAATAGAACACGCAACTAGTGCAATATCCGAACATTTAATGACTTTAATTTGATGGCATTGAAGTGAAGTTTTTTTTAACATTAATTAAAGTGATCCGGACTGATTTTAATTTGTCAATACTTTAAGAATGGGGTTCTTGACCGATCGATATTTCATACAACTTACAACAGTTAGGCCTAGTGGGCAAGCTATATTTTTTAAATTGATGATTCGTTCATGGTAGACAAAGATAAATGCTCATGACATTCTCAAAAGCTAACTAGCTAGATAGTTTTGATCTCAATGGTAGGTCAAATATTTATTCATGGACTAAAAAATATTTAAAAGAGAGAAAGAAAATACAATTTGAAGAGAGAGGACATGCTTGTTTTTTGTATGGTGATGATTAGGGTCAGTGTCCTAAAAAACGCTAGGCGGAAGCTGGGCGGTGGGATGGGGCCTAGCGCCTAGGCGGCTAGGCGGAGCCTAGGCGGATTTGTAAGTTATTGGAAATATAAGATTATTATTCTTATTTGGTGAGATTATAGATAAAAGAACAAACTCATCTTAATATTTATGTATAATTGACACCTAGAGCCCTATCTAGCCTCAATTTAGACCCGCTCAGCCCGCGTAGGCCGTCTAAGCCGCCTAGGGACCCGCCTAGACCACCTAACCAACTAGCCCAGCCGCCTAGGGACCGCCTAGACCGCCTAACCAACTAACCCAACCGCCTAAGGGCCCGCCTAGACCGCCTAACCAACTAGCCCAGCCGCCTAGGCGCTCGCATACACTTCCTAGGCGCCCGTCTAGACCACCTAGGTGCTCGCTTAGCCCACTTAGCCGTCCAGCCAACTGCCTAGGGCCTAGTCGGGACGGTGGGGCACCGCCTAGCGCCTAGGTGGGGCCTAGGCGGATGCCTAGACCGATTTTTAGAACACTGATTAGGGTTGGGGGAAAAAAACCGTAATCATTAAACCGAAACGTTAAACTGGTATCCGAAAGCTTTTTCCGGTTAACCGTGACGAGAAAAACCGGAAAACCGGTTATGGTTAACCGACCGGTTTTTTTAAATGGTTTAACGGTTCGGTAATGGTTAATCAAATTTTTTCAATCGGTTAACCGATAAACCGATTAATAAAATATTAATATATATTTTTTTTAGAAAGAAAATAATATAAATAAGCTACTTTGATAGTATTAGGTTTTTTTAATAAGAGATTTATTCTATAATTCATATACAAGTAATTACAACTGTTTAATATTAATATCTTCCAAAATAGTTAGTGTCTTAAGTGAATAAGTAGTTATAACTTATTAACTTATAGGTTGCAGTTGCACCCGTTAGTTTACTGATATTTTATCTTTGTTTTTTTGAGAAGGTTGATAAGCCTAAAATTCTATCTTTAACCTATCTAGCTACCATACGTTGCTTTGCAACCGCACAGAAGTACGACTCTCATAAACGGCGCATCCACTCACCGTGTTCGATCAATCCAATCCGCAACAACGCTCCCTCCCTGGATCTCTCCTTGTTCGATCGATCCAATTCGCACCAACACTCCTCCCTGGCTCTCTCCTTTTTCGAACGATCCAATCTGCACCAACACTCCTCCTTGTCTCTCTGTATCCTCTCGACTTCGTCGTATAGGCTTCGATGAGGTTTGATCTTGTTTAAGTTTAATGTCTTGTTGTCTCTTTCAGTTTTGATTAGGGTTGCTTGTTGAATCTATTTTTGATCTTAGTGATTCCACTGAACATGTTGTTTGATCTTATTTTGTATTTGTGAAACTTTATGAATTATGTAATTCGATCGATGCTTTAATATGTATTTCAACAATGTATTCGACTATGTGTTTTGATTATATATTTCGATATTTATCGGTCAAAATACATGTATTTAAAATGAATAATTTCACTTTCAAATAATGGTTAACCGACCGTACCGATTTTCATGGTTAACCGATATCGGTTAACCATTACTTAACGGTTCGGTAATGGTTATCATAATTTAGTATCCAACCGATATTCGGTTAACCGAACTTCCGGTTTCCCGTCCGTGCCCACCCAAGTGATGATCAATACATTTTTTTAAATCTTTGAATACCACAATAACAAGTGTCATTGGAGATAGAGAAAAGAAAATGAAAAAGAAAAAGATGACTAAAAAGAAAGGGAAAAAATATATGGTTAATTTTATGACTAAAATCTGGAAGTCTCAAACAATGGTGGGGGATAAACACTCTTCAAAGCATGCAACAATGCAATATCTCTCTTACAATCAAAAAAAGCAACAAAAATACCCGCCAAAGAAAAAGCTAAGGTTATTCACATTGGCACTATTCAAGTATTACACATTGCTACATCACATGGATGATTGAAATCATGACAGACCTCAATAATTAACATCGTCAACCTCAAATGTGTCCCCTATAGAATAAAAACAAAAATAATATTTACACGAGTCAACTAAATTTGCTTGAATTTGTTATAATTAATTTCATGGAGTTGTAATAAGTTGTAACTCTACGTACCCGAATTTAGAACGAGAGTAGCAAATACAAATAGAAGTGCTCCTGTAAATGAAATGACTCCGAAGGACTCGGTATTGTTGAAACCCGTTTGGAATGAATGGAAATAAATATGAATGAAGTTAGGATGAACGTGGTGCATGTTATATAAGATAAGATTGTAATTTAATTAATAGGCGTTCTTATAGCCAAAATGGAATTTAAGATGAGACCTTTTTCAAAAATCTCATAACATATTATTAGTGATAAGATTGTAATTTAATTAATAGGCGTCCTTATAGCCAAAATGGAATTTAAGATGAGACTTTTTCAAAAATCTCATAACATATTATTAGTTCCCTAAACACGTACATGCATAGTAATATTTTGTGACCTCTGCTCCAATCAATCATATGTACCAAACAAACCCACTATTAGTTTCAAAGATAGATAAACACGTAAATTATAATGAACTAAGCATGTGATTTCTCACTCCCGACAACCTCTTCGGTTTGGAACCATCAAAACACGAACTCGGTTTTCTAACAACCTTCTTGTAACATTCACCCTTAGAGTTAGAGACGTCCTTCAACCGACAAGTTAAGGCTAAATAAGAATTTCTGCGGCTAATTATATATGGAAATTAAGTCATACCGTTTTACAAGTGAATCTGGGGCGTCGGCCCTTTGTTCTCATGATTGTGATGCTTCCTTACGTCCTCGTCAATCGCTCCCCATCCGCTCTCATTTTCTTTTTCTTTTGTTTTGTTGTAACGAGAGATCGAACGAGAACAATAAAGCAAGAACGACAAACAGATTTACGTGGTTCGGTAACGGTGTGTTACCTACGTCCACGGGCAGAGAAACCGTATATTATTATGGAAGACAGAATTCGGAATACAGAGGTCTAGGTATTTCGAGAGCTTATATAGTGACTCAAGAAACCTTAGTTACAATTATGGGCCGCAGACCCAAAACAGAATGCAACAGGCCCAGAAACAGAATACATAGTGTATCGTGTGGCCCGGGGGCGACTCCGCCCCCCTGGACCCCCCGACTCACTGACCGGTCAGCGAGACCCCCGTGCTACCTGTCGCAGTGTGTGATTCAGATTCAAGCATATTAACATGTTTTTTCCATTTACCGTTTGCATATTTGCCTTGGCGCCATGTTGATGCCATAGCCAGTTTCAGGAGCATCCCAGGAAATGAAGGTCGGGCACACATTCCGAGGTGGGTAGTTAGGGTACTTGCGCACCCAGGGCTCGGATACACCCTGGTTGCGCGCCTCGAAATGCGTGTTCATCCATCGTTTTCTCCGTCGGATTTTCCGAAAATACTACTTTTCCTCTACTCGAGTTCAAGATACATGCTAGTCCTCAATGCGCGTAAATAGTTGTGTAATTACAATTTCGCGCGGGTGCAGCGGGTGCACGTTGCAACCGCCTTTCTTGAACTATGGTACAGAAAAAAAAGATAAGTTGCATACCTAACTTTAGAGAATGGTTGTATTATATGCTATGACTTTGTGTGTGGTTGTATTAGATGTTGCGAATTTTCACACAAAGTCATGTTTGATGTTGATTGCGCTCGGCATATGAGCTCATTCGTTGAGCACTCATGGTAGTACAATGAGGTTTCGGGTTCGAGACTCTAAGGTGACGATTTGCCCTATTTCTTTAGAATTGGTTAATAATCAGTTACTTGTTGTGGCGACCCTGATTCCTTTCATCAACAAAAGAATGTTTGAGGTTGATTTTACTCGTAATCAATTTTAACAAGCCATAAACAAGTTACCCATTATTGGATTATTCTCCGTAGTTTAAGAAGTTTAGGTTATTTTCTGAAATATCCAAAATAGGGACATTTTTGTAGGGTTGTGCATCCGGTCTAATATTGCACAGCCCTACATTTTTGCATACCACACCAGATGGCTCTAACCGTTTGTTTGACATAATCGGCAAAGTTTAGGTTTGATGAACATCTCACATCTCCAACATTGGATTTAGAGTATAAAATTACTGTTGTAGTCTTGCAGATGATGAAATGACTATTTTTATTATTACAATAGACTTTGATATGTTTATTGTTACCATTGCAAATGTTCAATCAATTAAGGACTAAAAAGCAGCATTAGAGATTTTGGGACTATTGGTTAGGCTCCCTAGCACTTTCTATGACTGCAAGACTTTTGTAGGACCAAAGAAGGGGAAATGGATAATTCTTGACATATAGCCTAAGAAGGTGGGAGGGGCATGGCTTGGCTTCAGACAGACCTTCAACTCTTACATCTGGCTTTGCTAGGCAATTTCGCAAACAAGGTTGAAGACTCCTCATCAATCCAATCAGTTTGGCCATGATAGAGTATTATATTACACTGCAATAATCTTGAGCTTTAACACTAAAAAAAAAAGGTCCAAAAGAAGAACAGCAGTGAACCACCCAGCAGCACAACTATTTTAGATTTTTAAAAACTCAGTCTTGACAATAGACTATCCAGGTCTGAAAATAAGAGAACTCCATTTACATGTTAAACCAGCCAGAGCATTATAGAAGGCTTTTTCTTACAAGTTTTCTCTAACCAAATGACAAGGAGCAATCACAAGGCTGCATTAGTTTTGTACCTCAAAGTTTCCAGCACAAAATCTACAAAACGAGCAGCCCGATACTCACCTTCTCGTAACATTCACCCTTAGAGACGTCCTCCAACCGACAAATTAAGGCTAAATAAGAATTTCTGCAACTAATTATATATGGAAATTAAGTCATACCATTTTACAAGTGAATCTGGGGGCGTCAGCCCTTTGTTCTCATGATTGTGATGCTTCCTTTCCCTCCTTCGGTACGGATTCTTGTTTTATTAACAACAGGCTTTCCAGTGATAGCTGAAGTCCCATACGTTGCAGGGTCATCTTCCTTGGGCTTTGATGGTGGTGGGGTCCGAATCCGCTGATTAATCTCCTTCAGAGTCATGTCTCCATTCTCTCCAGATGGTTTGATGAATGTAAACGGGTAAGCCACTGAAGAAGCCAGCTTTGTGGGTGTTCTCATGTAAGATTTCCTGCCTATTTTTCATACACAGAAGCGGGGGGGGGGGGGGGGGGAGGGAATTAAATTTCATCCAAATCAGCCCCAAAGAAAAAATTGAGCAGGAATTGAAATGTGAAAAAATTACCTTTGAATATAATATTTCGAGAAGTTCTGACAGTTCGTTGTTGAACTGTGTTATTAGTCGCCACTGTAGGTGGAGTATCATTGAATTCTATGACATTATAATAAACTCAAGTCAAATGCAAGAAGACGAATCAAATAATGACAGAGGAACATTGTATGTTCTTAGGTTACCTGTGATGTCAATGGCAACATCACTCATGCCAGATGAAATCCTGCATTAAATGAATACAATTATTTAGGCGCTTTATCTTTCTATGATGCTTTCATGAAGAGAAAAGAAGAGAAATCGTACATATCAGTGGGGCTGTCTTGCATATCAGAGTCGTTAAGACAATCAGCAAGCCAGTCTTCCGATTGCTCAAGGCCCTCGAGACCAGAGGAATACGAGTCTTCTGATAAATGCCACACACATTGTACATGTGAAATCCTTGTGTTCAAGTTACTACATTGTAGTTATATACCAAGCTTGAGTAACAAAACAAACCTTGGAAGTTTACTTCCCATTCTGATGCTTCTAACAAAGCTTCGTCAGCGAGATTAATCTTTTCCTATTAATGGACCAAGAGTTACAATTAGATATTGCTTGATAACAAATAATTATAAAGCTTTTTAAACCAACCATTCCATCTATACCATAGTTTAGAAACTTCAATCATGAACATTATGTAGAACCTAATATTAAATCTGAGCAAATTGACCAACCTTAGACTTCAAAAAAGCAGAAGTATCACTTTGAAAAGTGAGATCTAGGTCTTCATTGCTAAACTGCAGCATTCGGCGCCTCTTCACTTGAGAAGAAGTCAATCTGCACCCATCAGACGCCTTACTCGTCTCTCCTGAAATGAATGTTCTAGAGTTATGAGGATCCAATAATGCATAAACAAATCAACCAACACTCATCTGAAACCCCAACCGAAAACTAAAAAGGGATGACCTACCCGAGTTGCTGTAATGGTAAGGAAGGCCACCACAAGCCTTGATAGGGGTAGTATCGTCAAGTATGTACGAGAAATCTTCTTCTTGAGTAGCACCATCCCACATACATTCGGATATATCTGTCCGACAGATCCATTCAACATCACATTCATTTCCGAAGCCATTCAAAGGAGTATTGAATTAGCGACAAACTTCATAGAACACTTACTGAGATTAGGTTCCTTCTCAAGGCCATATTCCCCCTCTTGCCAGTCCAGTGTCTCGCTGTAAACACAATTCCAAGGGGGCAAAGAAACATTTAGTAGGCCACCAATGTCAAAGCATATAAACAACAGCATTTCCAGAATCAGCAAAGAAAACATTGACAAATCCAAGTTAAGAGCATCACATTTCAAACAATGTGGGTTAAAATTCAGCAAAACTCCACCCAAAGAAGGCGGGTGCCGACAAATCAAGCACACCATTCTAACGAGCTTCTCTATATGCACTATATAGAGTTTCTCAGTTCAGCACAATGTTTGGCACAACTCAACAACAAACTTCAAAATGCAAATGCAGCCAAAGGGGGCAAAATGAGGCACAGATTTGCTCAAACCTAGCATCACACAATTTCTCAATCGCACACTCAAAGAGAACCAGGGGACTCAATTTCATCAATAGCTCAATAAGCGACTTCCCACGCCCTAAATTAGACCTATCGATCAAGACCCCCATCAAAATTAGACAGACCCACAACTGCAAACTCCAAATCAAGCAAAACCCATCTCTATAAACCAGCAATCGCGTGCAATTAGCACAATGCGAGGAAACCCAGCACCCCATAAACCAAACTACACTCAATACAGAAAACCTGATGCTAACTGCTAAAAGCACAAATCGCAAACATCGCATTTCCAGCCGAGCAAAATCAACTCTCTCGAAAAGCCACATAAACAGTAAGAAGGAGGCAAAATCAACTAGTAGAGCAAAAAATAAGTTGAGCCCACATACTTGGTAGTGAAATCCATCCGAATCGCTCTGAAATACAACAGTAGGATGGTGTAGCAGAAGTAGGCACAAACACACACCCCAAATGAGTTCGTTCGTCCTCCCTAAAGAAATCAATCTCTCTCGAAAACTTCCACAAGAAGGAGCCGTTGAATCTTACAAAAACACCGAAATGAAGGGTTGCAGAAGAAAAGCAACGATTTTTGGCTCGAGATATGTGCAAATTCTGGATGAGAAAAAAGCGGCGTCTCTCTCCCACGCCTTCTCTCCTTTCTTCCCCCACTTCTTTCTCCCTCTTGCGCTCTTTTGCCCTTTTTATATTTCCTCTTCTTCTTTTGGAGGGTAATGTGTTTAATTTTTGTGGGAAATGTTTTAATTCTAGTGACAAAATACGAAAATGATCAAACAATCAAACGCGGAACAAAGAATGCAAGAACACGTTTTTTAACGGGTAATCGAGTATTATTATTGACCCTTCGAGGAGCGTTACTCTTTTTGTAGATCGGGTTAGATTAATAGTAATAATTAAGTAATTATATTCACTTAATTTGCAGTTTCTATGATGCAAAATCATGAGTCAATAAATAATATTTTACTTACTGTGAAGTCAGTCAATGAATAATCCAGATAGAAAATTGGCTGGGCTTTATTTGGCTCATTCTGAGTCACGTGGCTCATGTGATTGACCAACTTTGGTTGGACCATGGCTTTAGTAAAATAAGAGAAGGATAATGTTTTACTTTCACTTTGGTCACTGCATTTTATTCTTTTATAGGGAATAAGGAGTCTTCTATTCTTTAGTAGATTTTAAAAATATCATGACTAAAATGTGAAGTCTTTCAATGCCTTGTACATCTACACAATGTGACTTAAATTCAATGTCTTCTCCAAAATGTGCCTTCTCCCACTGACTTGTTCAAGTGTATCCCCATTTTTGGGGAAACAATGATAATAATGATGGCAAGAGCGGTCAAATGCCTTATTTTTAGTGAAATCACCCATTAGAGTAGTGTTATAATGATCTATTTCAAATACAGCATATCTTATTGTGATATCATTGGCGTATCTTAAGATCGTTCCTCTATTTAGCGGATGTGTCATGTATGGAAAAGGTAATTCATATTCGAGTGGCAATCTAATAAATATAGCACTTAAGATAAACCCTTATAGTGTGTAACATTAAATAGCGGCGTTACAAAAAAACAAATAATAAAACTAACTGGGTATGTAACCTTTAGACTTTCTTACAATAGGACATAATCTTATTGTTAAGGTCCTAAGGATGTCCCTAGTGTTATAGACTTATAGGCCTTGAACTGATGGAGATTTTTTTTTTTGGTGGACTGAACTGATGGAGATGTAAATGAGCAAGAATTGTTTGTAAGCAACTCAGTGTTTGGTTCGATCAAGTCTCGTTTATATTCAAATTCGATTAGTAAACGAGTCGAATGAGGTATAATATTAAAGATCAAAAAATAAATGAATCGAAATACAACACAAGAAAACTCGATATTTTATACCCATGAGCAAGTTCGATTATACATTAAAAAACAAGTAAATCTATGTAGTTTTGATAGGGTTGAATTAAGTTTTTACTTCTTAATTCTATTCGTTCACTACATTGTTGTCATTATGTATGTTATATATATAAAGAGATACTTCATTAGAAAATGGGACAATAGAGATTTCTCTTGAATCGTCAAGATTGATCGTGGAAGTTTTTTTGGTCGACTGGCTGAAAGTCGATGTACATGCCTTAAATGAAGGTATACATGAAGCGAGGAACGCTCAGGTGAGATACATGTTGTGGTGCAACATGTAACATGATATGGACCGTTAGATTAAGCTAAATAGAGGGTGAGATTTGAGGGTACACTATAGCATAATTTTTAGAAGGCGGATGTGATCAATTTGGCGTGACTGCAAACAAGGAAAGAAGCGTAATTTATGGGATTTTCAAGAGAGAAAATCGGGGGGGGGGGGGGGGGGGGCGATTCACTCATGGTAACGATCATGCTAAAAATATTTGATTGAATTTTGAAAATCAAAACAAGAAAATCGTATTCATCAGCGTTATTTTGGGTCGATTAGAGGCATTGTCAAACCCTAAAGCTGTAGACGAACATTGTTCAACGAGTTACATGTATTAGAAACTTTCGCCATTGATGAGCAGCAATAGCTTCCATGCTTCTGTGAAAAACATGCTATATCTTATTGAACAACTTTGTAATCTTAAAACATGCTATATCTGATTGAACAACTTTGTAATCTACCTCCAAAAAACGTTGTATCTTTTGATGAAAACGTTGATATATTTGTATAAAATTGACATGTTTTAATGACAATAACTAACTTATTCAATGTGTTTTTTAAGCTTGTCTATATGATGACTATATTGTTCAACGAAAATCTGCAAGTTGTTCAAATTGAACTAAATGAACAATATATCGTAACATGTAGAAAAAGTTTATTAGTATTGCAAAAGTGTTCATTTAGTGTCGAACAACCTTCTAATCTTATAAAAGGTGTTTTTTTTAAAAACATTGTATCTTTTGATGAATAAGTTGACATATTTGTATAAAAGTGCCATGTTTTCAATGACAATAACTATCTTATTCAATGTGTTTTTAAGATTGTCTATATGATGATTATATTGTTCAACGAAAATCTACAAGTTGTTCAAATTGAACTAAATGATTAAAAGCGTAACATGAAGAAAAAGTTTCTTATTACTGCAAAAGAGTTCATTTAGTGTTGAACAATGTATATAATCGTAATGTTAGTGCATTGTTTTAGACTTTCTCTTGATGATTCGTCGTTTATTAGTTACAAATATCCCCTCCTCACTACTGGAATCGGGGCCAAGATCAAAGACTTCGTTGTCCTCATCACTTTCCGATTGTTCCTTTGTTCGACGTGTTTGGAACATAAACTTTGACTTCTTTGGGTCATCTTCAACACCTATAAACAAATAAAAACAGTAAATTCAGTACTATTCAAAATATGGAACTAGGATTCTTCTGACGTATTCAGAAAATTGAAAGTTATTTTTCAACTAGAGCATTAACATATTGTATTGCAAAACAATTTGATGTGAAATGCATAAGTATTTACAAAATAAAAAACAGTATGGTGTGAGTTGAATAACAAAACATATTGTATTGCAAAATATCATATTGTACTGAAAAACAGTATGATGTAAATTGAATAAAAAACAGATTATCCATATTGATAGATGTTTTTCAACTATCATTTTCAACATATTCAATAAACAAATCTGAATGCTTGTTCACATTCCATGAAGCTACACAGGCAAACCGTATGATATTTACATGGAAAAACAACCACGCTAATCTCATAAACTACGTACGGTATAAACATACTAAACCCATAGAAGAAAAAGATGGACAATCGAGTTGAAAAACAATGTCATCATCACTGTTGTATTAACATTCTATTCAGTTTAGAAGCATACTAAATCTCAGTTATGAGTTGAAAGACCCATAGAAAAACACAAAATAGTACCTCTTTCGACCTTCCTCTTCCTCTAAAGCTTGCCAATCTACTTCGCCATTGATCTATACAAAGAAATTGAAAAATCTCAGTTAAAACACTATTATGAAGTCGGAGAACAACCAAAAAGCCCAAATAGATGTTCGTGTATAAAGGGAATTCCAAATTCGAAACCCTAGCATCTGAAATCCATGTTCGACTGGGTTTCTGATGCAAATAAACGAGAAAAAATTATAGAGGAGTAAACAAAACTTACCAAGCAAACTTGTTTCAGAGGAAATCGTGGATGTTGAAGAAGGTTTGCTTCGGGCGAGGATGGAGGCATGCAAGTCGCTTCTGCGATGGTGAAGACGGAGAGAATGGTTGATGAAAGAGAAAAAAGGGATTGAACAATTTTGACGCGTTTGGAAGGCTTGAAGACGAAAATCAAGTAGAATATTTTTCTACCCAAAAAAAAGGGATTTGCAAAATCTTTACCATACTAGGGCGGAACTTGCGGGATACGAGATACAATCTGGTGTGTCTCCACCCAAACCCATCAATACACCCTCTTTTGGATAAATCTGGTCCGTTTAATTAAACTGATCCAAAGGCCCTCATTAAGACTCATGTTACACTCTAAGAGAGTGTTTTACTAGAGCATTTTTCTACATGAAGCTATCTATTATGGTTTTCTCAGTTTGAGGTTAAAGTTGACCATATTATCCTTTAGAACGTTATCCAAAGTGTTTCGAGTTGTCCGTGAAAGACGAAGATCACATTCAGACCTTATCTTTGTATTTCTTACCATCATAAGTTCATAACGTGTAAAGCCATGATACTAAAGCAAAGTGTATGATCTCTAAAAAACCATATATCAACTGTTCTCATTTGTTCCTCTTCCCTAATTTTTGAAAGCCGTGATGAAGTGATTAAAATAGACTAGACAAATAAGATCTTCTCGATGGTCATTTAATGGTAGACAGGCATGGCAATTTCACCCGCACCCGATGGGTACCCGTTTCACCCGACCCGAAAAAACGGGTGAAAACCCGAAAAAAAACGGGTTGAAGTTGGGTTTTGGGTGATGCGGGTGATGGGTCGGGTCGGGTTCGGGTGAAGGTCCATCCACCCATAACCCGACCCGATAACCCGACCCGATAACCCGACCCAATAACCCGACCCGATAACCCAACTTAAATTGTTATATGTATATTCCCTTGGTACCTTTTACTCATTAAATTAATTATATTTTAACAATAAAAATACATATTTTTTAAGATTAAAATATGTTAAAATATGATCCATATATATTTAGTATCTTAATTTGTATGAAGTGTAATTATAAAATAGATGAAAAATAATGGAGAAATTTTATCGCTTATAAAAAATGTGAAAGGTATGACTTCATTTTCTATTAAAATTATAAAGTTTTATATGATAATGACCATGATTGAAATACATGATAAATTTGTGACTTTGTATTATAATAAAAGCTTATGATAAGTAATTTGCAAATATCTTACTTTATCTTATATTGTTGATGGATCTTTTAGTTGTTTATGGTCTTATGGAAAATGATCGATTATTTCAATAAGTTGACTAAACAAATTAATACGGAGTACTAGAGTAGTATGTTTTATTATCTTCGACTAGCTTAGCTGAACACTAGTAAAATGTATGGATACGTGCATAACTATAGTAAATTTACTAAGTATATTTGGTGAGAAAAATATAATATCTACAGGTTCACTTATTTAATTTGAGCAAAAGTTTAATTAGACAAATGTATAGTGTATTATAAAAATGTTTATGTATATGAATAATATGATTCAAAGTCTAAACTCTCAAAGTAAATATGTAATATAGTTCAACTAAAGTTTTTAGTTATATAAGGTTTAGGGCTTAGGGTTTAGGGTTTAGGGTTTAGGGTTTAGCCAAGGTTCATGTTATGCTAGGTACATACCACCCGAAACGCCACCCGATCCACCCGACCCACCCGTTAATATTGGGTGGATTGGGTTTGGGTGATTCATGTTAACGGGTCGGGTCGGGTTTGGGTGGGGAAAATTATATAACGGGTCGGGTTTGGAAATGTTCCATCCACCCGAAACCCGACCCATTGCCACCTCTATTGGTAGATAACTCAATAAACTATTAGTCTCACGTATGTATTCTTCATTCGAGCTCCTTGTACTCTAAACTACTAAGGGTATCTCAAAGAGATGCTCTATAATTTTCTTCAAAATGGGGAAAGAAGTCTCACATTCTCCAAATTTTTTATATCCTAACTCTAATAAGTTCTCCATATTAAAGAGTCATATTTTTTTATCATTATTATATTTATATATAAACTACTATTATAAATTCAAAATGAGGGAATTGGGCGGGGCGACACGTTTTTGGGCCTGTTTTTCAGTTTCAACCTGTTTCCCCCTTTTTTGAACCTATGGCATAAATCAATTAAAAAAAGAGAGAGAAACACCCGCTTCTTCGTTTCGTTCTCCCTTCCCACTCAACTCCCACGATTTGTGATTGTGAAACCCCCGGCCAACTCTCCTCTTGCTCTGCCGATACACCTCACACGAAGTCGAAATCGTGCTCTCGATCAATCATCTTCTCCAAGTCGCATGCATAGGAGTTGACATTGAAGATTTTTGAGTTCATGTTTGTTGATTGTCTCGTTCTGTCATTGTTGCTCGGTTTTTGATTTCTGTCACTCGTGAATAAATGTTTGTTTATTTTCGTTTTAGTTTTGGGTTTATGTCGTTTGAAGCATATTTATCCTCTTCTATTGTTGTTGTTTTAGTAGATCTCGTTTTCTGGTATGTGTTAGGTTTACAGTTTTGTTTTTGAATTTTTGGTTCTATGTTTTCGTTTTTGGTTTTTGTGTTGATGATAGTTCATAATGTGAATCATTTCTGGTTTTGTGATGGCTTAACATACTCTGAGTTTGAGTTTTCGTGTATGTTCTAGGGTTTTGTGATGATGTATTTTTGTGGTGACAATTTTCATAACACTGTGTTTAGTGTTAATTGGTGACATTTGGTGATTGTTCATGTTAAGCGATATCACTGTTATAACTGTGTGTATGTTTGAGGTTTGTGATGACAATTTCGTGATGTTTATGTTAAGTGGTGACAATTTTATGTTTATGGTGACAACTAAATATCCATTTGAGGTTTGTGTTAAGTGGTGACGTTTTTATGATTGTTCATATTAAGTGGTGTCATTGTTATAATTGCATGCATGTTTGAGGTTTGTGGTGACAATTTCGTGATGTATATGTTTGTGGTGACAATTAAGTAGCCATTTGTGCTTTCTCTATGTTTTCTAGTGACGATTATCTAGATATGTGTCATTTCTGTGTTTTGATCTGACGATTTGCTTATTGTGATGACAATTTGAATGTTTGTGATGATAATTGCGGTATAAGCTATGAAAAGAAGAACCTAAAGTACATTATACCTGAATCTAAGTGCTACAATGGAAGAGCAAATATGTTTCAGGATTATCGTGCTATTGAATTTGTGAAGGAGCATCTATCAGATGAGGATTGAGATCTTTTATGCAAAGGTTGTTTTGGTTCAGTCATTCAGTTCAAAGATAGATTGCCACTTCGTTACCAGCTCATTAACTATGCTTTAATGCATGAGTTGGAAACAAAATATACTCACGAGATGTGGTTCAGGATTGGTGAACAAGTTTGTAGGTTTTCGTTAATGGATTTTGCAGCAATAACCGGTTTGAAGTGTGACATTGTTCCTGATTTTGATGTCCACGGTGATCATGCAGGTTTTTTTGCACGTCCGAGGTTGACATATGATGACTTTTCTGCTGAGTTAGTTCATATAGAGAATCAAGATGTCAAGCTTAGGATTGCTCATTTGCTGGTTTTGTATGGTCTGCTTATCCCTAAACGTCCTAGAGTTCACCTCGATCCCACCGTCATTGCAATTTCATCTGGTTTGGAACTCTTTAATGAGTATTCCTGGGGAAGGGTTGCTTATGATGAATTGCTTTCAAGTTTAAGACAGCTTAACCGTACTTCTCGTGACCCGGAAAAGATCAAAGATCCATCATATAGATTTGGGTGCAATATCTTTGGATATCCCTATGCATTTATGGTAATATATGTTCTCACAAATTTGTTTAATGAAAATTGCTTGTTTGTATGTTGTTTTGTCTAACTTTTTCTTTGCTTTTATGTGTGCAAATTTTTATTGTGGAGAGGTTTCCAGGGTTAAGAGAGGTGTGTGGTCTCTACTGTGAAGGTGAAAAACGCGTCCCTCATATGTTGAGGTGGCGCAGTAATGGTTCTAATCTTGTGAGATATCAACTAATCTCTGAAGTTGGAAGAAAGAAACTGGTAAGTCCTGTTTTAGTTTGGATAAGTGACTGTATTGATATTAGAAGTGACGGTTTTCTTATAAGTGACAGTTATCTTAATACAAGTGACAATTATTTATCTGTCTCTAGTGACACTTTTGTATCTTAATACAAGTCTTGTTCTTACTTTTGACAAGTGACAACATTGATATTAGAAGTGACAATGTTCTTATAAGTGACAGTTATCTTAATACAAGTGACAACTATTTATCTGTCTTTATTGACACTTTTGTATTTGTTTTGTATTTTCTTCAGGAGTGTATACATCCTTCCTACTATGAGTTTTCAGAGTTCATTCGGTGTGATTACCCTGATGAGGCTAAAGATCCTGTTTTTGATGAACTCATTAGAAAGATCATCTCAAGCCAAAAAATAAAGGGCATTCCTCAAGATGACTCAGATTATGCCACTGGGGATGATTTGGCTAACTTTGTTATTGCTCCCCGGGTTCCAACTGTTGATAAAGGGAAGGCAAAGCAAATGACAAAGGCAAAACTGGTGTGAAGAGGAAAGTGCAGCCTTTTAAAACTGATGTTAGAGTTTTTGCTCCTTCCAAGAAGAAGAAAACAGTTGTTGAATCTCCCGAGAGACAAAGTAAGAGATTACAGCTTCCAAGGAGCCCTAAGAAACCAAAGTCTTCAGCCAATCCTCTGCCGGCTATTCTTGAAAAATTCAAGAGACCAATTCCAGTGACAGAACAAGTTCGAGAAGATGTTCATGGTGATGATGAAGTGGAAGCTGCTCAGATTTTAAGTCATGCCAAGGATGTTCCTGTTGTGAAGGGTGATGAAGGTGGAGAGCCAGCTTGGGCTAAGAGGCTTGCTTCTAATGTCAATGACATGCACAATGAAATGATGATGGTAATGAAAATAAATGAGCTTTAATTGTGTTATTATTCACCTGTTTTAATTAGGAAAAAAGAAGAGATATATGTACGGTAATTTCATAAAGTTTAACCACCAAGCCAAACAAACAAGGGGTAAACTCTCTGTAATATCTTTTTTTTGATCAGAACTCTTTGTAATATCTTGAAACAAAAGATATTAACAAGATTTTGCGTGTCTATTCATCGAGCATCAAGACGTTAAAAACGATACATTGATTTGGTATAATCAATGTCACTAATAATGTGGTGGCAATTGCAGGATGGAGGGTCTTGATCTGTAATAACAAATCAACCACATTGACTCATCCAAACTAATTACTAGAGGAGTGCTTGATTAGCTTTCTGTTAATATGTATTCGGTATAAATTACCTTATGTAATCTCTCGTTTAGTTCAGTTCAATACATATCAATTTACTCTTTAGAGTCTTATATGGTATCAAGAGCTCTTTAAAAAAAAATTCTCGATATTTCTACTCTTCTTTGACATGGCTGGAAACCCACAAAATCTCTTGGCTCTTGCCAATGCTCCTGCACAATCCTTGAATTTCCAAATTCCTCCTCTCAAAATCTGTTGGGAAAACTCGTCTTTTCCCTCTTCGTGTGATTAAGATGGGCAAATGGAACAACTAATATACAAGCTAATTTGTATATATTTTGAAGAAAGAGATTACAGACACTAATTAATTTTATGTGGAACTCTCACTCAAACTCTTACTTACACTCTCAACCACCCGAGGATTCACCCCCAAGACACACCCACTTATATACTTGATTGATTGCTTTACTTGACTGGTGGTAGAAAATGCTACACACACGTGCCTATTTAGAGGCTTTACATGTTGGTGGATTTAGGCTTCTTCATAATTCTAGACAATTCCACAAACTACTATCTTAGCCCTCTTATTCTACCTAATTCTAGAATATCTCACACAATTCTCCTATTTACCATTCTAGCTACATACTTCTAGATTTTCCATCAATCTACCCAAAAGTTCTAGATGCCTCTTTAGATTGGGCTTTATCATTATGGGCTATTTAATTGATCCACTTTCAATTAAGGAGGGAAACCCAACAAAATCACACTCGATAAAGACAATTACTCTCTCTAGCGAACAACTGTCATCTCGGCCCTTAAGACCTTCGATCTCGAGTCACATATCCTGGTTCCTCAACCACCAACGGAGACCCACTCGATCGTTGCTGGAGATGGTACCATTACCATTGAAGCCAACCATGATTTTACTGCTTGGAAGAAGCGTGACCGCTTCGTTCTTTTATGGATCAAGTCCACATTGTCTGAACGCGCATTATCCATCGTCGCGCGATCCACTTTTTCATAGATGGCATGGGCTGCTCTTGAGAAAACCTTCCAAGCTCAGACAAGGGCACGCCGAATGTCCAGAAACTCCAGCTTCAATCCATGAGCAAGGGCTCACTTTCGATGCTGGAGTATATCGAGCGCAAACGCTCCACTGTTGATTCCTTAGCGGACATCTCCGATGAAGATTAATTGGTCATATCCTGACCGGTCTTGATGCCTCTTATGGTGCATTTGTTGTGGCCTTCATGGTCAAAGCTGATGACACCTCCATTGATGATCTTGTTGGTATGCTTCTTCAAGAGGAAGCTCGCCTTGAACAAGAACACACCAGACAAGCTTCGTTTGCCAATATTCCGGTTTCCTCCTCTTCATCAACGCCTCCTGATGCCTCGACGCTTTCCGTCGATCGCCAACGCAATCAGTCTGAGCCCAACAACACCAACCATCAGTCCGATGGCCCATCTGGTTCTCGCTCAACGGGTGATTTGCGTCACCGTCGACTGCAACGTCAACTATGCGGGAAACCGGGACATGAGGCGATTGATTGTTGGCAACATACCAGTAAAAATATATTTTTTCTTAAATATACATTACATTATGTTTTCTAAATATAACGGGTCGTGGGTTGACCCGCAAACTTAAAAAAACTTGACCCGCGACTCAACCCGACCTGCGAATTGCGGGCGACCCGACCCCTTGAACACCCCTACCTCAGAGTAACAATAAAAGAAAAAAATGTGTATATTATCGAAATATAATTTAATAGATTATGGTTAAGATTTGAACCCCTTTGGAGTATTTTATTTCGAAAATCAATATGGAAATTGCAAAATGAACTCTACTTGTAATCTAGTAAATCTAATAAATATATTTACAAAAGGAAATAATTTATTACACAGTATCTATATTTTCTAATGTCCCAGTTACTAAATTTAAATTATGTAATAATCTTTTGATTAGAAATTTAGTAAAAAAATCAATATTAAAAATAGGGTGGATGTTTTATAAAAACTTAATGACAAAAATATTCTAATTGTTTGACGGCTTGTAAATTGCTAGAAATTCAGCCCCAAAAAGATACAGTAAAAGATAAGGCAAAAATGCAAAATAGAAGAACACTTCCAGTTTCCTCCAGATAAAATCCGGCCCCAAACCCGAGGACCGGTTCACCAGCGGTCTTCCTCTTCTCTCTCTACGGTTCAATTGCTTGCGAGCTGGAGAAGTCATTGTTGGGTGTCTCAGATCGGGGAGAAAGTGTCCCAAAACCCTAATGTTCTTCATCATCTCATAGATCGGTGTTTGGATCTTCGATTTGGACACCATCCCTGAGCGCTTTCCTTAGCTAGATCTGATTTCGATTCGTCGATCGAAATCCGCTTCGAAAATGAACATATTCAGGTTAGCGGGGGATATGACCCATCTGGCCAGTGTTCTGGTCTTGCTCCTCAAGATCCACACTATCAAATCGTGCGCTGGTACACCTCTCTTTCAGTCTCTCCTGTTTGTTGGATCTGTGGTTAGCTCTCATGCCGTATTTTGCTCTGTGTAGACCAAATCTCGTGTTTGAATGTTCTTGTTAAGCTGGATTTTCTCTGTTGATCTGTATTTGAGCTGATGCCACGGAAATTTTCGAATTCAGCCTAATTGCTGCTATTGTAGAGTCTAGCTATGGTTTGTATGTTTGCTATATACCGAGTTGTTTCACACATTGTGCTGAAAAGTGTAATGGTGGGGGAACAAGAGAAGACTAGACTGCCTTGTTTGAGACGAAACTGTTTAGTTTGTGATCAGACTTAGATCTCTCTCTTGCTTTGGTTCATTTGGACAATGTTGGTGGTCTCTAGGATCCAAGTTGAATCTGATTCTGATTATCTCAGTGTCTGATTCGCAACATGGATCGTTATGTGCAGGTATCTCGTTGAAGACTCAAGAGCTCTTCGTTATAGTTTTCACTACTCGCTACTTGGATATGTTCACGGACTTCATATCTGTGTACAACACTTTGATGAAGCTGATATTTTTGAGTAGCTCCTATTCAATTGTTTGGTACATCAGGCGTCACAAAATTGTCAGAAGGTCTTATGATAAAGACCAAGATACCTTCCGGCACTGGTTCCTTGTGCTGCCCTGCCTGATCTTAGCCTTACTCATAAATGAAAAGTTCACTTTTAAGGAGGTAATGTGTGGGAGTTGTTGCTTTGATTGTCCATTACCTTGATTAAGTTGGTTTTCAGATTTCAGAATGCCTCTTGTTATGGAGGAACAAAAAAGTTGCCTCATCCATAGCTCATTGCTTATTGATTTACAGGTCATGTGGACATTTTCCTTGTATCTGGAAGCTATTGCTATCTTACCACAGCTGGTACTGCTGCAGAGAACTAGGAACATCGACAATCTGACTGGACAATATGTGGTGCTTCTTGGGTATGCGTTTACCCTTCTAACAATAAATAAGTGACAAATTATGTTATGATCTTTTTTACATGGTTTTTTTCCATGGTTCTGATTACTAAACTTGCATTTGGGAGTGATCATATGAAATTGGATGTTGAATTTTGCTGTGATAGACTGGTGATAATGGTCTTTTGTGCTGCCTTGCTTTCACTTCCTCACTTATTTTTATCTCTTCCTCTGCCTTTTAGAATTTACACCTTTCTAATAGTGCACTTGTTTTTAATCTCTTCTTTTTGCAGTGCATACCGAGGACTTTACATTCTTAACTGGATTTACCGCTACTTTACCGAGCCTCACTATGTGCACTGGATACGTATGACTACTCTTTCTCCCTGTCTCCCCTTCCCTGTGTTTTATCTGTATTTTTAATTATGTGTGTAGGTGTACTACTATGTGTGATCTCATGAGGTTAAGTAGTGAAATATCTGAAAACATATTACTGTTTGGTGGATCTTGGATATTAGTGTGATCATATACCTCTTGCTCTTGTGTGCAGAAAGGGAGTAAATAGAATAGAAATGGGAAGAAGTCCTTTGTGCATCTGGTTAAGCTGTGGATCTAACATACCTAGTAGGGCTAATTAGTAGTGTATATTACAAAGGGTTGCCTTCTCTAAGTCAATGTGAAGTTTTGGATCATCAACCCCTTTCTTGCAGAACTGGCATAGTGGCATGAAATGGCTTGAGTATGCTTTAGATTGCTTTGGATAGATGGAACTTCATACATATTACTCTGATATTGTGGAATTGTATAATTTTTTAAGCAAAATATTAATGTGAGCTACCCCAAATCATGATTTTACACATTTAGATGCGTGTCCAATGTTATGTACATCTCAGGAGATAAATGAAATAACCATGCACAAGCTGTTAATACACCCAAATAATTTTTCCTGGATCTTGTAAATTTGCAGCTTGGATATCTGGGACCATCCAAACACTGCTGTATGCTGACTTCTTCTATTATTATTTTGAAAGGTAAATCTTGTTACTCCGACTAGTTCCTCATAATTCCACTTTTACTTGAAGTGAAGCCATTTTTGCATGTTTGTATCATGTAATGCAGCTGGAAGAACAACAAAAAGCTCCAGTTACCAGCTTGAGCATCATCTTGATCTCTCTCTAAGACTTCTCCATCATGCAATTAGTCTGTGAATCAAATGCCTACAATTCCGCATCATCTTCAGTTCCATTTATTTGATGGTCATCATGGTCTTGTGAGCTCTGTACCTTTCCGGGTCTTTTCACTACTTTGGATGTGATATAGTCAGTGATTTTAGGGATTACTTTGTCAGTGAAAATGCAAAACATATCTAGATTATGGATGTTTAAAGTCCTAATATATACATATCCTGCCTACCAGATTTCGGAAGTTGTTATATTTGGTCCTGACACTTGGCTCCTTTTAACACTTGCATTCAGTTTTACATATTGTAAAAAGTGAAAACCATTGGTTGAACTGTGGAGTCACATTGGTAATTGAAAGCTCATGTTTGCAAACTACAAAACATGTTGCTAAGTGCTATTGGTTCTATACAATTTTTTACAACATTTTCCATCTCTGCACAAGCTGCTAAATGCTATTGGTTCTGTACACTACAACACCTTCTGCAAGCATTAACGTCTGCACTCGAATTCTCACTATGATCTTCGGTTTTCACCTGCAAAAGATAGAATACCAACATCAAGTTCAACTCATTAAATCAGAACCATCATGATGAAATATGAAAGCACTAGGTGTACTTTGGCATGCTCGTCTTCAGCTGTCGGATAGAGCTGGTAAGGTTGACCTCGGATTTTGGATTGCATCAAGCATGAAAGTCGTAACACGTAGGCTCGAAAATGATTGGATATGCTGTGTATAAAGGTATATAATAACACATATTAGCTTGTCACCATGAAAATCATGTCATGTTCAAGATATAATAACACATATTATTAGCCTTTCAGTATGAAATCATGTCAAGTTGTCTTGAATGAACATGAGAGTAGATCAAGTTTACCTGAGCCTATGTCGGTTGCACGAGTTCAGGAACGCCACTAGACCATTTATAACGCTCCTAAGTGACCGGAAAACCTGTGGTGAAGATCATGTCAGTATAGCATGGTTTATGCATAAACCCAAATATAATGCTTTCAAGACATTAATCATGTATTTTGGGTCATAAAACTTAATGCATATTGGATCAAATATTGCATACTGAAATATATCATCAGATGATGCATAAGGTCTGTATGGTGCATAACAACCAATCTACCTTTGATAGGAGGTCTCTCCACAGTGCATGCCATGCAGAGACATCAGATGAAGTTGTCTTTGCAGTTTTCACTAATTGGGCAAGCTCAATCACATTTCTGGCTATAGCCAATATAACTTCTTCAATAAATTCACAAACCTCAGTGGCCACAGAAGAAGCATACTTCACAGTTTGAACACAAGTTTGGGTTGGGATGAGGCATAGCTCCCACAGAGATGTGAAGACTGGCTTGAAGAGACCAACTGCATAACAAAGTAATGAAAGATCAAAGCTCTCAACCAGGTGAATGAAAGCAATAGCAACGTAAATGATGCATAAGGATTGTTACCTATCGTTACTACGAACGAAAAGAGAAGCTCAAATGGTGAAAAAAGAAGCTGAAGCAACTCAGCAACCAAGTTACAAAAGGGCATCAGCACAAATGACACCATTTCCACTAAATCTGACCCAATCTCACAAAGAACATTCCAAACATGAGAAACCAGCATCACCACCACCTCAAATGGCTCATAAAGCGGTTTCGTGATCGTCAAAGCTATCAGTTTAATGCCACGGAAAGTTCCAAGAGACCATCTTAAAGCCTTCTCCAAGTTCTGAAGAAACAACATTGTTCCGAGATACTTTATTCTTGATTTCATGTCCCAGTCTTCTACCCAGTTGAATAGAGGGCCAAAGAGATGAGAAGCTGTGGATTTCAAAAGGGGTACGTTCTTGTAGAGATCATAGAATCCAATCATCACAGTGACAAGAGAGATCATCATGTAAAGAGTTCTAACCAAAGGCCTCATCCAAGGACGGTAAAATTTGCAGAACAAAGGGTAGGATTGTAGGAAAATGACCCAAAATGGGAGCCCTGATTCCACCAATGTAAGAAGACGTAAATCAGGCATGATTATCTCCTTGAATTTGAACGGAAGGTCACGGTCTATGAAGCAGAACTTTATGAGGGTGTCTTCATACTTTGTGGACTCTATCTCAACAGTTTCATCATCCTTGGTTTTCGGTTTCTTACTGGTTTGATGCCTGCACCATGTGTCACAAGTAGAAGGGTTGCATTCTTGTATGCCAAGGAATTCCTCTTGTGAGCCATTATCAAAAAGTTGGTCTATAGAGTTGACAGGGACTCCTCTTGGTGAGTAAGAAGGCACTTTGTGGGAGAGACAGCTTAGGCATGTTTTAAGCGTCTTTGTCTCGGATGAAGTCCCTGAAAACCATGATGAGATACATCTTGAAGCTTGGTTGAGGCTGTTGAATTCCCATTTTCTCATTGATGTAACCTCGAACGCCATTGATGTATCAGACTGCACGCAAAACCTTAGCTTCAGCATGGTTGAATTATTTTTTTATAATGGATAAGAGAGGTACACTGAAGAGGAGAATTTAGGAGTAAAGAATCTCAACTCATTATACAGACCAATAATGAAATACCTTGATCTAAAGGACCATTTTTAAAGATCAGGATTAGTAAGACTATACACTAGTACCTGAAGTTGATTAAAGTAGTTGATTCCGCGGACATCTTTCCATATAACTTCAAACACTATGAACCCATGAAGAGCATTCTTCAAATGAGTAAATAGATGTTCTTCAAATCCATCATTGAGTAAATAGATGTTCTCTTCCACTTCTTGGCTTTAACCGTGTAAACCAGCTGATCCCATCTGTTCTTTGCTTCCTTGTTGTCATTATCAACTGAGCTTAAGCTTCTTAGCAAAGCCTTGGTGTTTCTAAATGGTGAAGTCCTGCACTGTAAATATTCAGATAAGGAGTTGAGACAGGACCTTTTGATTTCTACACAAAGTCACAGTATAAGAAAGACAAGTGTAAGTCATCAAACAAGGCTTTCAAGAACACAGCTGATAAGAAAAATGACCTTGGTGATCAGAAGTTCTCTGATGTGGGCAGATCTTGAGTAGTTGCTCGCTCGCCATGATTGGTTATCAACCAGGATTAGGAACTTGTGGCTCGTGTTCGCGAAGTACAAGTATGCTTGTGAAAGGTAAGATTGAACATCACTATAAAATTTTGATATGTGAAGATGCATTCGTAAGAGAATTGCTTGTCTAAGTAAGTTTTGCATATTAAGGAACTGTCTAAGCATTATGTTTTATCTGATAAAGTTTATCAGGGAGTTTTTGAGCACATTGGCAAGAACCATTTTGAGATCAACTGAACTCAATGGAAAAATCAATCTAACATGATCAACAATAAGTGCCATATTTTACCCGATCTGCAGACTTGTCAAAGGGTAAAGATCAGAGTTAATGGACTCCATTTTTATCTAGCTGAAATTTCTGCTGGTTTCATATGGCTCCCAAATAGGCTATCAACAGAATTGAGAAGAAACGTACATTTGAGCCCGTTTGATCAATTCTGGAAAAACATAGAACAACTCCAGACATCAGCAAAACTAGAAGAAGTGGAAAGAAAAAATAAATCAAGAAGAGATAAAACAAACCCCACGTTGTGTGATCATTGGTGCCATTGATGGGCAGGGAGCCTTAAAGTCAATAACATAATCAACGATAAGAAAGGAAAGAGTTTGAGATTTTTGTGGGTTGAGTTCCTCATTTCTAATTATCAATTTGAATGTATAAAGAAATGTTCTTGGGGAAACACACAACGTGGGAAAATGACAGAATTTGCTTGCATTTTGGATGAAGAAGACCCTCTCAACACGAATTTAATCTATTTGACCAGACAACAAATTGCTTTTCAGTAGAGCAACTTGGTTTCATACAATCCATTTCTCAGTCTTGCTTGTGTGGGCAAAGGTATTGACAGCAAGCACAGATTTTTTTACAAACAGGATATATTCCATTCGGACCATTCCTAACACGAAATTGTTTCAAACATGCTATTTAGGAATCAAAATCCTATAAGAAAACTAATAAACCTTATCACGAAAATGAAATAACCCTAGAGTTGATTAGAAAAGTTCTTTAGGATCATTTCATTTTGCCAATACCGTCAACAAAATATTGACTTAACATTATAAACTTCGTTATAACAAATATTGCCATTTTAATAAACCTTTCAACAAAGCATTTTCATCTTAAAACTTTTAACATGTGATTAGAAAAATCTTTATAACAGACAAGTCAATTGGTATTATGCCGATAACATGTGATTAAAACTTTTAATAAACTTCGTCAATTGGTATGTTTTTAAATTAATACTACGTATTATGCCGATAACTTTCTCTTACAAATATGTTTTATGTTTTTTTGGTCGAAACAAAACCTTATAAACATGTTTTATATTGACTTATTTCATCATATTATTTTATAAAAACTCGTATAAACTAAATTCCAACAAAAGAGGTATCTCATACGTTCCCATGGTATATTGCCATATTGGTATTATCTACTGTAGTTGTTTATACGGAGTAAGATTTTTTATCATTAATTAAAAAAGAAAAAAGAAGTTACTAGTTATAAATTCGCAATAGATATTTATTTTGGATTTTACGAAAAAAAATTTAATTTGTAGAATAAAGTACGTGAAAAAAGTTAAGCCGAGGACAAAATACAGAAAGCTCGAAAGAACACCCCCGACGGAGGTTGCGTAGTCACTACAGATCTTCCATCGTCAGAATTCCGTCTTCTCTTCATCTGGAAACCGGAGCTCCGTTTTTCAGCATCCCCGAATCTGGACCCGGGACAAAAAGCGTCCAATTATCCGACTTCTGCATCTCCGTTGCAAAAATCTAGGGTTAGGGTTTATTGAGTTCGCTAAGAGAGCGTTCTGTCAAAGATACTCTTCAGAAGATGTACTCTGACCGAGCGGAGGAGGTGGGAAAGCGTTCTGTCAGAGACCGTCTTAACGGCAACGTAGCCGACGATTCGGCTCGCCGTCGCGTCGTCACTGGCAAAAGGTCTAACCTTTCTCCCTTTCTTCGTTTGTTGTTGTTGTTGTTGTTGTTGTTGTTGTTGTTGTTGTTCCAATGTGTTTCCTTGAGCGTGAAAGGACGTAAATTGATGGGTGAGATTAGAGGGGTTGTGAAGGGAGGAGAAAATTCATGCTTAAAACTTGCTGATTGTGATAACTAATGCTGAAATTTCAAGTGGAGCTCGGATTGTTGTAGGGGGAAAGCTGCTCAGTATAACTTGAAAGTTAGGAACTTTGTTGAGAAAGTGAGGGTTATACGGTCTATGTGTGAAAGGTCTGAGTTGGTTGAGGTTTCTGCCTAGACAATTATCTGGATTTTTTCCCCTTTGGATTGCATTGCCATTTATCTTTTTTTGTTCGTGGGGTGGATTTGGAGTATTCTTCTTGAGTTGCTGTCCACGTCTTGCTTTCGTTTGATCTTCAAGCCTACCAGTTTTTTCTGTTATAATGTTTCTGAGTGCTATAGAATGTTAGAAATATGAAGCTTTGTCCCCTAAAAGATCTGTTTTTGGATTTGATGGGATGAATATTTCTCTTGAGGGTCCTGTTGCAAGGGCCAAACATGTCACGAGAGAGCAAAGAGTTTTTTGCATTTCATAACAAACTGTACATCACTTATTTGAGTTTAAGAAAAGTTTGGTGCCTCTTAATGCAAGGAACAATTTTCCTAAAACTCCCAATAACTTGATAATTCCTCTAGGCTACTGAAGAAACTGAATCTTTACGATTTATTACATATAATTCCGAATTTAGAAGTAGATAAGAGCTAGAAGTGAATTATAATATAAGATCAATAACAGGTCTTCACAATGATACATATTTCCATTAGTGCACTGCCCTTTACTGCTGGCCCAATGTTGACCGAAGTTCTTCCATACGAAAGGCCTCTGGTCATAAAAAGAAGTATACTTCTAAGGTCTTTGATGGGCTAGAAATATTGTTTTGAAACTTTTGATGTGAATATAAATTTTAAAATTATGTTGCGAATCCTTGATTGCACCGAATTTAGAAGATCAGTCTATGAAAAAGTGTCAACATATCAAATGTGAGGCATGCTTTCGCAAGTAATTTTACATTGGGAGTCCTTACATATTTTCAAATAGTTGGACCTTTCATAGTGATAATGCTCCTAGCATTGTACAAGCACCTTGAGCAGTTAGTTAGTCTTACTTTTGCTGTTTTGCAGGCAGAGGCAAGATGACAAATGGGAGCATGACCTTTTTGAAGATGAAGCCCAACTTTCTAGTATGGGTTACAATTAATATATTGCCGCTTCTAACTACAGAAAATTCAGTTGTAAGGATAGAATTAATTGACTTCAATGTTTATTTGGTTCTAATAGGATCTAATAAGGTGTCTAGGCTGGATGGAAGGGATCTTCGTTTAAAACTTCAGAAGAGGACTACCCAGCAAGGACCTCACAGTGGAGGTGTGCGTGATCTGCGTGAAAAACTGTCAGGCTCGATGCATTCACAACCTCTTAATGTTAATCCTCATAATTCCAAGCAAGTTCCCGATGCCAATAGGGCTACCAGAAGAAGTGTATTGAGCGAAGCTCCTAAAAAGGTTTCCAGTGCAATTGTCAAGAAGACACAACGAAAGGTATCATACTATACAAACTTTCAAATTTCAGTTTTTTATTTTTCCCGGGTTCAATTTTTGATTGCTGACTGAGAGTTTTGTCTGTGTGAAAGTAAAAGCTCAGTAAATCTAGAGTTTCATATTGGTTGTCCTTTTACTATAGATCTCTGCTGATTGGGGCTGGAAGTGATTACATAATACATTACACTGTATCAGAGCTGTAAAATTTCTGGTCCTGTGCTAGTAAATTTATATCAAATCTTGCATATTTCTCCCTTCAACTTCTCTGATTTATAGTTTTTCTGAAGTACAATGTAAGATCGTAAGGGATTAATGTACTGCAGACTGATATAATCTATCCCCTAATGAGCTCTCTCCTTTTTGCAGGCTGATGCTTCGGTTGATGGGTTTCTTCATTCTCTTGGTCTGGAAAAATATCGGATTCAATTTCAGGCAGAGGAAGTAAGTTAAAATCCTCATGTATTTCCATAGCTTGTTTACATCCTATGGAGTACTTACCAATCCGTTTCTTGTCTGCAGGTTGATATGTCAGCTCTTGAGCACATGACAGATGAAGATCTCAAGGTCATGGGAATTCCAATGGTAAGCATTTCGTGTTTTGTGGGATCTTGTAGTTTTTACACTACGTACCAGTAATTGATGAATATTTGGTGCAACCTTAAGGCCTTATAGTTGATCATATCTCTATTTCGTTTTCTTTTCTTCTGGCATTTTGAATACTATTTTGAATGGGCAAGGGGTCTCTCACAGCATTGTGACCACAAATGTGTGAATTTCATAAAATAGCATGTATGCTATTGCTTCCATCTTTAATAACCAATGGTCAATCTTTACCTTGCTCCAGGGTCCCAGGAAGAAGATTTTATCAGCATTGCCTTCAAGAACCTGAGTTGCTTAGCTATGCAGAAATGTTTTCCCGTCTTCTGTCAGCTTTGCGTTCATCCCATCATCTCAGTCGATACCCAATTTGTGAACGTTCAGGAGGACCATTTATGGGTTGCCTGGATGAAACTAGAATGGAATGTATTGATTGAGTTAGTCAAATTGCTACATCAGTTGTATGATTGTTTAATGTTCGGCAAAAAAAATGTAGAAAATTTTACTAATCTTATTGTTACTTTTTCGCTTTGTATTAAGAATGCCTTCCGGTTGAGAGATTTGCTTAGGATGCTAAAGTTTTTGGTAATCTTATTGTTACTTTTTGGTAGCTTGGTACTTTCTTGGTGCTGTGGCTTGCAAAACTCTGATCTTGATGATGGACGGAAAATTGGACAAATTCTGGTGTCGTTGCAGGCCAGGTTTTGCATACAAAAACTTTCACATATAGAAATTGCTTTAGTAGATTAATTGATGTAATGAATTGATCCGTATCAACTAAGTCAAAAGTTCATTTAGATTTGGGTTGAAGACTTCCTGATAATAACAAAATATTTGCACATTGGTTTAACATCTACAGATCAATATGTATTGATCAGTGATAACATTAGATGTATAAGCTCTGAATTTTAAAACAAAACTTTAACTAGAATTGCTTACAACAGTTGTAAGTTCTCCTGTAACGTGGAGGAACTAGGAAAAATATTGTACATTTAGCTATCACAACATGATGAAGAATGAACCAATGACCGAGTTGGGTAAATACTGATTGCAAGTCAGTAAGCTCCATAATCAGCTCAGCTCATCAGAGACTTCACATTTTCAAGACTCGGACTGGCTGAACGAATCGTATAGACCTAACTGTCTCGGTATCTCTGTGGGAACAAACCTTCTCAACAAACTAAAGACCTTCAAAACCCATCAAAACTTCAGCCATAAGTTGATGATCAACCTACCTGAAATCGGTTCTAAGGTTTCGTGGTGTTTTACAAGGTGTCAGGGATTAACCTGATGCCTTTGCTATTGCTTTCCATGCCAAGTACTTTTTCATTTCAAGTTTATATCTTTTCCATTCTCTGATAGCAGCTAGAAGGACGTGCATCGTGACTGGAAGAAAGAAGGGCTGCCATGTTTAAGGAGAAACTCGTATGAATTTTTTTGTTTTCTAAACTTACGATAACAATGAACCCACAATTTAGAAAAGTGTAAAATTAAATTTACTAACCGAGTAGACAGCAAAGTAATGCTCAAAAGAGCTATGGCTCACTGACATAACTGATGGGTGGTAAAAGGCGTCTTCTGCCAGAGACCGTGCTTGCAGCGAAGACTCTGGGGAATAAAATCATCAGAAATAAGAAACAGTTTTGGAGCCAAAAATAATAATCTAGAAGAGAAATTATGGTGATCTTACCAGCAGAAGCACTATAAACTCCATAGGAGGCATTGCTTTGTGCCAATTTTGCAGCATGAAGGGAAAATTCTACCTGGTAAAGGAAACGAGAGTGTTAGATAGTTTGGTTGATATCCACTCTAGAGAGTGTTAGAGCTGAATTTCATGCCAATAGCAGCACTAACAAATAGTGGGCATATTTGAACATAAAAGCTAACCTGTTTTCCAATTTCGTCCATTATGATCATCCTTGGAAGAGATTGAACCTGTATGTAGAATATGTGTATCAGACCATTTCAAGAAAGAAAGTAAACAAATTGTGTAAATTTAAATTAACAGCTTGCCAATATCGGGGAATACCAGTCTTGAAAGAGATCCAAGTGTTGTTGCGCATGATAATAGATTGAAACATGTATGCTGCCGAGACAGGACATCCAACTCCCTAGGAAAATGAAACCATAAGGAGAGATTAGATATGAATTGATTAATATAAATAAAAATCATTTGATGGACAAAATACTTAGAAATAGAACAGAATAAATGTTACTCTTGTGTTCTTACCATTCTGTGAAGCCCCTCTCACTCCCTAGAAAGTTGACTTTACCACTTGCACCATCATAGAAGTTCTCGGATTTAAGACCAAAAAGTTGCCTCAGCTGACCCATGAAAACTTCAACCACACTTTGAAGATCCTGGTTAGATCAAACATGTTTTACCACGACAAAAAATGAAATCAGACACCTCCGACCCTCTAAAATGACATTCAATAAAACTGAAGAAGAGCAACAAGGTGCCCAATGCTTTTATAACATCCTTAAAGGAAAAGCAAAGTCTTCAGAGATACAGATGTATTAATAACCTCGAACGGTATGATATGTTTTTCAGGCTGTTTACTTTCTGAGCTCCTAAAGCAGCTATGAGGGTTCCAGACGATAACACCTCCCCACATCTGCATATTAAGAAATAGAAATATAGTGGATGTCTATTAAGGGCACCATATTAGAAACTTTAAGATGTAAAAGACTAGTAAGCAATCACATACAGGCGATATAAAGCTATTAGTGCTAGAAGACTCTCCGTTAGGAAGCTTCAGTAAAAGAGGACATTCATTTGCAGACGGTACATACCTGGCAATTCATAAGATAGCAAGATGAGAATACAAATATACAACATTGCAGGAAACAATTATTCATTTTAATATAAATGCATCTATCTTCTTGACACATCTAACTTTTATGTAAAATATTAAGAGTGGAAAAAATATACACTATGATGTGCAATATTTTGGATCTTCCTCCTGCCTCTATAGAAGTATCCAAATGCCATTCATTCGAGTTCACCTGTTGCAAGAATTCAACAATGTAAATAGTCTAAAATGTTAATACTGAAATAGCATCATATCTCTCTTCCATCCTTTTCACTGCTACACAGATCACTGAAATAAAATGTGATCAGTCTAGAGTTAATGAAATCAAACAACAGCGTACAAAGAATGGTAGATCTTTCGTGTTGAATATATAGCTGCCACTCTTTCCATCCCAACGAGAGGTGAATGACTTTGGAGTGTGGTACAGAATCTGCATTTATAATTCTCATCTTAATCATGTTTGCAGTCTAGATACAAAAAAGAAGGCAAGACAGCATTTCCACCAGTACAAAAGAAATAAAAGACTTTTGATGTGGCAATATAATACCTGACTTTCTATACTAATGTTTGCTATGGGTTTCAATGCCTGAACCACAGGAGCTAGTAGAGCTTTGTCTATTCTATGGAAGTCCCTGTGTATAAGACATGAAAAGCTTCAAGTATAGCACCATGAAACTATAAAACTGCTCTGAAAAGTTAAAAAAAGAGGAGAATCCACTTTCTTTTCCCCTTGACGTTATACCAGAATCTTATTTATTTAGCATCAAGGTCAGATGAACATTACATATGACTTCCTCATAGCAGTCAAGTTCTCCATGATACAGGAACAGCCTAAAGGGCAATTGGTTATGGGCTCAGTGACTTATAAGCAGCAGAAGAGCAATAGTCAAAGCTAAAGGTGAGAGTATACAGCCTCTTACATAGTTTAAATTTGTCTATCTAAATATTTTCACTCAAGTTGAAGGCCATAGAAGAGAGCTTTTAAAGAACAAAACTTTGGATAAAAGATCTTCTGATAAGCTACATAAAGCTAAGCATCTGAATCAAAGTGGGCAATCTATAACTTCCTCCTATGTTCTCATAATGTCCTAACTGAAATCTTCAATATGTATACAAATCTAAAGCTAACAAGTAAGCTATAACATTTCAAGTTCTCAAATTTACTATTAATTTTAATAGGCAAGCTCCAACAATACAAGTATAAATCACAAGACTATATGATCAAGAATGCCAACAGTTACCATACCAGTCATAAATCCAGTCACGAGGATCCGCATTCAAAAGGCTAAACGATAGCACGATCCTACCATCGGCACCAACAGGCATAAACTCTCCGCGGATCGATCCTTCTGCTTTTCCACCATTCACAAACACTTGAACAAAAATCTCTGCAATCTTCTTCACTGCATCCTCCTCTGAAACTCTACCAACAATCCAACCATGCCTATACTTCCCCACTACTGCCTTCACATCCTCATCCCTATTCACCACAACAACACTATACTTCTTCCCTCCATAATCTGAACCCTTCTCTCCCCCCAATAGAGAAGAGCCCAAAAATTCATCAAACAACTCATCTTCCCTTAAATTAACATCAAGATCAATGCTTTTTAGCGAATTGCATTGCCAAGAGCATTCAGGGGTATGATCCAGGTTTTTTACACACCCCCCTTCTCCATCAATTGCTACAGATACAGAAAAGTTATTCCCACAAGTCCCACAAACTAGACTATCACCAGAAAGCCTTCTCATTTCGCTAGCAATGGAAGAACCCAGCTTCTGAGCATGAGTTGCTTCATGGGAGATGGAATTAAATCCCACAAAGACCGCTTGGAATTGGCAAGGAAACAGCACAGGCTGAGATTCAATTACAGAGGAAAGAGATTCAATGTCATGAAATGGTAGTGGTGATCTGTAGATTTCAACTGACTTGATCAGGAAAGGCACACCTGTGAAACAACCCAAAACCCTAGCTTCATCAACGTACCATTATGAATCCATACAGAAACGCGATCTTAAAGCCGCTAACAATTGTGGCAATGAAGAAAAGGTTGGAGAGTTACCTATGAGAAAAGAGAAAAGCACAGACAATGTTAGGAATAGGCGTTTCTTTCCAGGTATAGTCTTTCGCATTTTTTCTGAATCAAAATCGGATTCCGGTTGAGGTTTCTCCATAGATTTATCTTTGCTTGGGTTTTCAGCTTCTTCCTCCGCACGAGCTGTGATGCTGTTATTGTCAGGAAGCTCAGTAATTTCCGCCATTGCTGGAACTTCCAAGTATCGATGGCTAATCTGTCCGTTTTTCGGTTTTCCCCTTTTGAATGGGGGAACACCAGACATGATTACAACTCTATATATATTTTAAGTACTAGAAGTTTAGCAAATTGCCGTCTTAGCTCAGCCGGTAGAGCGCACGGCTTTTAACCGTGTGGTCGTGGGTTCGATTCCCACAGACGGCGACCTTTATTTTTTGAATTTTCAGAATTTCTCACTTTTTAAGATTGCTCCTTTGTTCCGAAGAAATGTTTTCCTAGGTACTTTGAAGGTCTCTAGCGATCATATATTTGCTCCGGCGATACACCAACCATTCAAACGCAAATGTGTCTGTGGGCCCATTCCATCGGACCGTTATTTTCTGAATGCAGGAAAAGACGCTCCGTTGAGAAGCTCCATGCACTGATTATCATCAGTGGCTTAGTCAGAAAGTACAATGGTCAGCTTGTGTCAGCTTATGCCAAACTGGGTCATATGGAGGTCGCCCATAAGGTGTTCGATAAATTGCCTCACAGAACTTTAGAGGCATGGAATGCGATCACTATTGCATATTCACGGATGGGTCGTCCTAGGGAAGTCGTACGTTTCCATAATCAGATGATCTCGGAGGGGATTAGGCCAGATAGCTCATCCTTTACCGTAGCTATAAAGGCGTGCACTAGCTTATCGGATTTGAAGTCGGCCGAAGAGATCTGGGGTCGAGCAGCTGATTTTGGGTATGATCGCGACGTCTTTGTTGGTTCTTCTATGTTAAATTTGTATGCCAAGGGTGGGAGAATGGATGAAGCAAGGAGAATCTTTGATGGTTTGAGGAAAAAGGATCTAGTTTGCTGGACGACGATGATAACCGGGTTTGCACAAGGTGGGCGAGGAAAGGAGGCCGTTGAAGTTTACATGAAAATGCAAGAAGAAGGATTGGAAGGTGATAAGGTGGTGATGTTGGGTTTGCTTCAGGCTTGTGCATGTCTTGGGGACAAGAAACTAAGCCTCTCAGTTCATGGGCATTTGTTGAGGAGAAATCTTTGTATGGATGTTGTTGTTCAGACCAGTCTTGTTGACATGTATGCTAAAAATGGTCATCTGAATCTAGCGTCACACGTGTTCTATAAGATGCCAGAGAGGAATTCTGTTTCATGGAGTGCAATGATTTCCGGGTTTGCTCAAAATGGGTTTGCAGAGGATGCTCTTCTGCTGTTAATGGAGATGCAAGATTTCGGGTTGAGTTTGGATTTGGCTTCACTTGTAGGTGCATTGCTAGCTTGTTCACAGGTTGGGTATATTAAAATGGGTAAATCTATACACGGGTATATGCTCAAAAGACAATATCTTGAACAGGTTTCAGCCACTGCAATCATTGACATGTACTCAAAATGTGGAGAGCTCTGTTGTGCTAGGGCTGTCTTTGATGGGATAAGTACTAAAGATGTCATATGTTGGAATTCTATGATTGCAAGCTATGGAATCCATGGATATGGGAATGAAGCACTCCTGGTCTTTCTAAATATGCTTGAAACTAGTATTGAACCTGACGATGCAACGTTTGCTTCTCTTCTCTCAGCTCTTAGTCATTCAGGTTTGGTGAAAGAAGGCCAGTACTGGTTTGATCAGATGGTGAATAGATTTAAAATTCAGCCAAGAGAGAAGCATTATTCGTGTGCTGTTGATCTATTAGCTCGTGCGGGAAGAGTGGAAGAGGCTTTTGACATGGTAATGTCGACGGCGGATGAACCTGGAATTCCTGTTTTGGTTGCTCTACTATCAGGTTGTAGAAACCATGGGAAGTTCTCAATTGGCCAGGAAGTAGCAAAAAGGATTCTGGAGTTAAAACCGGATGATCTGGGTATATATACTTTGGTTTCGAACTTCTTTGCAGGTGCAAAGCAGTGGGATCAAGTGGCTGAGGTGAGGAGACTCATGAAGAAGGGGGGTATGAAGAAAATACCTGGTTATAGCATGGTGGAAATAAGAGGGAAATTCCATGCTTTTCTTATGGAGGATAAGAGTCATTACCAGTATAATGAAATGGTTGAGCTTATAGAAGAATTGGAACTTGAGATGAGAGATTTAGGCTATGTTCCTAAGACGGAGTATGTGCTGCATGATCTTGAAGAGGAGGTGAAAGCGAAAATGCTGTCTCATCATAGTGAGAGACTGGCTATTGCGTTTGGACTCTTGAACACGGAGCCAGGAACGAAACTGCTGATCACGAAGAACCTCAGGGTTTGTGGAGATTGTCATGAAGCCATCAAGTATATCTCACGAATTGTCTGTAGAGAGATTGTTGTGAGGGATGTGAAGCGTTTCCATCACTTTAAATCAGGTGTATGTTCATGTGGAGACTATTGGTAAAATATGGGAAAGAAGTTCATATGAGATTTAATGGCTGAGCTATGTCAATGAAAGGAGAATAGGAGATGCATGAAGCTAAACACAATGTGGCTTATTCTTCGCCTGCTGTAACATACAGAAGACAGTCCCACAGCAGAGATGTGATTCATTTATTCTTGAACGTGCAAGAAAGGAAGATGCTTTCAAGGCATCAGAAGTGCTCTTATGTTGTAATGCAAACTATTACAGCACATTGAGTATATAAACTCGGCCTTGTAATGTACAAGTTGGCTGAAGTTTACCTTGTAATGTATCAAAATAGTAATTTAATTTGTCAATTTGCTAGATGTCTATTTCATGGCATTTGTATATGAGCAATGCAAGCTGCTTTTCAACAGCGATAGAAAGGATCTCTTCTAGCTTTCTAGCTCAAGAAAGGGGAGTAATTTAATTTGTCAATTTGCTAGATGCCTGTTTGATAAGAAATTTCCTACAATGGAATTGGTGATGATGTTTGGTAGGAAATTTCCTACTGATCAGGTCATTTCACAAAAGCAATTAACGTACCAGTAAGTTGGCATTTTTTTGCAACAGCACCATGACACACCAGGAAGCAACTCCACCGTAAACAAGCCAGCATTTCATGAATGGAAAAAAGAAGCGCTTGCATTTCAAAATTTCAGTTTGTAACAATTGCCCTAATTGATTCCTTGCATGTTTCAGAGCCCTCAAGCATACAAAATTAACACCCATTGTATAAGCTATTTTCTTCACTTTAACCCTAATTGAAGGTTTTGATTGTCTTCCAGAAGGCGATCGTACTCAAGAAGCAGATCTGCAGCCTGTTTCTGAAGGGCAGTAACATGGGCTTCAGCAGTTTCAACTTTCTTCTCCTTCTCTTCAGATTCCAATTTCAGCTTCTTAAGATCTTCTGATAACTTTGTCATCTGCTCTTGGAGCAGCATTTTTTCCTTGCAAGCTTTTTCTTCCTTTTCCTTGAGCTCTTTCTTTTCGCTACGAAGATTCTCAACCTCTTCCTTGGATGCTTTGATGCTGCCTCTGATATTTATAAGCTTTCGGAGATAATGGTGCATGCGGTCGACCAAAAATCCAAGAAACAATGTAAATCCTGGCAAAGAGCATTCACAGTGTAAGAAAATATGTTGCTATCTCTAACCTAAGGTGATATGAACAAATTCAGTAAGGTGCTTCTGCAGTAGATACTTGAGTTGTATCTATTAAGCAGTGCTACTTGGCAAACAGCATTGCACTTAAGTAAAGATGAGATAGAACATAAAAAAAACATGATATTCCACAACCAATTCAACATAAGGCGCGAGTAAAAGACTGACCATGATAATGTATAAGCAAAGACCAATTTCCAACAGTGATTCAGCAGTAATGTATTCATATTTTGTCAAGAAATTAATAAAACCATAGAGCCATCCATACACAATATGAGATATGTCCACAGCTATACAAGGTCATGCAACTACATGAAAGTTGTTTGCTGATAAGATTTTCAAACTCAGAGACTTAAGTGGAAAATCTTTATCTTTATCTGCTTAATGAGTAGCATCAAGCAAAAATCTTATAATGAACCAGTGACTTAATGTGATTGCAAATAATTGAAGATAAAGCTAGCAATGCTCACAATTAGACATATCTTTGCATCAGAATTTCACATTATGAGCACATCATGGACTGACATGAATGTTGCATATTGGTGTTCATCAAGCATAGTTCACAAAGTTACAGCATAAAAGCATCAAATTTATGAACAAACTTCAGAGGTTTGGACTCCTAATAAAAACCCTGTAACCCGAACTCACATTCAGGAAAGCACATTTCAGAAACATCAAACATGCCAACACAAACCTTCTAGGGTTCTACATTGAACCCCTCCCAATTTTGGCCAATTCAGATACCAAAAAAGATTTAGGGCAACCTCAGATACTAACACTTCCAGCAGACACCAATACATTAAAGACAGAAAATTACCCATCAATGAAGCCTCCAACAAGTGTGTTCTCCAAAGAACTTGATCCATGGGCGACATAGTGCCAAGTTTAGCACCCTTGTTCTGGATCTTGACAATGCTCATGAGACTCGAGAGAAGAATCACAGACATGGTACCAGCAACAGTCTTAACTGTGGCAGGGCCTTTGCCCATCTTCACCTGATCCAAGCTCTTCATAACCAGCTCTCTCAGTGGCCCAATCTTCACCACCATAAGAAATGCCACTACAGCTTCAGCAAACAGAACCAGAAACAGCAACTGGATCATCTTGTTCACCACAATGTGAATCTAACCCCTCTTCTTCAGTAACTGAGGACTCCAAAAGAGGAAAAAAGCATAAACCCACTTCTCAATTTCGGCCTCCGGTTTCAATTTCAACAGAATCTGACCGCAATAACAATAAAGAACGAATCTTTTCTGCAAACACCCATCAGCGATGAAGAATACGCTATCCAACCACCAAACCAACAGATTCACAACAAACCCATTGCCACAGAAATCAGAAAGTTAGGGTTTTTTGACATAGATCTACCAATTCTGCCGTAACTAGATGGACAGAAAGGAGATACTTTTTCCTAATTTTCGGAAGTAAACTATTCTTACTCTGAGATTTAATTTAACTAAAGCTGTAGACTTTAACCGTACTTTGTGTAATGGGAACTAGGGCACTGGTTAAAGAAAAAATAGGGTTTTTTCCGAGTAGGAAGTGGTGAGGAGCAGCTGGCAAGATAGAAAAGTGGTGTAGATAAAGAAGGCCCCAAAAAGAGTGAAGGACTAAAATGGGTTTGAGGAAGACATGAGAGTAAAGTACTGAAATTGGCTCAGAGAGTAATGGGGGCTGGAGAGTTGAGAGAGAACTGGTTTGCAGATTTGGTTTGGGTTTAATTGCTTTTTGAGCTGATAGGAAGGACGGATTCCGAGTATGCGGTGTCGGATTTGGACAATGGTCAATGGTGTCAATAGTTATTACAGCGAAGTCTCCCGCCGTTTATTCTTGTAAACTTTTGATAATAAAAGTAAGGAAAAATGACTTGTAATAATCCCAAGTATTCACATTCAACCAAAAATAATCCCAAGTATCAAAATCGTCACTAGCAAACCGAACTATCGCGATATTAACCAGAAACGATTTTCCGGTATGTTTTCTGACGAGTTTGATGACTTGGCGGTCGGAAAAATGACGTGACAAGGACATTTTTTTATTTTAAATTTTTAAATATGCCATGTCAACATAACTTGTCATATCATAATTAATCTTAACTTAAAACAAAAAAATTAAACAAACTGAATCAAGGAAAGTTCAATTAAATCAAAAACAAATTCGATCAAAAAAAAAATTTCAATCAAAAACAAACACGTGAAAGGATTTGGAATAGGAGGAAGAGAAGATGAGAAGGCCTGTTACATCTGCACGTACTCAATTGCTACAGCGGATTGAAGTTTGGCTGACGGTTTGATAGTGTTTGGCGGATTGCCGTATCATTTGCACGTAACTCAATTGCTACGTGAAAGGATTTGCACAATTGCACCTCCCCTCTCACTTCTAAATTTCTAATTGCTCTGATTTTGCCCTAAACTCCAATTGTCATTTCGCTATGCCTGCTCCGACCTCCATCAACTCCGAAGCTTCTTGGTTAATTTCGCCATTCCGTTTCATGCTTTTCTGTTGCTAGTAGTAATTGGGTGCAATTGGCTTTAAGCCAGAGCCCAATTTCCTACTTGTCCGAGCTTAGGGCAATCCTGTTTCAATTTGAACTGCTGGTGGTGCAATTGAACGGAGGATGGGTTCTAGCGGTTGCCGGAGATCGAGAGGAAGATCTCCCTCTCTGGTTCGAAGGTGAACGCTCGTCTTGTAGAACGTTCAGCCCTAAGCCGAGCATGGTTGTTGCAAAACGTTCAGCCCTCAGAGGGCCTTAAGTGGAACGGGATTGTTGCAGAACTTCAAATTTGGGGATGAAGTTTTAGATCTAGGATTTCACATTTAGTGATTCTGAGTTTGTATATTTAGGGTTCTATATTTTCACATTATGTAATATGATTTTTTCTATTCAATTGGAGCTTAGAAAAAGTGAAGTTGGCATGGATTTGATTCGATTGCTTCCTGAACTTTCTCTATTTGCTATTGAGATTGATTGGCAATAGTATGATTCTGAATTGAGTACGTGCAGATGCAACAAACCATCTCTTCTTCTCTTCCTCCTATTCCAAATCCTTTCATGTGTTTGTTTTTTATTTAATTTTTTTTGATCGAATTTGTTTTTGATTTAATTGAACTTTCCTTGATTCTGTTTGTTTATTTTTTTTGTTTTAAGTTAAGATTAATTATGATATGACAAGTTATGTTGACATGGCATATTTAAAAATTTAAAATAAAAAAATGTCCTTGTGACGTCATTTTTCCGACCGCCAAGTCATCGAACTCGTCGGAAAACATACCGGAAAATCGTTTCTGGTTAATATCGCGATAGTTCGGTTTGCTAGTGACGATTTTGATACTTGGGATTATTTTTGGTTGAATGTTGATACTTGGGATTATTACAAGTCATTTTTCCTAAAAGTAATTTTCTTTTATCACCGTTTTTACAAAAAAAAAAACTGATTTTTCAAAATAGACAGTTTTAATATTTTTCAACAAAAAAACTGTCTATTTTTCAACAAAACAAAAAAACATGGTTTTAATATTTTCTCGTGAAATGCAAATTTTGAGCAGAAAATTATCACCAAGTTTTATCCAAGCAAGCCTGATTCGGCCAACTTCCTCTTTCGAAAAACAAATATGTTTGCCGACTTCCTTACTACGTCTTTAGAAAAATGAAAATGATCGTCGACTCCCTCACTAAACTCGTCTTTTCTTTTCCCTTTAGTTGTCATGCTCTTAGCGAACCGCCTCAAAACATTGCTCGATTTTTTTAGCCAACGTTGAGGGTAGGGTTATCATTCGCACCTTGTTGTTAGCCCTTCTTTTTGTTCCTTTTAAAGGCCTTAGCCTTTTCTTTACCGAAAAACGGTCTGATTAGATTTTCTTGTTTATTCGAGGATCAATAACTAGATTGTCGGTCATAAATGTGCCCCAAAGTTGCCACAATAGTGGACTTGGATTTAATAAGAAAAGGTACAAAACAAATAGCGATATATGGGGTCAAAATCCACCCAACCTTTAAATTTAAAATCTTTTTTCAACCAATTTTTTTTACATGACATTTTATATCTTACACAAATAGGCTTTTAAACATGACAGAGTTTCCTTCCCACATCGGGGTTATGGGATACCAGTAGTATATAACATAGGTGAGGCTCTACCCATAAGCTAACTTTTGGGTTATAAGGTAAATCTCGACCTTATATACAAAATGCTTAAATTTATCTAACATATCACCTAGTTCTCTCCGAGCACCAAAATTTCAAAGAACAACCTTTACAATTTATACATGAATTGATTTGAAAAGGTACAAAACGAGTTAAGGCGCCATTTATTGTTTTCTTGGTAGTGGATTTCTAGAAATCGTGGTGTTGATGGAGCGATGAAGTTTATAAACTTGTTTGAAATGAACATCATGTCCCATGTGCTTATTTGATGATACATGCGTATAATGAAATTTCGAATCAACTTGAAAAGGCCACTTGACTATGACTTTAATATAATGGTATGTTTCCATATAATATACTGTATGAAACTATTAAGTCCACTTGTATTACTCAATAAGATGTTCATAATAGGAGAATGGTCTTCATCTACTATCTTGTTTGGCAATTGTACTGATTTTTGTAAAGTCAATATACACGTTTCTCTTCATGCAAAAGCCATCGTACACGGCCAAGCAAAAACGATTTTAATCCTCATTTTCTCAATCGGGCATGCATACACTAAATCACTAATACACCTCCCTTTTTCCTATCTTTTAAGCTAACAAATTAAAACTATATTCCTGACCAGTATTTATTAGAATCAAATATCACAAATCATATTAATATATAAATCTCAGTCGAAGGCTCGAAGCATTAAACATTGCCGGCCAGTCTGGAGACTTTCGAGTAGTCAACGAAGACCTTGTAATGCCATCTCCTAAACCATGCACAAACCAAAAAAGATACTATGGAAAAACTGATACGTTTTATTTTGCCAATTAATCTTCATCATATTTCTCTATTTGGAATTGTGTTTTCAGATTTATTCAAATAACGAAAAACCATAAGTTAAAAAAAAAAAATCATAAAACATATCGTCTTATCTTTAACCTGCCATTTTGCCAAAATTCACGTATCGTTTAATCAGTTTCAATATTTTCTCATCTTTCGACCCTACATATGGTCCCATAAATAATTATAACTAGGCATTTAGGCTTGATGTTGCAATTGGATCCATACAATCACACAATTGGCTGCTAGTAGCTGTTTGGCACAAAAATAATTATTATAGCTTGCTTAAATAACATACAAAAATATAGTATAGTATACTCCAAGATAAGACATAGTTTTGCACATTTTCTTATAAACCGCTCATATAAAGAAAACTATAACAACTATCATTTGGTTGATTTAACCAAAACATTGCATAATTTACTTTTATTTTATTTTGCAGGGTCTAATTTCTGAATAGATAAAGTCTGAATATCTTATATTTTTATTTAAAAATAGAAAGAATATCGTGAGTATTTTTTCTGATTTTTATTCGCGTGTCGGAAATATCAAAATTTCTGGAATGTAAAAAACAGGCGAAAATGGACTGGTGAAAGACGGAGAAGAAAGCGAGACTTTTTGAAAGGAGAAGAAGAAGAGTAAGCAGAGTAGAAGAAGAAGAGATGGGAGGCTTAGGATTGCTTGTTGAGAATAGTCAAACATGGCTTCGTTTGAGTCGGTCAATGTTTGATAAACCCCCTTTCTTCTCCTCTTCTTCTCTCTCCCACCACTTCTTCTGCTCAATTCTATCCTCCTCATTTCTCCTCTTCCTCTTCTCACAACGCCAAAAACCCATCTCCATTCTTGAGAATTGTGGCGATTGTTGAACACAAATCCCCAATTATCCTACTTGATTATTACCCAGGTTTGAAGAATTTTGCATCTTTTGTGAGTTGTGTGAGTTGGGTGTTGAATTGAACCCTTCTGTGGTGGTTATCTGAAGCTTCTTTGAGCTCTAATGGCAGTAAGTTGCTTTAAACCACTTCTTTCTTGTGGGTTTCTAGTTTATCCTCTGATTGCTTTCTTTTCTTCTCATTTCGGGTGTGAAAGATTGAAACTTTGATTTTCCCATTTTGGGTTTTTTGTTTGGCTTGGAATGTTTGGTGTTTGTATATGTATTTTCTATGTTGATCCACTTTCCTGTGCATGTTGTGAGTGTTCAGATCTGGATTGAGCTTAAAAATTGGAAATGGGATGATCAAGCTTTGTTCAGATTAATGTGTATGGGTCTGATAAAGCTGAAAAGCACAAAAATTGATATGGATTCAGAATATTCGAAGCTAATCAACCCATATGTCCACATAAGTTTCATTTGATTATCATTCTTAATGTCCTTGCATTCCCCTTGGTCACAAAATTGATATTTTCTGTATTATCTTCTCCTTTGTTCACTGCAACTGATCATACTAGATAATATAAACATTCTTGAGTTTCAAATTCTATGAAATTCTCTAAGATTTTTACCTTTCACTCACTTTATAATGCTCAACTACTGTGCTTTTGGTCCAATTTGGAGTGCTTGAAATAGAGCTTCACACTAACCTGTCAAAACATACCTCTTTTTCTCTAGCAATTGGACCAGTTTATGTCAATGAGTATAGGCTTTTTAGACTGTTCATATGTATGTAGACCTTGTTCTGAAAAAGATTTGACCGTAAATTACTAAAGATTGATTAGCCTATAATTGCTGTGGGAGTTATGTGAACATGGGTGGGTCATTTCTAGTAGTTGTGAACTTGTGGTTCTTCTTATGCAACTTGGATGACATATTTGTTCTAAAAGTATGCTTTTTCACTTTTGTATTAATGGACTTTTGTCAATGATAAATCTTTGTGTAGGACCTAAGAAAAGATATCGTCTCAATTTTCGTTGGAAATTTGAATCTGTTTATTATTTAGACCATGTATAAAGTGATTGTTTGGAACCTATGTTTGACTACTTATTGCAAAAGAAATCAAGAATGGTATAGCTTTATGCATTAAATCAACTGACAAATGAAAATTTGTGGTCACTAATAATTTATCATTAGCATATCATTTTAGAAAATTGAATAGAATTGGTTGCAACCAACTTATGTTTTTCTTCTATGTGCTTCAGAATTCTAAAGTACCACAGTTTGGCTCTTGGACGGCAGACGACAATGTTGGCTACACGGCATATTTTGAGACGGCTCGTAAAGGTAAAACCGGAGGGCCAATTATAAACCCGAACGACCCTCAAATGAACCGAGACGTAACACCTCCAACTAGACCCGCTCCTCCTCGGTCAACAAAACCCGAGTCAAAGCAGCCCAAATTTGGTGAATGGGATGATGGAGAAGAGATCCCTTACACTGCATACTTTGAGAATCCAAGGAAAGGCGTGACGAATCCAAACGACCCTCAAATGAACCGAGACGTCTTGCCTTCAGCTCAGCCTAAAACGGCTCCTCAGCCAACACAAGCGATAAAGCAACCACCGAAATTTGGGGAGTGGGATAATGGAGAAGAGGTTCCTTATACTGTTTACTTTGAGAATAAGAATAAAAAGGGGAGGGCTAACCCGAATGAGCCCCAGATGAATCGTGATATGGGTCCCTCTGGAGGAACCAAGGTTGCTAATGCAAGTGGAAGGTCTAGTGATAATCTTCAGGGTAATCCGAGGGTGGAGCAGTCGCCCATTCACCCTAGGATGGGAGGAGCAAGAGGCGGTGGTGGAAGTCAGCCGTCTTCTTTTGAAAGTGTCCAAGGTACACCTGGGAGATCTAGACCGAAAACGCCAGCTCGTGGAGCCCAAAATGTAAGTCCTTTTCTTCAGTTAATCAATGCATATTTTTCATAACAGTCCATAAAGAAAATTAAATTCTTTCTTGAATAGGTTACTAGTAGAGATCAGTTTGAGAGACATCGTATATGAATTTTGTACAAATTTGCTAACTTGAAAGAGAGATCCACTTATACAGTTATAGTTTCAGCAAACTTCTTAATTTGAGTTACATGCGAAATTCGAACAAAGAAGCAAGATCTTATCTTTTTCCACACAAACCAAGAATTCATAGTTTGATCTTTTTTCTAAATGTAATCTATGCAGCCTCCTGGAGGAGGTGCTAGCATTCCCGCGTTTGGAGACTGGAACAAGAACCCTGCACAGGCCGATGGCTACACAGTTGTTTTCGATCAACTTCAGAAGGATAGAAGAGGAGGAGGAGCCACACCCTCTCGCGATGCTAGCTCAACACCTTACGCCAACACTCCCGGTCGCTATGGGCAACAACCAAAGGTATTGCCCATATCCATTAGAAGAACATTGTAAGTTCAATCATTCTTTCAGGTGTTTTTTCTGGGTTCTGATCCAGTCTTTGTTGTCAAATAGGCCGATTTCTTCACTCGTCTATGCTCGTGTTTCAAGTCTTCTGGCTAAGTGAAAGGAAGCCTGGGCAAGTTACAATGGATTTAAGGATACAGGGGGCTGTAGATTTCATTGAGCTTCAGATAATGTGCTTGTCTCCCTGTTTTTGCATGTTTTATGCTGGAGTGGCTTGTAATTCTATCCAAATATGGATGCTTTTTTTATGAGGTGGATGAAGAAACCCTTTCTTTTCCTGTACGTGCCTATAAAGTTTTATACAGTAAACTCTATTGTGTTTTTTGGTGATAAACGACACGTAACCTTCACCTTCTACAACACAAAGAAACTATACCAATCACCAAAATAAACAATTTCTTAGCATTGGAAAACAGTGGTAGGTGGACCAATAACATAAATTTCGTAGAAAATATCAAGATGAGCTCATGAGCCCTAATTCCTGAACGTGAAAAACGTACAAGTGCGACACGTTCAAAGTTGCCTTTGAGTCGGCAGAAATAAAGTACACTTATGATTCCAAATTGCTAGCTCAAAAATGCAAGGGCATTAATAAATCCAAAGAAAGATTGTGCCTTTATCTATGGCGTGTAATCTTTGAACCCATATAAATACAAGTCCAAAGCGAAGCGACGACTGGACTTGCTAATTTATATCTTCGGAAAATCCTTCCGGGTATCGAAATCGCTTCGAAGGCGGTTCCCGTTCTCTCTAAACTCCGTAAATCTCTTGAATCGTAGTCCGTTTCGTCCTCTTAGCTCTGTGCATTGTAAGGTACTTTCTCTTCATTTTCTCGATGTCCTTTCTTCCTGCTGTTTGGGGGGTTTTCCCCAGCCTTGTCGGTTAAGGATTCGAGATGTGTTCATGAATGCTTTTGGAGTTGCCGATTTGTCGATTTTGGGGGTGTTCTTAGTGTTTTAGGGTTGGATTTTGATTTTCGTGATGAGGGGAGTAGAAGCCCCGATCGGTGAATTTCTAGGGTTTCGTTTGGTGTATGATTTGAGTCACTTCGGATTGCAATTTGCTGGAGTTGTTGTCGTCTTTAATTGGGCGAATAAGTTTCTGTGATGTGCGATTGGTCTGATTGTGCTTCTAAGTTAGGGTTTCAAGGTTGAATCTTTTCGTGTGAGAAGGGCATTTTGGGGGTTGGGGGTCCTCTCTTTGTTTTTGACAATTCTTAGCGTGAGGGATGAGATAGAATTCACAAAAACTCGATTGTGCAATCGACTTGTTGTTAAACTGGATTTTCTTAAGAGTAGTTCATCTGTGTTGAATGATGGGACATTTGAAGTCAGTACTTGAACTCCTTGCTCTGTGTGTTTAGGTTGACAGATGAGTGCCAGGGTGTCAAATGGGGTTCCTTCGAAAGGCTGTAGTAAGAGATCTCAGCGTAAAAAGGCCGGCCTTAACGTTGATCTGAATGTTCCGGCGGCCGAGAACCTTGATGAGGGGACTTCCACTTCCCTTTTCAGATCAAATGTGGTGCCAGATGCACAAGGGGTGCCTCCACAGCAGGCTCCGATTGTAGTTGATCTGATCGATGATGATGATGTTCTTATCTCCTCACCAAGGGCTTTTGCTGAGGTCCTTGTTAAGACTGTTCTCTGTAATTTTAGTTTATATTGTTGCTGAGTTAGTGCAGAAAACTGATTTGGTTCCTTCACAGGCGAAGGACAAATCAAGAAGGAAGAGGAGGCAACGGGTTGTTGAGGTTGATGCAGGTAAAGGATTTGTTATGGTTAAAAGCTGATTTGCTGCTCTTTCTGTGTTGCTGTGGATCCTTATCCCTTGAATATATATTGGCTATGCTTATGTTTTGCTAAGATTTGGTTGGCCAGAAATCTCCTTCAAATCTATGGATGATCTGTTGGCATGATTGTCTTCTTGCTGCTTTTAGATTATTTTGGGCCACTTGGGGATGCTAATGTTGCTGCTTCCCATTCCGTTTTCCTTGTGTATAAGTTGCACTGAGACTATTACTAGCATTTACGTAGTTATATTTTTCAAAATAATCAATCACTATTTTGTTACCGTGTAAGGCTATCCTGGGTCCTGAATTGATCTGTCTTGAATGATGTTTTCCGTTATGCAGAAGCTTCATCTAGTGGTGTTAACAACCATAAAAAGCGCCATAAAGTTCCAGAAAACCTGCAAGTCATCAACTGTGAAGTCTATGTGAATTTGGAAAGTGAAGCTTCTAGCTCGGTAAGATGCCTTTTTGATTGTTAAGATAACATACTTTCTTCATGATTCATGGATGTTAACAATGTATTATGTTGTAGTAGTGTCATTAATGGAAGCTGTTTCTTTTGGCTTGGCTCTATTTGAAATATGCAAGTTCTTGTATTGTCAAAGAAAAAAGTTTATTCATTAGCCCTTGGAAACAAGGATGTTGAATACAAATGTGGTTTAATCTCGTCTAATCTTGCTTGTAGAGAGAAAATGTTGCTAGATACCAAGAGCAAGTGCGTATGGCACCGCCACCTCCTCCACCACCAAAAGAACCTGCTTTCAGCTGCCCAGTTTGCATGGGCCCCCTGGTTGAAGAAATGTCAACCAAGTGTGGCCATATATTTTGCAAGGCTTGCATCAAACTTGCGTTAGCCAAGCAGAGCAAATGCCCTACGTGTCGAAAGAAGATGACCATGAAGGATACCATTAGGGTCTACCTTCCAACAACAAACTAATCTGAGGTATGTTACTACTAATGTGATCGGTTTTACATTCCTTTCTTCCCAAAGTATTAGAATGTTGGACACTTGGACTAACTGAAAGTGTTTGCTGGATATGTTACCCGAAAGGAATGCGTACATAGCAAATGCTTTGTGGTTGTGCAACAGAAATAAAATTGAATTATCCTCAGCAAACTGAACATGGAATGTACTTGTACTGTTCAACCTTAACAACATTGCAAGATGAAGAAAAAATCTGACATGCTGTTGAATCCTTTTGACAGGTGGGAAAACCTTCTCCTGAGGTGGATTTGTGCAAAGGAGCCGGGTCATACATAGAAGAAAGTACCCAGAATTCATTGTAAACTCTTAAATGGAGATAATTTATAGTAACTATGGTTGTCAATTTGCCATGGCAGGGCATTTAAATAAACCATGAGAAGCTGTGTTCCTTTTTAGTTTCTTGTTTCTCCTCTGCCCATGCCATGGCAAATTCATTGAAAAACTCCTGAAAATGGAGAAAGCTTGTAGTATTTATGCTTTATTATGATGTAATGTTCTCTTGGGTGTAATTGATCAAAATCCCCTGTACTATATACCCGATGGCATTCCAAAGTCTTAGGGTTATTTACCTGTGTTCATTCATCTGATTTCAGGCTTATCGTTATTTACTTGTCTTCATACAAAAGATAAAAGACATTCCAAACACAAATAAGAACAAACAAATCCTTAAGCCTATCCAACAAACATCTGATCAGATTGAATGGATGTTTTTCTTCTCATGTGGTTAAGGTTTGTGGAAGTCCATTTATTTTTGGAAAAAAAAAGTCCCTATAAGGGGCAAGTTTTGGTAATTTGAGATTTAGCGGGTGATTTTCTGTAAATTAACCCCAGGCGTAAAAGTAGCGCATAACCGGATAAGCAAAGTTGAGGATTGCAGAGCTCTTTCAGTTGGCTCCACAAATTTGGTCCGTTGAGAATGCCGACTTTGAATCTCTACACCAATGTTCCGGTGGACGCCGTTGTCATCTCTGATATTCTTAAGGATGCTTCCAAGGCCGTCGCCAAGACCATTGGCAAGCCTGAATCTGTATTTTCCCTCTCCCTTTTTATATTTTTGGCTCCTTATTTCCACTCGAATGCATCCGAATTGCTTAATTTCATGACAATTGGTGCGTTTTGATGTTGTTTGAGCTTTGGATTATCACTCCGTATCATCTTGTTGCTTGGGGATTGAGAGTGGAGTTTGCCGTGAGCAGTAAACTACTGTATGCTGGTTGCTAGGGTTTCAGTGTTGAAAAAACGGAGACCAAGTCATTAGATTGAGATTAAGATTGAATTGTAGCCTACCTGTAAACCAAATGATAAGCTTGATTTTTTTGCCTACATCTGTTGGTTCAATTTGTAGTCAGAGTGTATTCTCTTGTAGTTTTGGTGGTTTGATTATGAATTAATGAAATTTTTATCATAAAAGCTTAGCATTGTCTTGAGATCTCATTTTATTTTGTTGTTTCAGTTATTTTTCATCTGGTGTGTCTTATGCTCTGATTGAGCAGCTGAATAGAATGCGAATTTTTTGGGTCTTCAAGATGATGATTCTTTTCACCCTTGTCTTGTTTAGTATGTGATGGTTTTGATGAATGGAGGAGTGCCCATGTCATTTGCCGGAACTGAAGAACCAGCTGCATACGGAGAACTGATCTCCATTGGCGGTCTTGGACCAAGCGTGAACGGTAAACTGAGTGCTGTGATTGCAGAGATCCTTCAAACTAAGATATCTGTTGACGCCTCCAGATTTTATATCAAGTTTTACGACGCTCCTGTGAGTGTTTATGTTCATTTTGACCTCATTCTCATTCCCCTTGTTTGTTTGTTAGCTAACAGTACTGATTGATACTTTTATGTTTTCTGTTTACTTCTTATTCCAGCGACCGTTCTTTGGGTTCAATGGCTCTACCTTCTGAGAAGCCGCAGTGTCTCGGTTGGGTATTTCCCATGATCCTGCAATCATTCCAATAACTTGTACTTGAAACTTGTGATTACATTTTGCTTATGCCTCCCAGATATGCTGTAAGAGTACTATCTGAAAGAAGATTTCCAAAAAAAAAAAAGTTTCCTTGCGCGCTATGAAAAATTACAAACCATATCACCTAGGATTTTTCTTTGTTTGCTACAATGGATAATGGCGTATCAGTGGAGATTGCACGGCAGGACTCAAATCACCCACCTGGGAGAAGAACTCACAGTAGTTTTACGGGTCCTATTAACAGGCTTTGGCGCAGGTTTGGCTTTCTCCAAATTACCATTTATCTTCTTCTTTATAGACGAAACTGTAGGAGCACAGTATTCATTGCTCCTTTGTGATGTCCCTCCTTGAGAAACACTCTTCCTTGGCTGACTCCAACTCGAATCTTTCTCTACCAATGACTTGTGAGCATATCTATGTACAGCCCACTTGTTGTAGCTCATTGCCGATTCTCTAGACTTTCCTTCTCTTGGGGATGAGTTGCTTCTACTCTCTGCTGTGTCAGCAGATTTCGTCTTTTCTGTCTCATCTCTTTCCTCTGACCCTGCAACTCGAGCTGAACAGGATTCAATCTCGTTTTGGACCCCATCTGCAGATCCTGATGAGCTGATTTGGTCAGGAACCGTGGGATTAGATTGAACATCCAAGAGTGAAATCTCTGTGTTTTCCTTAGAAATGGCTGTAACCTTGGGAGATTCAAGAATTGTGTTTTTCTCCTCCTGTGGTTGTGTGATCGGATTCTGGACAGCATTTGATGAGAGAAATTCTTCGTGTTCTCTTCTAGGAACAATTGGATCCGATTCAATGTCCAAACGTGAAATTCCTTCATTTTCCTCAGGAATGATTGTAGCCTTTGGAGATTCAACTTCAAGAACCCCCTCTTTCTCAGGAATGGTTGTAGCCTTAGGAGATTCAACTTCAAGAACCCCCTCTTTCTCAGGAATGGTTGTAGCCTTTGGAGATTCAACTTCAAGAACCCCCCTTTTCTCCTCTGGTGGTTGTATGATCACATTTGATGGAGATGAGTCATTCAAGTCTTCAGCTTCGTTGTTAGCAAAGACTTGATTCGTTATCAAGGAAGAAGCACTAGGATGGTCACGGTCGCTCATGTGACCATCTGAAACCGATCTCATCAATATCTCCTTCGGTTCCAAATGCTGGTTTAACCAACCACGGATGATAGGCATGGGAATACCAAACAAAGTCTCACGGTCTCTTTTATAAGACGGAGAAGAATTGGAGGGAGACAGTTTAGTATAAGGAGAAGTGGCTAGTTTCATAGGATCACAGATCATGAAGGCGAGATTGCCTTGGGAGTCGAAACCAGCACATCCAGAGCTCCAACTGACTCCCTGTGTTGAGAGTTTTATGAGATTGTCAGTGGCAATGACTACCTTTCCTTCATGTATAGCAAGCTCTTCGTCGGTTGTGTAGCCTAAGATGTAAACGACGCTGCCCAGGTCTAGATTTGGGTTAGAATTGGTTTTGAGGTGATGAGCTTGGGGTCCTGCGGAATTTGAGTCTCCTTCTGTGGTGTCTAGGCCTACTATTGTGAGATCAAGCACTGAGCTTGTGATGAAAAACCTGGTTCCATGCATAAACCCATATGAGAATATATATTAATGTACAAAAATTACTGGGGGATGGATTTCCTAGTGATTTCTGAAAATTTTAGCCTTCTACGAACTAATACTACTAGTACTATGTAACAACAATCCTGCATACTGTATGAAAATGTTTGATTATTAAATTTTATGTTGCAATATTAGAACAAGTGCTACTACCGAACAATATTGATACCGTATTTCATAGTAGAAGATCCGGACCAGAAAACAACCTGTTAGGGACAAGGGTGCCGATGACGTCGTTTTGAAGACGGACCTCTGTGGACTCAGTGGCCAATGCTGACGGGAGGTTGACGTGGGTCGTCAGGAGGAGGTTTCTGTGCATCAGAAAGCCACTTCCAGCGACTTCTCCGGTGGAGGAGGAAAGGCGTGCCATGGCGGAGCTCTTGCTGGAGAAAATGGTGGCCTTGAGACGCTCCGACTTTCCTCCGCCACTGCAGAAACACCAGGATTCACCCAACACTCCCATTTCGAATCAATATTCGCTCACAATATCAAAAAACTATCTGAAATGACAAAAGGGTAAGAAATTGTTTGTGTAATCATACAATCAAATGTACAAATACGGACATCTCAATCAACTCTTAGCTAGAACGGATATTTACTGGTAATAAAATACAATTTTATAAGGTTAAGATGGAAATTTTCTAGATTCTATCTGTCGTTGCAGTTGATTTTGTATTTTTGAAATTGTTGGTTAGAACGTTTGCCCATTCAAAAATGCGAAGTCAACCTTCATATAATGGCATGGTTGTAAGTTCTTTGACAAATAAACTATGCAAGATGATGTCAAAAAATGGTTTTATGGATAGAGGAGTATGCATATATGGAGAGCATGTCAGAGTTACAGGTTAGCATGTCCATGTCATGGTTATCAATATTCTACATTAAACTTATTGGGCTTGTGTAAAGTAAAGTGAAATGGACGTTAGCCAAACAAAAAAAAGTAAAGTGGTATGGACTTGTACTATAGGTTGATTAAAGATGACACAGACGTGAAAGTTGAAATGAAATGAAAAAAGTGAGAGAAGGAGCTGTCGGAAATCTATACGCTATAACTAACCACTAACCACCCTATGTGCTATAGGTTGATTGTCAATGTCTCATCAAAAGATAGAATCTTTGTCTTTTCTTACATGAAAAATCTAACTTGATGACATTTTTTACATATAAGTGACAAGTCTATGCTTCAAGGTTTCACAAGTCCATACCACTTTACTCTACACAAGCCCAATAAGTTTAATGTAGAATCAATATTCTACATTAAACTTATTGGGCTTGTGTAGAGTAAAGTGGTATGGACTTGTGAAACCTTAAAGTATAGACTTGTCACTTGTATGTAAAAAATGTCATCATGTTTTCTGTCCAAGCTAAATGAATCATACTCCCTCTGTTCTCACAAGATTGTCCAAAAGCAGATTTTGCACTGTTATTTATGCAGGATTTGATTGTTTGAAAAGGGGAATGGAAGCTTCATTTTTAATTGTTAAAAAGGTAAAGTGAGCACTGCTCACTTTTTGATTGTTCTGTACACGTGCAAGGGAAAAGCAAATGGATCCACCACTTTCAATTTCAGCCAATCACAGCAGAGAATAAAATCTAAGGGGACCAATAGGATTACAGCATTACAATCACATGGATCACTCCCAAAAAACTCATTCAAGGCTTATTTAAAGCCTTCATTGCAGAATTTTACAAGGAACCTTTTAAGCTTACATTCATTTCCATCACAACCACCAACAAAAAAAACAGAGCACTACAAAAGCATTCAATACAGAAATTAAAGAGGGGATCTTCACTTGCTAGCATCATTGCTTCATTACTATGGCTTCAGGAAACATTAATGAGGTGGAGAGTCAAAGCCCACAGCATCAATCAGGATTTGCATTTGATTTGAACCAACCACCAGGGGATTGGGAGGAAGAAGGGGTAGGGCTTGACACAACACTAGATGGGGAACAAGGAGCCAACAGTTCACATCATCAGCCACAGAAATGTAAGCTCAGCAGTGAGAAACGCTTTCAAATTCTAATGAAGCTTCATCAAATACCAACAAAAAATGGAGTGTTAAGAAGGGGATCAATGAGACTAGTTGTAGAGGAGTTTGGTGTGTCAACCAGGACAACAACCAGGATATGGACCACATACAAGCAACAGCGGGAAGCAATGCAACCCATTAATGTAAGCACAAGGTATCAACACAGTGGCAAGAAGAGGAAAGAGTACATAGAGGAGCAAATCAGTTCCATCAAAATGGGAGACAGAACCACAATAAGGGATCTTGCAGTCCAACTGGACTGCTCAACAAGCTTAGCAGACAGATTAATCAAGAGGGGAACAATCAGGCCACACACAAATGCACTAAAGCCAGGGCTCAAAGATGCAAACAAGTTAACAAGGTTAGCATGGATACTCAATCTACTACAAGGGGATACACCAACAACAAAGAGGTTGTATTACCCTATGTTTGACTTTGTGCATATAGATGAGAAATGGTTCCAGATGACCCAAAAAAACACAAAGAGTCTACCTAGCACAGGATGAGAGGGGGCAATACAAGGCTGTACAATCATCAAAATTCATACCAAAAGTCATGTTTACTGCTGCAGTTGCAAGACCAAGGTTTAATGCAAGTGGGGAATGCACATTTGATGGGAAAATTGGCATTTTCCCATTTAGTTACAAAGAGGCAGCTAAGAGGAACTCTAAAAACAGGGCCAAGAGGACCATGGTGACCAAACTGATTGAATCAGTAAACAAGAAAGTGACAAGACAAATGCTTATTGAACAGATTGTTCCAGCAATCAAGCAGAAATGGCCACAGGAAGGGGATCAAGCACACAAGGTTATATTCATACAGCAGGATAATGCAAAGCCACATATCACTCAAGAGGATCCAGAATGGCAACAGGTATATAGGCAAGATGGATTCACATTCATCTTAATTCAACAACCTCCTAACAGCCCTGATCTCAACATACTAGACTTGGGGCCTTTTAGGAGCATACAATCCCTAATGCACAAAAAAATGCCTAAAGATGTGGATGGCATGCTAGATGCAGTACATGAAGCTTTTTTAGAGTTACAACCTAAGACCCTAGCTAATGTGTGGATGAGCATGTAATATGTAATGAATGAAGTTCTGAAAGCAAAGGGTGGCAATGACTATTATTTGCCTCATGAAAACAAGAAAAGAATGGAAGCACAGGGGACACTACCACTACAAGTTGAAGCCCCTATGTGGGCAGTGCATGAAGCATGGAATCTGGTGAATGCAACAGAGACACAACAACATGCAGAAACTAAAGCAAATGCAGAACATGAAGATAATACAGAAACCCAGGATAATGCAGAAACAGAAGCTGAAGATAATGCAGAAACCCAAGCACAAGAAGACAGTCAGGAGGAGGATCCTTTTGAAGAAATTCAGTGAAATTAGACTTAGATTTTTATGCATGTTAGGGTTCCTTTTGTATTTTGTGTAACTAAACAACTACTCAATGAATATTAAACTTTTGTTACTGCTTGGATTAGTTATTGCAACATGCAGATATGAAAAACAGAAAAACATGGCAAAATTAATCTCAGAGATCCCCAATTATCATTGATACAACCCCATTCACAAAGGCTTGAATAAAAGGCATGCCAGAGCCAACAAGGTTGACTGGCTTCCTTGAATGTCAAAGCCACATGTGAATTAAACAAACCTGGAGAGGATGTATCTTAGAGGAATTTTTATCATCATTGATAAAAAGGGAAAAAATAAAAAACAGAATGAGTTTATGCACGCCAAGAGTTAAAAACAAAAAGAGTTGAAAGCAAACAGAGAGCATAAAGCCTGAAATACACAAAGCAAAAAAAAAAACAAAGAGCAGAAAGCAGAAAGGAAAGATAAGAAAAACATAAAGTTAAAACAGAATTGAAAACAGAGGGTGAGCTGAATGCATAGCAATTAGTTGAAAACAGAAAGCAGGAATATTAAAAATAAATAAAGTTAAAACAGAGAGCAAAAGGAGAAACCAAACCAATAATGAAAACATGGTTCATCAAAAGGCAAAACATGGTTGATCATTCATTGTCATAAACACTGAGTTCAATATGAAAGCAGAGAGCAAAACCAAAAAATACATAACTGAGCTTCATAAAAACAGTTTTCAAACATGGTTCATCTATGAATAACAATCAGCCTTATACACAATGAGTTTCAAGAAACAAAAAGAGAAAGCCAAACAATAAGGACAACATTGATTTAAAACAAACAAAAAAATAATCTCAGGAACATCCCCTTTTCTTCACTGACACAGATGTATTCACAATGGAGTGTATCAAGTGGCATGCCAAAGCCTTATTCAAGACTGGCTTCCTACTGAATGTCAAAACCATTGTGAACTGCTATCACATACTGCATCTCAGTAAAAGTTTTGTTTCATCATTGATAAAAAAAAAATGGAAAAATAATCTCAAGTGTCCTCTATTCCTCATTGACACAAACTCTTGACATAATATCTCAACATCAACTGGCGTGCCAGAGCCATAACATGGCTGGCTTCCTAGTGAGTCATGACATCATGTCAACCTGGTGAGAGTGTGTCTCAGTGAACATATATCATCATTGATTAAAATTAAAAAATTTAAAAACAAAAGCACTTTTAGCACACACAATACTCCCTCTGTTATCTTAAGATTGACCAGAAGCAGATTTTGCACTGTTATTCAACATACACACATGAATAGCATCAACATTGACACAAACAAGCAAAACATATGCACAAACATATAGCATGAATGGCATCAACATTTATACAAACAAATAAATTGAGCATGAATTGATCACAATTTTTATGGAAGCAACCAAGCACAACACCACCACAGAACAACACTTCAAAGCAGGCAAGCACAAACCACATCAGATTATATTGAAGCGGCAAGCATGAATCAAACAAATACAAGCATGAGAACAGGGCAGTAGCAAGTAGCTAGGGGACATATTCTCAATAGCCAGCAGCACACAGTGAACAAGCAAAGACAAAGGAACCAAGGCAACAATACCAAACTCAAACATACAGGATAAGAGGACTTAGCTACTCCTTTTCGGAGTCAGAGACCACATGGCCATCCCACCACTCCACCTCTACCTCAGGGGACTTTGAACTCTCTCCAGCAGTAGAGGACTTAGTAGCAGGTGGAGGCTCGGACTTTGGTTCATCAACTGAGGCAGCCTCACGTTTAACCCCCTTAGCAAAACCAAAGTATGAAGAGATCTCTTCTTCATCACGTCTAGGACTGTAGGAGTGGAAGCCCTTGCATGCTCCCGGATGGTCACAAAAAATAGGGTCAGAACACTGGTACGAACCCGATGAATCGTCTGCGCAATCAGACTCATCAACAAAGACCACATCAGGATCCAATTCATCCCTTGCAAGAAACACAACAATAATTACTTGAAGTGGTGTGTCAAGACGAATGGAATAAAAACTATAGGGAGAGATGTTTACCGTTTACAATTCAGGTTCGAAGAGGACATATCGGGGGAACCTTGCAAGGAAAAATCAGACCACACCATTGTGAAAAACCAAACACAGAGGAGGATGCAAGGGTTTCCACTCTTAAAGTACAAAACGTGAGATTTTCGTACCTATAAGCAGATCGGCCCGGAATTGATGGACATGCAACAAGCTCAACCGACAAATCTCACCAAAGCAGGACGATCTCAGAGATTAGGGGTGGGAGATCAAGAGAATTGTCAATTCATGTGAGATCTGAGGGAGGGAGAGATGAGGGTGCGAGAGATGAGGAACACAGACCAAGAGCCCGCGCCACCAAGCTCCACCGGCGGCCACAGTAAGAGGACGAATGGGGGCAAGAGGAACAAAGAGAACGGCTAGGGTTTATCGGGGATCACAGAGAGAGCTAGAAAGCAAGAGGACGAGGGGAAATGAGGCTGCTAGGGTTATGAGAGGGGAAGCTCACATTATATGGGTGTGTGATGGATCACCCCCACCCCCACCTGCATGGGCCAAATGTGGACATAGGCGGAAAAGGCCCAAAATTTCCCTCCTCCAAATGGCCCAAACCCAAGCTTAAAATGAAGACAAAAAAAAATGGTTAACATTTAATGTTCGGATTAGTGCAAAAAAAATAAAATTACAGCTTCAAATTTCATTTTAATGAAGAAAATTTGTTGATTTGGGGTTGTTAAAGTGTAAGAGAGGTAATGATGATTAATTGATTAGGAGTTGAGGAAGAAGAAGAAAGAGAGTGTAAAAGTAGGTAAAAAGTGTATTGTATAGGGGTAATATTGTAAATTGAATGTGATATAAATGGAAAGAATAGAAAGATGGACAATCTTAACGAAACACCCGAATCGGAAAGGCGGACAATCTTTCGGAGACGGAGGGAGTAATTTCTTGTAAAATGTCATCAACTTAAAACTGCACACTTGAATTTTTTTTAATTTTTTTGGGTTGTATACTTGTATATATGATGATGTAAATGACATTGTGTTCACAAGCTTATCTCGCGAACAAACTAGACAAGCTTTTCATAAGTTGTCCTTGAGCTCGCGGCAAGCCTTTGAATGAAACGAAGTTAAACAAAGTTTCGTGCTCGAGCTCAGCTATCGCTAACTGAGTGAGCAATCTAAAACTCGGGTTGGCTTGGCTCCATTATAGACCATCATGGTTCTAAGCATCCTTGTTTTTCAAGCAATTGAGGGTTTTAAGTTTCAAGAAGTCTTTAGACTATAAACATCATAACCATAGAAATCATGCTTTCACCTGTACCACCAAAACCCAAAGATCAAGCTAATTAATTCAACCAAAAAAGGGAAAAGATCAAGCTAATTAAAGATCACACAGATGTGAAAGAGTTCATCTTGATTTTGTAACGACCTCCTTTATTTTCCACTAGACTCCAAAAGTTCAAATGAAATGAAAAAGTGAGAGATCGAACTGTCGGAAATGTATACGCTAGAATTAACCACTAACCAGCCTATGTGCTATAGGTTGATTGTCTCATCAAAAGACAGAATCTTTGTCTTTTCTTGCATGAAGAATCTAACTTGAAGGGAATAAAGGCAAGTACTACTCATATTTCTCAGGTGGGGACCTCTTACAAGTCTATAAAGTACTTTTAGAACTTCTCAACATGATCTTTACTTTTGGATCGATACCTCAAGTACTTTTAAGAAAAGATTTTTAATTTCTGAACATAATGTATTACGGGGGTCTAAATTAATTGATGTCTCCTAGATGAGATGAAGCCATATAGTATATGTTGTTGCTATTGAAGGGCTTGCACTCGGAGGTGGCTTGGAATTGGCTTTGGTTAGTTTTTTGTCATATAATCAAGCTAATTGAAGATTAACATGTGTTTTCCATTTGACCCATTATTCACATGTGTGCATTTTTGAAATTAAATGAATGCAGTCATGCCAAGCTCGAATTTAATTTTTCAGGGTTTTGGTACACCTTATCCTCCTTTAGAGATTCTAAGGAGTAAATCCATATTTTGATTTGTGTTTCTTACTACTAATTGTTTCTTCTTCTATCTGTAACAGGGTATTTCTAATGGTGTACACAACCTTGAGAGATTAGGCATGAATTTTACCAATGGTGTACACAACCTTGAGAGATTAGGCATGAATTTAACCAATGGTGTACACAACCTGGAGAGACTTAAAGTAGAAGTTAGTAACTAAGAATAATAAAAAGAGACATGTTGTAGAGTGTGGTGTGGTGTGATACTGATGGGAGATGGAGAGAATAATAAAAAATTAGTTGTTTTTATCTCTTTATTTTTTTGCAATCTTTAACAGACCACTTTGGTTAAAGGGAGATAGTTGGCTTTACTTTGAACATAATGAGATGCATCACGTGTCGATTTGCCCAATAGATCAAGAGATCAAAGACATATCAATAGTCGAATAAACGAAAAACTACAATCAAGATCACGAAACGGTGCCAAAGAGATGTTTAATTTCCTGTTTGGAGTTCTCTTATGGCTCGTTAGAAACGGTTTAATCGCTTGATTATTGGATGTTTTTGTCTGTTTTGCAGACAGGAAGGTCGTATGTATTATCCAAAGTTTGAAGATTATCTTAAATTCCTTGTAGGGTTGGGCACCGGTCCAAGACCGGACTGGGACCGGGAACATGAAAAAGTGTGGACCACTGGACCGGACCCGGTCACTGGACCGGGTAGGATTGGACTGGACCGGATGTGAATATTGTTTTTTTAGCTTTTAATATAATATATTTTTTTTAGATACAAACACTATTAAACAATTAATTGTCACTGTCCATCAAACACAAACACAAAAAACGTAATTGGAAATTGATCCACTGACCACAAGCGTAATTGGAATTTGACCCACTGAACACAAACGTAATTGATCCACTAATTGGAATTTGGAGTCACTAATTAAAAGTACCAGTGTACCACTAAACATAATTAAAAGTATCACACTAATTAATGGGCAGGAGCCGGACAGGAGAAGCGAAAGAAGCAAACAGGAGAGTGGAGGTGCTGACTGGAGGTCGGGGAGTCGGCGAACAGGAGGTGCAATGGGGCAGTCGGAGTCTCGGAGGAGCGAAGGGAGTCAGCCGAACTACAAGACCGGTGGGCCAGTGGCGAACAGGAACGACGTCGACGAACGGCACCGAACAGGAGCGACGGCGATGAACAGAACCGAACAGGAACGATGGCGAACGACGACGAACGGCGTTGGAGGTCGCCGGGGCAGTCGGGATGAGGCCACGAGGGAGAGGCGGTGAAAGTGTTATCAGGAGAGGCCATGAAAGTGAAAGAGACCGAGAGGAAAACGCTAAAACCTAGATTAGAAAAGCGAAAGTACAAATGTAAATTTTTTTTAATATTCCGGTCTGGACCGAAACCGGACCGGACCGGGACCGGTAACTTAATATTTTTGGACCGAGGACCGGACCGGTAACTCCCCGGTCCGGTCCGGATCGGATTATGCCCGGTCCTAATTCCTTATGGTTGTAAACAATTCAGAGATCTGCAGGATTCAAGGTTCATTTTCATTAGTTCACATATTATTTAGCAAATCTTTTATCCGTACGTTTTGTCTTAGAAGTTTTTGTCTGTTTTGCGTTTCTTCCAGAACCAGTTTTAAAAGCTCTTTTGGAGCCAGCACATCTGCGAGTCAAGTCAGTAATAATGGATTCAATATAAATAAATAAATAAAACTTTTAGTTTGACATAAAAAATGCAAGATCACATGGAAAAAAGGAGGCGTCAATGTCCAGGGAAAGAAGCTAAGAGAAAAGATAGAAAAGATTAGTTCTGTGTACTCTTCTTGCCCTCCAAGACAACTTTAATCCATCACGATTGCACTACGTTGCGTTCAAAATTTAGTGCGTATGTACAAACAGAGATTGTAATTTTGATCCCATTTGGTTGTATTGTTGTATGTTCATTTTATAAGGAAGTTGGATCAAACATGAGCACATATATATATATATATATATATATATATATATATATATATACACACGTCAAGAACTACGTATGCAGAGGAACGTACTTGTATCCCATTAGCTTCAGTTCAATTACTAGATTTGAATAGCGTCAGAGAAGCCATGCAAACTCCAAAAACTTCAACAAGCTCAGTGTTTAAATTGAAACCCTTAGGGACTCCCATCAGCCAAGTACAAAACTGCTTTAAGCTCTCTCTATATTTTTTTTGGTCGAAAAAGGGGCTAGCCCTTCGCACATTAATTTATCCAAATAAAAGAGGCTACGAACAAAGACGAGGTGTAGTCGATCCCCTTAAGTCATCATCTAAAAATGAAACAATATTAGGAGGCGGAGCAGACAAAAAAATGAAGGCCAAGTGGGAACGAAAAGGTTAGCCTCGGAAGGGAGTCGGCGGTTTTAATCGCTTCCCTATAGACATGATCGAGTTAAACGGACATTTCGGTTCCGTTTTAAGAAGTCTCGGCAACTGTGCGCCAGGCTAGAATGAGGGTGACTTCTGCAAATCTTCTTCTCAATAAGCGATATTGCAGCTTTCGAATCCGACTCCACATGGACAGAACAAGGCCTTTCCTCCAAGCCAAACTCAAACCATGAAAAATTCCCTAAAGCTCAACAGCAAGCACAGAACACTGACCGATGTTGATAAGGATGCCACCCTTCCAAATACCTTAGTTTAATTCAGCATTTTATAATGCAAAAAGAGGATCTTATAATAAATAATTCATCATCACTACCTTTGGACACTTGAGTATTAAAAAATATCTTTTGGATATTTGAGTATTAAAAAAAAAAAAATGGACATTTTGGTATTAAAAAAACGAAAGTAGGTCATTGAAGTGTTTTTCAATTAAAAAAATTGAATTTTCTTCAAAATTTTCACTTATGTTAAATTTGATATTTTTCCTAGTAATTAATACTCAATTTTCATCAAACTTTCAACTTAAACATTTTCAAAAATGGAGTTAGCTGCATAGTATTAATTGAAATTTAAAAAGTAATTAAATAAATTTCTTATCAAATTTTCGTGTAAATAAAAATAATAAATTGAAATATTTAGTGATATATATTTTAAATTATTTGCGTATTAGTGCAATCTGATGAACTAGTTATGTTTATGAACCTTATATACTACATGTCTTTGCAAATGAAGAAAATAATAAATTTCGTTTCCATTGTAAACAACCAATATATATATAATGATTTATGATGGAATAATCAAATTATGCTTTAGAGAAAATAAAACTCTTATTTGCATGAAACAAATATTTCTAAATATTTTATTAAATATTCAAGCATTTACTTTTATTTTTTCAAATAAAGGAATGTTATTAATTATAAATAAAAAAAACTAGTTTCAAGACATTGTAACATCTTATAATTAATATACAAGTGGGTTTTTGCATGAAAATATCATTACTTTCATAGAATTGTACAAAAAATGTTTGTGCTTTTTATAATACTCAAACTTCCAAATTTTTGTTTTTAAATACCCATTTCTTTAAATATGTTTTCTAGCTAAATACCCAAGTGTCCAAAAGTGGTATATTTTAATGCCAATTTGGTATTTTGGCCAACTTATATGGCATAGAAAGATAAATTTTCTTTGATAAAAAAATAGAAAGATAAATTTTCCAAATCAATAGAAGATAAATTATATATATATAATATTATTTTAATAAAAATGATGATGTGATGCAATATGGTAGCGAAATTTGCTTCCGCTTTAGAATATACTAAAGTAATAGAATAGATTTGAATCGTTTTGTACATTATTTTACTTTATAGTTTTAGATGATTAATATGTGTTCATAAACACACACTAATTATTCTAAGGACATATTCTTGACATTAAGGCCTTATTAGTTTTGTGCTTGAACCTTTGTTCGTGTAAAAACGAGAATCGCTTATCAACTTGCCTCAATCCATGTGACATTTATGTTCTATTTGATTTCATGGTTGTCAGTTCTGACAGCGTTTAGGTGGAAAGGAATATATGATTTAAAGAATATGAAAATGGTTATTATGTGTTCATAAACAGACACTAATTATTCTAAGGTCATATACTTGACATTAAGGCCTTATTAGTTTTGTGATTGAACCTTTGTTCGTGTAAGAACGAGAATCTCTTATCAGCTTGCCTAAATCCATGTGACACTTATGTTCTCTTTGATTTCATGGTTGTGAGTTGTGACAAAGTTTAGGTGGGAAGGAATATATGATTTAAAGAATATGAAAATGATAGTAAAACTTTTAATCTGTGATCAAAATGATTGGAAGGTATATTAAATATGGTTGAAAGTAAATCAATCAATCCCGGCACGTTGAATTGTCATCATTCCCTTTCCATCCATCAAAGGAGAACAATGAGAGAAGTAGTGGGTGCACTAATCTAAGGAAGGCGGAAAAGGCAAAGCCAAAAGTGTGGGTATGTTTTAACCCCATGTTGCAACATTACCCCCATTAATGAAGATGTTGACAATAAAAGTGGGGACTAGTGAGCAATCTAAAAGTGATTGAGCAATCTAAAACTCGGGTTGGCTTGGCTCCATTATAGACCATCATGGTTCTAAGCATCCTTGTTTTTCAAGCAATTGAGGGTTTTAAGTTTCAAAGTTTCAAGAAGTCTTCAGACTATAAACATCATAACCATAGAAATCATGCTTTCACCTGTACCACCAAAACCCAAAGATCAAGCTAATTAATTCAACCAAAAAAGGGAAAAGATCAAGCTACATAAAGATCACACAGATGTGAAAGAGTTCATCTTGATTTTGTAACGACCTCCTTTATTTTCCACTAGACTCCAAAAGTTCAAATGAAATGAAAAATTGAGAGATCGAGCTGTCGGAAATGTATACGCTAGAATTAACCACTAACCAGCCTATGTGCTATAGGTTGATTGTCTCATCAAAGGCCAGAATCTTTGTCTTTTCTTGCATGAAAAATCTAACTTGAAGGGAATAAAGGCAAGTACTACTCATATTTCTCAGAGGGGACCTCTTACAAGTCTATAAAGTACTTTTAGAACTTCTCAACATGATATTTACTTTCGGATCGATACATCAAGTACTTGTAAGAAAGGTTTTTTAATTTCTTAACATAATTTATTACGGGGGTCTAAATTAATTGATGTCTCCTAGATGAGAATAAGCCATATATTATATGTTGCTGCTATTGAAGGGCTTGCACTCGGAGGTGGCTTGGAATTGGCTTTGGTTAGTTTTCTGTCATATAATCAGGCTAAATGAAGATGAACATGTGTTTTCCATTTGACCCAGTATTCACATGTGTGCATTTTTGAAATTAAATGAATGCAGTCATGCCAAACTCGAATATAATTTTTCAGGGTTTTGGTACAGCTTATCCTCCTTTAGAGATTCTAAGGAGTAAACCTATATTTTGATTTGTGTTTCTTACTACTAATTGTTTCTTCTTCTATCTTTAACAGGGTATTTCTAATTGTGTACGCAACCTTGAGAGATTAGGCATGAATTTTACCAATGGTGTACACAACCTGGAGAGACTTGAAGTAGAAGTTAGTAACTGAGAATAATAAAAAAAGACATATTGTAGGGTGTGGCGTGGTGTGATACTGATGGGAGATGGAGAGAATAATAAAAAGCTAGCTGTTTTTATCTCTTTCTTTTTTCTAATCTTTAACATATCACTTTGGTTAAAGGGAGATAGATGTCTTTACTTTCAACAAAATGAGATGCACCACGTGTCGATTTGCCCAATAGATCAAGAGATCGAAGAAATATCAATAGTCGAATAAACGAAAAACTACAATCAAGATCACGAAACGGTGCCAAATCCGGTTACGGATCGAGGAGGGTTTTGCTTTGTTTTGTTACCATGCTATAAGACATGAATGAAGCAAAAGCCATATGGATGAGAGTGTGTCAGAGAGTGGAGAGGGCAAACAACCATGCACTAATTGTCCCCTTCATAACGAACATGGGTAGCTAGGAATTAGATATGTAGAAAGAGATGTTTAATTTGGTGTTTGGAGTTCTCTTATGCCTCGTTAGAAACGGTTTAATCGCTTAATTATGGATGCTTTTGTCTGTTTTACAGACAGGGAGGTCGTATGTATTCTCTTATGGCTCGTTTCTTTCGGTGTGTGCCTCTGTTTTCCCTTCTCTTCGTGCTATCATCGTTCCGGGAAGTTGGGTCGCCGGCGAGCAAGAGCATCGTAGCGGTTGGCGCGGGGCGGAGTAGGCTAGTATGGCGGTGGAGCTCGAGCGGGGTCGGCGGCCGGTTGTCGTAAGGCGTTTTAATAATATATCATGTTTCCTTGTATATATTTTAGAATCTTAGAGAATAAGTTGGTTATGTAAAGCCTAACTATTCTCTATATAAGCTGTAATCTCTTACGTAAACAATCAAGGAAAGTTGTTCGTATTTTTATGCTCTCTCATATTTTACATGGTATCGGAGCATAGGAAATTTTTTTTTCCGGTGTTGAACCCTAGCGCCGCCACCTCTGTCCGGGTTGCTGCCGCTGCATTCCGGTTCTCCACCGCCTGATCTGGTACTCTCTGTTCGCTTCCGCAATGTCAACTGGTGGCAAGTCTCTTGCTGATGGTACTGGTTCCGGTGAAGTTCGCCGACCGATCAACGATCTCTCGTCTTCCTATTACTTGCATCCTTCCGATCATCCCGGACTTACTATATGTTCGGTCTTGCTCAAGGGTGATAATTATCGTCAGTGGACGACGGCCTTACGTCATTCTCTCCGGGCTAAGCGAAAACTTGGCTTTCTCAATGGATCGATCCCTATGCCTGATTCGGGTTCGCCGGAGTATGATGATTGGTTCACTGTCAACTCCATGCTTGTTAGTTGGATTGTGCAAACAATCGACCCTGCCCTTCGCTCGTCTGTCACGTACTTCGACAGTGCCAAGGAGCTTTGGGACGATCTTGCTCAACGGTTCTCTGTCGGTAACGGTCCTCGTGTACTTCAGTTGCGTGAAGACATTGCTTGTCTTTGTATGAGTGGTCAAGATGTTGCTTCTTATTATGGCTCTTTGAAACGTCTTTGGGAAGAGCTGGATACTTATGTGCCTCCTACTTCCTGTGTTTGTGGCAAATGTACCTGTAATGTGAACTCTACTGCTAGCACAAAACGTGACGAGGAGCGTGTCCATCAATTCTTGATCGGTCTTGACGAAAGTTTCGCCACGATGCGGTCCAATGTCATGTCTCAGGAACCTCTTCAGCCCTTGGCAAAAGTCTACTCTTTGGCTATCCAAGATGAGCGGGTTCGTTCTATGTTAAAGACTCGGGATTCTCAATCTGAATCGGTGGCTTTTGCTGCTCGTCGTTTTCCGACTTCTTCTGTCCCGTCTCAGCCGTCTCCTAGTTCGGTTGTGGATCGCAAAACTCTTACTTGTGATCACTGTAAGCGCCCCGGTCATGACAAGGCTACGTGCTTTCAGATTAATGGCTTTCCCGACTGGTGCAAATCTCCTCGTCCTCGGTCCGAGAACGCCTCCTCCAGCCGGGACGCCAAGCCTAAATCTGAGAATGCCGGTCGTCCCCCGTCGGGCGTGGCCGCTGCTGTCCAGCCGCCAAGTATGGCTGCTTCTTTTGGGTCCGTTCCGTCTGCTGCTGATCGGGCTGCGTTTGGTGAGAATCTGACCGCTGAACAATGGGAATCTGTTCGCCATCTCTGTCAGACTTTGAGCTCCTCTTCGTCATCGCCGTCGGGTAAGTCTCCTCTTCCTTGGATTCTTGATTCCGGCGCTTCGTATCATATGACTGGTGATCTAAGTATTGTGTCCGATTTGGTATCTGTCAATTCTGTGAATATTGTGCTGCCTGATGGTTCGTCTGCTAGTGCTCTGAAAGAGGGTGTTGTCTCTTTTGGCCCTCTACAGCTTTCGAAAGTATTGTATCTACCGAGTCTCAAATGCAATCTGTTATCGCTTGCTCGTTTGACTAGTGAGCTGGGTTGTACTGTTCTGCTGACTTCTAGCTGGTGTGTATTACAGGAACTCGGTTCCAGGACAGTGATTGGTGTGGGTGAACACCGGGGTGGAGTTTATTGGCTGCGGGCTCTCGTTCCGGGCGCTCGTGCTTCGTCTGCTATGTCGTCTTTGCCTTCGGCTCGTCTTTGGCATGATCGCTTTGGACATCCGTCGGCCTCTGTTTTGTCATCTATTTCTGCTTTGTCGCTTACTAGCTCTAGTTTGAACAAGTTGCAACCTTGTGATGTTTGTCATAAATCAAAACAGACTCGATCTCCTTTTGCTCTTAGTTTGAATAAAGCAGACGACTTGTTTGAGTTGATTCATTGTGATGTTTGGGGGCCTTACAGTACGCCTTCTATGTCTGGTTCGTCATATTTTTTGACTGTTGTAGATGACTATTCTCGGGCTGTTTGGGTCTACTTGATGTCGTCCAAAACTGAGGTGGTTCGTTTAGTTGAACAATTTTGTGCTATGACGAACACCCAATTTCGTAAGCAGGTGCGTCGGGTCCGATCCGACAACGGTACGGAGTTTTTGCCGCTTAAATCCTTCTTTGCAGCCCAGGGTATTTTGTTTGAGACCTCATGTGTGGAGACTCCGCAACAAAATGGTCGTGTCGAGCGTAAACATCGTCATCTTCTAAATGTTGCGCGGTCGCTTCGGTTTCATGCTCACTTGCCTTTGAAGTTTTGGGGCGAGTGTGTTTTAACGGCTGCGTACCTTATCAATCGGACACCCACTCCTCTGTTAGACAACCGAACCCCTCATGAGTTGCTATATGGTCGCACACCCTCGTACAATCACTTTCGTGTTTTCGGGTGTTTGTGTTATGCTTCTCAAGTACCCCGTAAGCGAGATAAGTTTGCCTCTCGGAGTCGGAAATGCTTGTTCCTTGGGTATCCCTTCGGGAAACGTGGTTGGCGGGTATACGACTTGGAAACCGGCTCGATGTTTGTTAGTCGGGATGTCACGTTTTACGAGCATCACTTCCCGTATACCGATTGTGTGTCCTCGTCCTCCACGGTACCCTCGTATCCGAGTCCTGCTGCTTATGATGATATTGGGACTCTTGACGTCAGGGGGAGTGTTTCCCCGACTTCTTCTGGTTCATCCGACGATGATGGTAGTACACCCGCTTCTCCAAGCCCATCGTCGCCCCCGGATGCTTCTCCGGCCGTCTCTCCGCCACCACAGTCTGATCACTCCGACAGTGATGATGACGGTGATGGTTCGCCTGCCGCTGTTCGTCATAGTACTCGGGTTCGTCACCCCTCGGTTCGGCTTCGTGATTTTGTGTGTAGTACCGTTCGCTCCACGGTTCCGTCTTGTCCGAAGCCTAGTCCAAAATTTCCGATCTCCTCTGTTGTTGATAGTTCACGGTTCTCGCCGAAGTACGCTGGCTTCTTGGCTGCCATCACTGCTGAAAGTGAACCGACACATTACAGTGAGGCTGCAGCTCATCCGGCATGGCGACAGGCTATGGCTAGTGAGATTTCGGCACTTGAACGCAACGGTACTTGGGTTCTTTCGGATTTGCCAGTAGGTAAGCACCCAATTGGTTGCAAGTGGGTCTACAAAATCAAATATAGATCCGACGGTAGCATTGAACGTCATAAAGCTCGCCTCGTCGTTCTCGGAAACCGCCAAGTTGAAGGTACTGATTACTTCGAGACGTTTGCTCCGGTTGCTAAGATGGTTTCGGTTCGAGTATTCTTGTCTGTTGCAGCTATTAGAGGATGGGAGCTCCATCAGATGGATGTTCATAACGCTTTTCTTCATGGTGATCTTGACGAAGAAGTGTATATGAAACTCCCTCCGGGCTATTCGGGTGTCTCTTCTGGTAAGGTATGTCGGCTACAGAAGTCTCTATATGGTCTTCGACAGGCGCCTCGTAATTGGTTTGCTAAACTGTCCTCTGCTCTGCGTCGTTTCGGTTTCACTCAGAGTCGTGCAGATTATTCGCTCTTTTCTCTACAGCGGGCGTCTCATACATTACATGTGCTAGTATATGTTGACGACTTGATCATTGCCGGTAATGATTCTGCCTTCATCTCTAGCTTTAAGTCCTATCTCAGCTCGTGCTTTTACATGAAAGACCTTGGGCATTTGCAATATTTCCTTGGGATAGAAATAGCTCGTGATTCTTCGGGTCTTTTTTTATCTCAACGGAAATATACCATGGACATTCTTACTGAGACTGGACTGTTGGCTGCTAAGCCGTGTGCGTTCCCTATGGAACAACAACATCAGCTTGCTACTACTACGAGCCCATTATATGAGCATCCGGATAAGTATCGTCGTTTGATAGGCCGCTTGATTTATCTTACGATCACTCGTCCGGATATTTGCTATTCTGTTCACACTTTGGCTCAGTTCATGCAATCTCCGTCTACTGCCCATTGGCAAGCTGCGATTAGAGTGCTTCATTATCTGAAAGCGCATCCTGGTCAAGGTCTTCTGCTTTCAGCTCAGAGTGACTTACAGTTGACAGCCTATTGTGACTCTGATTGGGCGTCTTGTCCTCTCACTAGACGCTCGGTAACGGGTTTCTTTGTTCGTCTTGGTTACTCACCTATTTCTTGGAAGACCAAGAAGCAGGTTACTGTGTCGAGATCTTCTGCTGAAGCCGAGTATCGCTCTATGGCGTCCGCATGTTGTGAGCTGGTTTGGCTCAAGTCGCTACTTGTTTCCTTAGGTGTGCGTCACTCATCACCTATGCGTCTCTTTTGTGATAGTCAGGCCGCTCTGCATATTTCGTCCAACCCGGTATTTCATGAGCGCACTAAGCACATTGAGGTCGACTGTCATTTTGTGCGCGACTTGGTTCAGTCCGGTGCCGTCGTCACTAGCTATGTTCGTACGTCTGAGCAGCCTACAGATATGTTCACCAAGGCTCTTGGCAAGGCTCAGTTCGAGTATTTACTCCGCAAGTTGGGCATTCTCGATTTGCATGCTCCAACTTGAGGGGGAGTAATAATATATCATGTTTCCTTGTATATATTTTAGAATCTTAGAGAATAAGTTGGTTATGTAAAGCCTAACTATTCTCTATATAAGTTGTAATCTCTTACGTAAACAATCAAGGAAAGTTGTTCGTATTTTTCTGCTCTCTCATATTTTACACGTTTCTAGGAGTCGGGTGTAGAGGGGTCGCGCTGTGTCTCGGTCAAGTAGAGCCGGATTTCGGTCGGGGCGAGCAAGTGTGGGCCGCCAGCACCGGTCCGCGGTGTCATAGAACAAAGGACGTCGGGTTCGGGCGGAGCCAGTAGAGAGGCGCCGCAGAGGGTGAGAGGGAGATGGAAGTGGCCGGCGTCGAGCATCGGCCGTCTCTAGATCCGGGAAGGCCAGGGGCAGGCCGACGAGCGAGGGTGTTGGGCTGGCGGGCGAGCGTGAGTGAGAGGAGGGAAAGGCCGGTCCGGTGAGGGCGAGAGGGCCGTCGGATCGAGTGGAAGGGTGAGATGGAGGCAGGGGAATCCGGCGAGGGACGTCTCCCAGTTTGCAGATCTGTCAAAGAGGAAAGTTTTAGTATGGGTAGAAGAAGACTTGGGGGAGGGCCCACCGAGAGTCAAAGCTGGTCAAAAGAAAAGTGCTAGCTAGTGAATTTAGAGGGGCTTGACCATCAAGGGGTTAGTCTAGTGGAGTATGACAGGGCATCGGTCTGACAGGTTGTAGGGTCGAACCCCTCTAGTCTCTTTGATGTGAGGCATATGTAAATCCCCTTGTAAAAGCTTTTTGAGCCTTTGGGTCTTCCCTGCCATTGGACTGGGGCACCATCCCCTTATCCTAAATTTCGTTGACCAAAAAGAAAAGAGGGGCTTGACCATAAGGGGTCCAAAGTTGACCGAGATTGTGAGTATTGACGAGGCTCGCATGAGTAAATCGGGCTAGGAGGTTGATTTCGATGGGTTGTTGCTATTTCTCGTTCGTAAAGAAATTCCTTCGTCCGCCAGGTAAGTCAATTTTCGACTTGCTCAGTTCTGTTCTAGCCTGTTAGGATTTGCATGGTAGTTATGAGATTGGTTTTGGGAACTAGTCCCGATCGATCTTTGAAAAGGTTTTGAAGTTGTGTGGTATGTGTAAATTGTTTTGGAATCTTTTATCGAATATTGTTATGCGTGTGATAATGTGTGAAAATCGGTTTTAAAGTGTTTTTATTGAATAAAATTTCAAATGAATTTCTCTATGGGCTTTCGTACGGACACACCCATATGTGTAGACAATCGGTGAAGAAGTGATGTCTAGATGTGGGATTGTGGGGCGGACGAGTCACTTTAAAAACCAAAAAGCTATCTATGTTTTTGGCAAGCGCTCCCGAGGAGGCTTGACCATGGGTTGGAAGACAATATAGGATATGGAGTGGGAGGGTCTGCCTCCAACACTCAAAACGCTAGGTGGGAAAAGCGTTGGATGGTAGTCCGACGGTGGAGGTAGAATTGCAGTATCTGCACGGGGTGTGCTGCGGTGTGTGAATTTGTGGAATTGTGAATGTGTGTGTAAAGATGGTGTCTGTGTGTGTGGATGTGTGAATTTGTGAATGTGTGAGTAATGGTTTAGTACCTAGATATGGACTTTGGAAATGGTTGTGTGACTAACTGGATTTAAGAATGGACTAGAATTGTGTGCGTGATTGCGGACTTGTTTGCTGACCTTAGGAAAAACTGTTTTGAAACGTCTTGTAGTTGTCGTGTTGATTCTGACTTGACAAAATAGGATTGACCCTTTGGGGAATTATTTTTCATTCCAGGTATTCAGGTTGTCGTGACCAAGCCTCGGCGAAATGGTGGTGTAGTACAGTAACGTGTCACAGTAGATAGTTTGGGGTGTTGTTTCTGTTGCTAGATCTTAATGTGTTATTTCTGATATATTGTTATGGAAGCATAAGTTGTGTGGTTTGTAGGTTATGAGTTCATGTTGGTAAGGTACGGGTTAGTATTTGTTTCTGGTGTTGTTTTTGGGATTGGTTCATAACATCTGGGGTTGTAAAACTATAGATTGTATTTCTTTTCTTGTACGAGTTGGATGTTTTCTTATTTTCTCGCCGTGCCCGCGTTTTAAGATTCAGTCGTTCAATTGTCAAAGTACCTTGGTAGTGCCTCGTGAGGTCTATTACAAAGTAACGCCTTGTTAGGAACATTAGGTGTTACACGGAATTGCCTTCGGTTAATTTTCTGTCATATAATCAAGCTAACTAAAGATTAACATGTGTTTTCCATCTGACCCGGTATTCACATGTGTGCATTTTTGAAATTAAATGAATGCAGTCATGCCAAGCTCGAATTTAATTTTTCAGGGTTTTGGTACAGCTTATCCTCCTTTAGAGATTCTAAGGAGTAAACCCATATTTTTATTTGTGTACGCAACCTTGAGAGATTAGGCATGAATTTTACCAATGGTGTACACAACCTGGAGAGACTTGAAGCAGAAGTTCGTAACTGAGAATAATAAAAAGAGACATGTTGTAGGGTGTGGTGTGGTGTGGTGTGATACTGATGGGAGATGGAGAGAATAATGAAAAGGTAGCTATTTTTATCTCTTTCTTTTTTGTAATCTTTAAAAGACCACTCTGGTTAAAGGGAGATAGCTGGATTTACTTTCAACAGAATGAGATGCACCACGTGTCGATTTGCCCAATAGATCAAGAGATCGAAGAAATATCAATAGTCGAATAAACGAAAAACTACAATCAAGATCACGAAACGGTGCCAAATCCGGTTACGGATCGAGGAGGGTTTCGCTTTGTTTTGTTACCATGCTATCAGACATGAATGAAACTGAAGCCATATGAATGAGAGTGTGTCAGAGAGTGGAGAGGGCAAACAACCATGCACTAATTGTCCCATTCACATACGAACATGGGTAGCTAGGAATTAGATATGTAGAAAGAGATGTTTAATTTCGTGTTTCGAGTTCTCTTATGGCTCGTTAGAAACGGTTTAATCGCTTAATTATGGATGCTTTTGTTTGTTTTGCAGACAGGGAGGTCGTATGTATTATCCAAAGTTTGAGGATTATCCTAAATTCCTTGTGGTTGTAAACAATTCAGAGATCTGGAGGCTTCAAGGTTCATTTTCATTAGTTCACATATTATTCAACAAATCTTTTGTCCGTACGTTTTGTCTTGGATGCTTTTGTCTATTTTGCTTTTCTTCCAGAACCAATTTTAAAAGCTCTTTTGGAGCCAGCACATCTGCGAGCCAAGCCAATAATAATGGATTCAATATAAATAAATAAATAAAACATTTAGTATGACAGAAAAAATGCAAGATCACATGGGAAAAAGGAGGCGCCAATGTCTAGGGAAAGAAGCTAAGAGAAAAGATAGAAAAGATTAGTCGTGTGTACTCTTCTTGCCCTCTAAGACAGCTTTAATCCATCATGATTGCACTACGTAGCGTTCAAGAATTCTTGTATTGCGTTTGTCTTTTATATATTTATAATTCAAAATTTAGTGCGTATGTACAAACAGAGATTGTAATTTTGATCCCATTTGGTTGTATTGTTGTATGTTCATTTTATAAGGAAGTTGGATCAAACCTGAGCATATATATACATCAAGAACTACGTATGCAGAGGAAGGTACTTGTATCCCATTAGCTTCAGTTCAATTACCAGATTTGAATAGCGTTAGAGAAGCCATGCCAACTCCAAGGACTTCAACAAGCTCAGTGTTTAAATTGAAACCCTTAGGGACTCCCATCAGCCAAGCACAAAACTACTTTAAGCTCTCTCTATATTTATTTTGGTCGAAAAAGGGGCTAGCCCTTAGCACATTAATTTGTCCAAATAAAAGAGGCTACGAACAAAGACGAGGTGTAGCCGATCCCCTTAAGTCATCATCTAAAAATGAAACAATATTAGGAGGCGGAGCAAACAAAAAAAATGAAGGCCAAGTGGGAACGAAAAGGTTAGCCTCGCAAGGGAGTCGGCGGTTTAATCGCTTCCCTATAGACATGATCGAGTTAAACGGACATTTCGGTTCCGTTTTAAGAAGTCTTGGCAACTGCGCACCGGGCTAGAAAGAGGGTGACTTCTGCAAATCTTCTTCTCAATAAGCGATATTGGAGCTTTCGAATCCGACTCCACATGGACAGAACCAAGGCGTTTGCTCCAAGCCAAACTCAAACCATGAAAAATTCCCCAAAGCTCAGCAGCAAGCGCAGAACACTGGCCGATATTGATAAGGAAGCCACCCTTCCAAATACCTTAGTTTAATTCAACATTTTATAATGCAAAAAAAGGATCTTATAATAAATAATTCATCATCACTACCTTTGGACACTTGAGTATTAAAAAGGAAAAAAATGGATGGTATTAAAAAAATGAGAGTAGGTCATTTAAGTGTTTTTCAATTAAAAAAAATTGAATTTTCTTCAATATTTTCATTTATGTTAAAATTGATATTTTTCCAAGTAATTAATACTTAATTTTCATCAAACATTCAACTTAAATATTTTCAAAAATGGAGTTAGCTACATAGTATTAATTGAAATTTAAAAAGTAAAATAATAAATTTCTTATCAAATTTTCGTGTAAATAAAAATAATAAATTGAAATATTTAGTGAAATATTTTTTTAATTATTTGCGTATTAGTGCAATCTGATGAACTAGTTATGTTATTGAACCTTATATACTACATGTCTTTGCAAATGAAGAAAATAACAAATTTTGTTTCCATTGTAAACAACCAATATATATATATATATGTATATATATATATTATTACGATTTATGATGAAATAATCAAATTATGCTTTAGAGCAAATAAAACTCTTATTAGCATGAAATAATTATTTCTAAATATTTTATTAAATATTCAAGCATTTACTTTTATTTTTGATTTTTTCAATTAAAAGTTGAGTATAGTGTTATTAAATATAAATAAAAAACTAGTGTCAAGACATTAAAACATCTTATAATTAATATACAAGTGTTTTTTTGCATGCAAATATCATTACTTTCTTAGAATTGTACAAAAAAATGTTTGTGCTTTTTATAATACTCAAACTTCCAAATTTTTGTTTTTAAATACCCATTTCTTTAAATATGTTTTCTAGCTAAATACCTAAGTGTCCAAAAGTGGTATATTTTAATGCCAATTTGGTATTTTGGCCAACTTATATGGCATAGAAAGATAAATTTTCTTTGATAAAAAAAAATAGAAGATAAATTTTCCAAATCAATAGAAGATAAATTATATATATATAATATTATTTTAATAAAAAGGATGATGTGATGCAATATGGTAGCGAAATTTGCTTCTGCTTTAGTATATACTAAAGTAATAGAATAGATTTGAATCGTTTTGTACATTATTTTACTTTATAGTTTTAGATGGTTAATATGTGTTCATAAACACACACTAATTATTCTAAGGACATATACTTGACATTAAGGCCTTATTAGTTTTGTGCTTGAACCTTTGTTCGTGTAAGAACGAGAATCTCTTATCAACTTGCCTCAATCCATGTGACATTTATGTTCTCTTTGATTTCATGGCTGTTAGTTGTGACATCGTTTAGGTGGGAAGGAATATATGATTTAAAGAATATGGAAATGGTTAATATGTGTTCATAAATAGACACTAATTATTCTAAGGACATATACTTGACATTAAGGCCTTATTAGTTTTGTGTTTGAACCTTTGTTCGTGTAAGAACGAGAATCTCTTATCAGCTTTCCAAAATCCATGTGACACTTATGTTCTCTTTGATTTCATGGTTGTGAGTTGTGACAGCGTTTAGGTGGGAAGGAATATATAATTTAAAGAATATGAAAATGATAGTAAAACTTTTAATTTGTGATCAAAATTATTGAAAGGTGTATTAAATATGGTTGATAGTAAATCAATCAATCCCGGCCCGTTGAATTGTCATCATTCCCTTTCCATCCATCAAAGGAGAACAATGAGAGAAGTAGTGGGTGCACTATTCTAAGGAAGGCAGAAAAGGCAAAGCCAAAAGTGTGGGTATGTTTTTACCTCATGTTGCAAAATTACCCCCATTAATGAAGATGTTGACAATAAAAGTGGTGACTAGTGAGACATATGGATCTCCCCTCCCTAATCTATTTTACCAATATTGTTTACCCTCTTGATCTCATGTGATGAATAGTTGATGTCACTGTATTACACCAACACTGTTGATCGATTACTCAAGGAGCATACAAGTGACAAAAACTTAAAAGCATCTTGTTGTTAAAATGCGAAATACCAGCAAATATTGTATGTTCATTAGCCAAAAATTCAGACCTTAGCATACTTGCATGACGCAACAAGAACCTTGAAAGGCAAGGAATCGCAAGCCTTGGTGATCAAGGAATCGCAAGCGCGAAACCTAAAATGCAAGAAAATTGGAAATCCACCAGAAAATTCAGAGAAGCTCTGTAATTGATAAAAATAATGAAAGTTTTGTTTTAAGGGCTACAATCGATATATATATAAAGGAAATTAAAACCTAAGCATCCTTGTTTTTCAAGCAATTGAAGGTTTTAAGTTCAAAGTTTCCAGAAGTCTTCAGACTATAAACATCATAACCATAGAAATCATGCTTTCACCTATACCACCAAAACCCAAAGATCAAGCTAATTAATTCAACCAAAAAAGGGAAAAGATCAAGCTAATTAAAGATCACACAGACGTGAAAGAGTTCATCTTGATTTTCTAACGACCTCCTTTTTTTTCCACTAGACTCCAAAAGTTCAAATGAAATGAAAAAGTGAGAGATCGAGCTGTCGGAAATGTATACGCTAGAACTAACCACTAACCAGCCTATGTGCTATAGGTTGATTGTCTCATCAAAAGACAGAATCTTAATTTGTCTTTTCTTGCATGAAAAATTTAACTTGAAGGGAATAAAGGCAAGTACTATTCATATATCTAAGCGGGGACCTCTTACAAGTCTATAAAGTACTTTTAGAACTTCTGAACATGATCTTTACTTTCGGATCAATACCTCAAGTACTTTTAAGAAAGGATTTTTAATTTTTGAACATAATGTATTACGGGGGTCTAAATTAACTGTTGTCTCCTAGATGAGAAGAAGCCATATACTATATGTTGCTGCTATTGAAGGGCTTGCACTCGGAGGTGGCTTGGAATTGGCTTTGGTTAGTTTTTTGTCATATAATCAGACTAACTGAAGATCAACTTGTGTTTTCCATAAAGTACTTTTAGAACTTCTGAACATGATCTTTACTTTCGGATCAATACCTCAAGTACTTTTAAGAAAGGATTTTTAATTTCTGAACATAATGTATTACGGGGGTCTAAATTAACTGTTGTCTCCTAGATGAGAAGAAGCCATATATTATATGTTGCTGCTATTGAAGGGCTTGCACTCGGAGGTGGCTTGGAATTGGCTTTGGTTAGTTTTCTGTCATATAATCACATGTGTGCATTTTTGAAACTAAATGAATGCAGTCATGCCAAACTCGAATTTAATTTTTCAGGGTTTTGGTACAGCTTATCCTCCTTTAGAGATTCTAAGGAGTAAACCCATATTTTGATTTGTGTTTCTTACTACTAATTGTTTCTTCTATCTGTAACAGGGTATTTCTAATGGTGTACGCAACCTTGAGAAATTAGGCATGAATTTTACCAATGGTGTACACAACCTGGAGAGACTTGAAGCAGAAGTTAGTAACTGAGAATAATAAAAAGAGACATGTTGTAGGGTGTGGTGTGGTGTGATAATGATGGGAGATGGAGAGAATAATAAAAAGCTAGCTATTTTTATCTCTTTCCTTTTTGTAATCTTTAACTGACCACTTTGGTTAAAGGGAGATAGCTGGCTTTACTTTCAACAGAATGAGATGCACCACGTGTCGATTTGCCTAATAGATCAAAAGATCGAAGAAATATCAATAGTCAAATAAACGAAAAACTACAATCAAGATCACGAGACGGTGCCAAATCCGGTTACGGATCGAGGAGGGTTTTGCTTTGTTTTGTTACCATGCTATCAGACATGAATGAAGCTGAAGCCATATGGATGAGAGTGTGTCAGAGAGTGGAGAGGGCAAACAACCATGCACTAATCGTCCCATTCACATACGAACATGGGTAGCTAGGAATTAGATATGTAGAAAGAGATGTTTAATTTCGTGTTTGGAGTTCTCTTATGGCTCGTTAGAAACGGTTTAATCGCTTAATTATGGGTGCTTTTGTTTGTTTTGCAGACAGGGAGGTCGTATGTATAATCCAAAGTTTGAGGATTATCCTAAATTCCTTGTGGTTGTAAACAATTCAGAGATGATTCGGGCTATTTTGTATAGTTTAACTCTTGTATTTTAGGGCTATATTGAGTGTGTTTAGGTTAGAGTTGTGCATAATTGTAATATCTAGGCCGAAGACACAAGGATTCAAGAATCAAGAGTTTTAAGGCGTTTTGAGCTGTCTGCGCGACACCACTTGCTTGCGAAGGCTATATCTTGAGCTACGGTGGTCGGATTGAGCTGATTCCAGTGCCATTGGAAAGCTAACTTCAAGGGCTTCAATTCATCTTTTTACAGCGAAGTCAGATTCAAGCGGAAGATGGTCAAAACAGCCTCCGAAGTGACACCAGCGATTCTGTCGAGATTCCGCGAGCGCGGATTGTCCACCGCGACCGCGGCGGCTGCCGAGAGACAAAGTTCTTCTCTGTCGTACAAACGCGGGCGCGGTGGGAGCGACGCGACCGCGGTGATGCCGATTCCGAAGCGGGCCGAAATCTTTCTATCTTGTTTCCTTTTCTATCTTTTTTCTCTTTCCTTATCTATCTCGTGGAGCTTGTTCTTTGAGCTATATAAGGAGGAGCCAGCCTTAGGTTTTTAGATATATTCTTTCTCATAATTCAATTCTTCTCTTTTAGTTTAGTTATGGAGAGCTAGTCTCCTTGGGTTTGTTCAAGGGAGAAGCTCTGATGTATGAACTCGTGAGGTTTTGGTAATTGATTTCTATCCTTTGGTTGATATTGATTCTCTTGTGCTTCATCTTATGAATGTTTATTGTTTCTTTAGGAGTCATGAACCTATTGAATTGATTGATGTTCTATTGTTTGATTTAGGATTGGTTGTTGTCTATGCATCTTTCCTATTTCTCGAAACAACTCTATTCTAGGACCGTGGACTAGTTTAGGGAAGAGTATTCAATGGTTTAATTGTGCATGAGACTCGTAGCTTGATTGCATGATTTGATTTCCTAATATCCTTGTTCTCTATGCTAATTCTAGGTTAAGCGTCCTTGCCTAGGGTTATAGAATTGCTTGGACCGTGGACTTGCGATTGTTAATGATCAGGATAGGAATTAACCATAGGTGTGAATGAAATCAATGGATAAATCTATGATCGAGTGATTATTAAAGAGTGGATCTTTTGAATGAACCTATCTCTCATATTTGTTTGTTTATTTGTTATTTGCTTTCTAGTTTAGTTTAGTTTAGATCTTTCTCCTAAATCCCCTCTTTCTTTAGTTGATAATTATATTGATACTAGAAGCCACAGTTCTCTTGGGTTCGACCCCTTACTTGCATGCTATACTGGTTTGTTTGTTTGGGTTATTTATCTTTGATCTTGGCACGACGACTTTAGCAGAGTCAAGAGATCTGCAGGCTTCAAGGTTCATTTTCATTAGTTCACATATTATTCAACAAATCTTTTGTCCGTACGTTTTATCTTGGATGCTTTTGTCTATTTTGCTTTTCTTCCAGAACCAGTTTTAAAAGCTCTTTTGGAGCCAGCACATCTGCGAGCCAAGCCAATAATAATGGATTCAATATAAATAAATAAATAAAACTTTTAGTTTGACAGGAAAAAATGCAAGATCACATGGGAAAAAGGAGGCGCCAATGTCTAGGGTAAGAAGCTAAGAGAAAAGATAGAAAAGATTAGTCGTGTGTACTCTTCTTGCCCTCTAAGACAGCTTTAATCCATCGCGATTGCACTACGTTGCGTTCAAGAATTCTTGTATTGCGTTTGTCTTTTATATATATATAATTCAAAATTTGTGAGCATGTTCCCTATCCGGAAAGGTATTGTGCGCCCCAAACCGACATCGGACGGCCGAGATCACTTCTACCGGTGACGGTCCTTTCGACGGCTGAGATCGTTTTCGAACTGGGTCCCCAATTTGCCTACATCATTGCATCACTTACTCCCCATACAAAATATAGTCCCTAATTTGAGATCATAAATACCCTATATATAAGAAACAAATCTCACTATTCTAACAAATTGAGGATGTATGAATTCCAAAAGGAAATGGTTACCATCAATTAGCACCAATTTGATATTGTTGAAAGGCAAAAAAGAAGGTGGTTAAATAAAGGCAAAATGGTTGAGAAAAGCAAGTTATAATAGAAGAAAAAATGTAGTATATGATTAAGTAGAAGAAAGAAAAGTGATCATTTGGTAACAAGGCAAGTCAAAAAAGAAGAAGAAAGGGCTACTGGAGGTTGGAATAGGAGCTCACATGGAAAACCCATGATGCATAATCGATTGCTTTTACCCCATGCATGACTTGTAGTAGAGCATGGGCCCCTTTTTTTACGGCAGAATACATACACAGACTCCGAACGTTTTTTCCTATCAGCCCCCTCTATTTAAAATTGTTCTATTGAACCCCTCTACTACCCCTATTTTTTCCTATTGAACACAATTCGCAGACAGACCCAATACGTAAATCACACGCACGCCAGGTATCTGCCACGTAATTAAAAAAATGACATGTGGGATGCCACATTTGCAAAATTTGCCACATAAGATAGTTTTTTCCTATTTACTTTCTTCAAACAAAAATAAAAGAAAAAAAAATAAAAGAAAAAAAAAACAAGAAGAAAGTGGCTCCTCCATGGGCAATTCCTCTTCCAGATCTCATATCTACGAAGCAATTAACAAATAATCAACTAGTAAAACAAAAGACGCCGTCAACTGGCATCCCGCATGTTGGCGACACCGGGGCTCGGCGAATCGGATCCGGCACACACCAGGGCTTGAGATCTTCCAGTTGGCGACACCGGGGCTCGGCGAATCGGATCCGGCACACACCAGGGCTTGAGATCTTCCAGTTGGTGACACCGGGGCTCGGCGAATCGGATCCGGCAGAAGACGCCGTATCGGAGGACGAACAAGCCTGTTTGCTACTCGTCTCGTCGAGGAACTTCTGCGACATGGAGTAGCAGAGCTCGAGAGCAGGCAAGGTGCTATAGAGCTCGGGACTATAGAGCTCGGGAATCTCCTCGTAGCTGAATCCAAACCCTAGATCCACGCATCCTTTGAGCTCGTCGAGATCCTCGTCCGTCAAGCTCTTCGTTCTCGGCAAATCGTCGTCGCTGAATCCGTCCACAACGCCTTCTAAGCAGACCTGGCTCTTCTTCTTCTTCTTCTCGTCCTTGTTCAATGCCGATCTTCTACCTTCCATTCTCCGGCCAATTCACCGCCGTATCTCTCCGACAATGACACAAATTAGGGCTCCTCCTCCTCCTCCTCATCCTTCCTCTCTATTGGGAAGAAGAACTTGAGATTTTGAAACCAGATCCGGAGAAATAAGGAAGAAGAAAACCCAGATCTGGGTAAGGAGGATGAAGAACTTGAGATTTGGAAGAAAAGAAAAAAAGCACATTTTTTTAATACTCCCTCCGTTTCATAATAAGTGTCGTTTTAGCATTTAAAATTTGTTTCATAATATGTGTCGTTTTAGGTTTTCAAAGTGATTTAATAGGGGTGAATAATGATAATTTTTATTGGAATGTGTATTTGTTGACTAAAGTTGTTCATTCATTGGCCAAAAAAATGTAATGAGTGGTAAGATTAAAAAAAAGTTGTAAGCTTTAAAGTGAATGATTGCTTTTCTTAAAAACTGTGTTAAAAGCTAAAACGACACTTATTGTGAAACGGAGGGAGTATAATTTAACACGTCAGAAAAAAAACCGAAACACTCGCTATAGAGGGGTTTAAGTATCACGCGTTTGTCCACGTAGGCAAAATGTGTTCGATAGGCAAAAATAGGGGTAGTAGAGGGGTCTAATGGAACAATTTTAAATAGAGGGGGCTGATAGGAAAAAACGTTCAAGTACAGGGATCTGTGTATGTATTCTGCCCTTTTTTTACTCACTTTAGCATTTGTTCCTACTTTTTCAATCGGTCAAGTTGGACCTCTAAATCTTGCATTAGATCCATATAACAACGCCAACACAAAGCTAGCCCTTGTATACATGATCAAGTAATCACAAGCTCAAATTTTTTTACTACTAGAAATAAGCCCCGTGCACGCACAGGAGTGTAATTACCATTGACTAGTGAATGAATAGCATACTAATTACAAAAATATTTATATTTATCCTAAACGAAACTATAAATATTACCACATGACTGAATGAATCTACATGAAATATATAACTTTATATTTATCTATAAAAATATGATTTTAGGTTATATAGTAAAGTTGTATACAAATATGATATGTTAAAGCCATCGGTATTATATTTATTTGTGTAAAGTTGGATAAAAAAATATGATCTATTGTGATATCGGTATTATATTTATTATATTTTAGGTTGGTTTATAAGACAAATCAAGTACTGATATTAGGAGAAATTTATAAATAAGAAAGTATAATACATTCAAAATTTATATGGCGAAAACAAGTTAATTTGAATTAAATATAATAGTACTATCACGCTGTATTTTATTGGTAATCGGAACTAAATGTTTATAAATTCAATAATACAATGTTTTCAACATAATTTTAATATTTAAGACATTGTCGTACATGGTACGATGAGCTAAACTTGTTGGAATCGAAACCCATTAAATAGAAATGGTATATTTGTTCAATATGAAATTACAAATGCCGAGTTGAGATTTGAACTATTCAAGCTCGACAATTAAGATTAGTAAGAGATGAGCTCGAGTTTAAATCTTGTTTGAACTTGATTCATCTAGTGACTCACTAAGCTTAAGCTCAGTTCATATATTAGTCGTTTAGTTTCCTCGTGAGACACGCTGACGGATAATGCGTGTGTACTTGAACTTGATCATTCATAAAATGCAAATGAAACGGACTAAAACTACGTAATTTTGCATAAATTATATATTGTGTTGTGTATATGTAATGCATGATATTTATCTTATAATATATGGTTTAATTAGTTGAGGGTGATTCACATGAAAACTCTTCTTAAGATATAAATTGCAAATAAATAACAACCGTTAGATTCAAAGAATCTACGGTTCAGATTAAAGTAGAATGTTAGATAGGAGAGTTGAGGTTTTAAAAGAAGCGGTGGTATTTTTGCAATTACACGGACATTTAAGGGCAAAATTGTCCCTTAGCGTTCAAACAGACGTGGAGACGTTTTTCGTTCTTGCGTGTTCCTGGTTTCCCTCCTGGTTCTTCCCATGCCGTTCAATTTCACTCTACCTCAAGCAGGTCGACAACCACTCTCCGATGCTCGGTTCCGTGGTCCGCCTGACCCCATTCACGCCGTCGCCGTCGCTCTACGCCCGCCCTATCCGCCCAATCATCTCTGATGTCTCCGTCAACCTAGACCGAGCCCTAACCCTAATCCGTCGTTGCCGGCACGGCGGGCTCCTCAAGCAGGTCTTCTCAATCACCACATCAGCGGACTTCAAGAAGGTCTTGAGCCTTCTCGAGGCCTCGATTGCAAACACGAAGTGGCTTCTCGGGATCTTCGGAACGCCCTCACTCTCCCTCCGATCTTCAGGCGGTGGCATTTCGGGCATTCTCACGGTGGCACCGGCCACAAGCACGGCGGTCCGGAACTGGAATCCAGCAAGCATAGCGAGAATATATTCCGGCTTGGCCTCGTTGCCGATGTCGGATTGTCCGTCGGAAAGGCCCTCACTGGCTATCTGTCTGGCAACACTGCCATCGTCGCCGACGCTGCTCATTCTCTCTCCGACGTGGTGCGTTTCAGCTCTTAAGCCTCTTCACTTCGTTCATTCTTTCTCTTGTTCATCGTTTCGTTTCTAGAAATTGGAACTTGGGAAAAAGGTGTAATTCAGTCTCTGGAAATTAAAATTGAGTAGGGTATGTGTATTAAAAAGATGTCATTTTTGGTTGTCTTACATTACTAAAGTATGAAATGATGGCTGGTTAATACTGTCTGGTGCTAATCTGGTTGGAGTGTTGTTATTTATTTGTAGAGTTTAGCTGAGGTTTTGCTTTGAGCTGCATTTTGATCTTTCCAAATTGCACTTAGTGAGTTTGGAGTTTTGAATATCCTTATAAGTATGGTATATGTCTATAAGATAATCCTGGGTACACACGAATATGGTGTTGGTACCGCAAAATGCAATGACGTAGAGGCACCCAAGAGTTGTTCTTCGGCTAAATTAAAGAAACCTTGATCCCAAGTCACTTTGGGGATTTTCCTTAACATCCATCTTTACCTATTTGCAGCAACAGGATCGGGGCGATTAAGCCCGTTAGGGCTCTGACGAATCTCGCGCTCAAGGAGCTCATCGAAGGCTTGCCGAAGAAGTTCAAGGAGGGAGTCTCCAAAGATGAGGCTGAGGAGGCCAAGAAGCAGCTCAAAGCCGTTGCTGATTACTGATTCCTTATTTCAGCTACCCTATGCACTAAGGGGCTTCTGTTAACTTAGGCATCTCAATATTCTGTTTGGTTAATTTTGTTGTTGCCTGGCCATCCCTTGTAGTGTACATAAAAGATGGTGTGTTTGCCTGCAGGTGATGGATAAGCATATGAGGATATTAGCCAGACAACACATGGAGACACGTTCTGTGAGCATCTATGCTGAGGAAAGTCCATTCCTAATAGATAAGCTTAAGATTGTTGCCCTTCCTACTCTTGCGCTTATAAAAAATGCCGAAGTAGAAGATTATGTGGTATGCTAAAAGATTTATCTTGAGTTTTTTGCTGCTTAGTTTTTTCTTAAACAACTACGGAGTAGTAATTATTTCTTAAAACTGTGGTGCTTCCGTTATATTAGGTGGGGTTTGATGAGCTTGGTAGGACTGATGAATTTAGCATAGAGGAACTAGAGGAAAGATGGGCACGAGCTCAGGTTAGAGAGGTGGGTGACATGGCCAGTGGGAGGCCTGCACGGCTGCACTTGACTCCCTCCCACTCACAGCAATCACTCTTCTCATCCGCGGTCACCCATGTAGGAAGTGGACTAGAGCCGGTAGAGACGGAGGTGAAGTAGGACTTGATGTGGAGCAACCCATCTCTCTCATTTTGTGAACATCATTTGATTTTATAATCCTCCAACATTAACACTACACGCTCACCAAACATACCAACAGCTTCATTTTGTTCGACAGAGTTAGCCAAACTCAATCTTAATGTCAGTTCAATGGAAACATATTTAACATTACTCGTAGGTCGACTTTTCCAAGCTAGACTTTTGGATGTTTCTAGTGAACGTACGTGAATGATTTATTTGTGTGGAATTTTAAGTACATGTACCGTGCATAATTAATTACCTTCGAACTCATTAGGGTCAGATGTGGCGGCCACGTCATAATTTCTAGTGCAATTTTTATATATATTAGCCAAATTTCTTGCTATATACTATCAACCTTACTTACAGCCAAGCCCAATTGAATTAGATGGTAATGTTTTAGATTAAGTATGTTCACGTATTTGTTTTATTTGTTCACGTATATTACTAAGATGTTCACATATTTGTTTTCTCTATTAAAAAATGATGATTCTTTCTTCTTCGTTTTACTTTCTTATGTTTATTGAACATTATTTGATCATCATGTATGTTTTTTTTATGTTCAGGGGAAAAAATCGCTCCTCTATAAAACAGAACAAGGAAAATGAAAGTGAGGGAGGAGGTTGATAAAGAGAAGAAATCAATGGATAGACATTAGTTGGTAGATGATGGGTAAAATAGAAAGTTGATGTGACCAAGAACGTATTAGGAAGTTAATGTAGAGTTGACTACATATTTGATGGTGTTTTTGACTTATATTTTAGACATGGAAACGATATTTTATAAATGGTTGGGATTCACATATTGACTTTGATTATGTTTACGTACTTTAGATATTCATTCACATATTTGAGTATCATGTTCACGTATTTTAGACGTGCGTTCACATATTTAACTATAACGTTCACGTATTTGAGTATAATGTTCACATATTTGAGTATCATGTTCATGTATTTTAGATGTGCGTTCACATATGAAGTAGTTGTGTTCACGTATTTTAGATCTGCGTTCACGTATTTGAGTATCATGTTCACGTATTTTAGACGTGCGTTCACATATTTGACTATAGCGTTCACGTATTTTAGATATGCGTTCACGTATTTGAGTATCATGTTCAAGTATATTAGACGTGCGTTCACATATTTGACTATAGCGTTCACGTATTTGACTATAATGTTCACGTATTTGAGTATCATTTTCATGTATTTTAGATGTGTGTTCACATATTTCACTATAACGTTACATATTTGAGTATAATGTTCACGTATTTTTGTATCATGTTCACGTATTTTAGATGTGCGTTCACATATTTGAGTATAATGTTCACGTATTTGAGTATCATGTTCACGTATTTTAGATGTACGTTCACATCTGAAATAGTTGTGTTCCCGTATTTGAGTATAATGTTCACGTATTTGAGTATTGTGTTCACGTATTTTAGAAGTACGTTCACATCTGAAATAGTTGTGTTCACGTATTTGAGTATCATGGTCATGTATTTTAGATGTACGTTCACATCTGAAGTACTTGTGTTCACGTATTTTAGATGTATGTTCAGATTAATGTTGTCAAATTGTTGCACACACACACATATATGTAAATCTTTCGAATTTGCACAATTATAAAGCATGATCTCTCTCTCTCTCTCTCTCTCTACATAAAATTATAAAATGACAAGTTGTGCTATAGTGAAAACAAATTTGTAAGGTAATTCGATGGAGATAGCAAGTAAAGATAGAGAAAAGGTTGATTGTTAAATTTCTGATATATACAAGTTCATGCATTATATGACGAATAAATAAGTATAAATAAGTTTGAAAGGGTGAAATAATTTATTATGTTTGTTTTCATGGTCACTTTTTTTTTCTTTGAGTGTTCACATATATGATGAGGTTGTACACATATATTATGTCGTGGTTCACATATTAGTAAAGATGGTACATGTACGAAGAAACAATTTATTATGTCTGTTTTCATGTTCACATATTTTCTTTAGATGTTCACATATTTGATGAGGTTGTTCAAATATTTTATGTCGTTTTTCATAGTTGTATTGCTGTGTGGAATGGTATTCTATTTAACAAAATGAAATCAACCATCTTTCGTGGAAAAAGTGCCAATCGTACTAAGCAATATTAATGTCCTTATATAACAACTATTTGCTAGGTAAAATTGTTATAGCAAATTCAAAAGAACCCTTCAACAAGGCAAACATTTGATGCAAAATTTCACCATTTCACGCTCATCCACACTTAAACTTAGCTAATTCCACCTTTTTATCTAGCTCAGCTAGCACAACCTACCCAACAAGTATGAGAAAGTCGGTTGCTTCTACAATTCAACCTACCAATTTCTTGAGACCACAGCCTCTTCACTCTGTATATATGTTGATTTGAAGAAACAATTTTTTATGTTTTTACACATTGCTTATAGGTAACAGTGGAATTGCTTGAGACCTATTATATGCATTACTCCTCTCATCGTCGGATCTCTTTCCGGAAACCCCTGATTTGTGCTCTATTGAATTTCAAGCCTCACGTGATCAATTTCAAATCTCCGGATCTATTTCCGACTGTTCACCTGAGTTTTCTTTGTTTTGCTTGCATTCCAGGTACTCTTTTGGTGGCTTCATTGAGAGCATGATCTTGTGTTTCAATTCTTGTGGTGATGGCATTTTCTCTAAGCTCTTAGAGCTAGGTGAGAATAGCATGGCTCCGAATATTTCTGTCATCATCTACAATCAAGTAATGAAGCTGTAAAGATCCAAAAGAACTGCAAAAGAGTTGTATTAGATTAGACAGCACGCGACGCATAACAGAGCAACCTTTGCCAGTTTAGCTTGAAGGTCTGGAGTAAGATGGTCTTCCAAGGTTATTACGACTATATAAGGGGAAGCTTCAAAGGTGTGCTCTCTTATAGATTTCGGACATTGGAAGAGGGGAACTAGAGTTGTCAAGGTCCTGCAGTTTAATAGTTAAGTACTGAATAAAACTTTTTGACAATGGTGTTCATATATATATATATATATATATATATATATATATATATATATATATATATATATATATATATATATATATATATATACGTATGTTGGATCATCAAAAGCATTACAATGTTCGTACCTTCCGTGAAGAACATCAATGTCGTCTTTGGTAAAGTTAGGCCAAATGTCCAGCTCAATCGCCCTGACACCTCTTTGGAGGGCCTTGATGATGGGAACGTCATTACAAATCTCATCACTGACTCATCCCACCCTCCAAACTCCACAATCCTCGGCCTTGCCGACAACTACCTCAACCGCCGCCTCCTCGCCGCCGTAGCCTCACCCGACTCCAACCTCCTCGCCGCCTACGACCTCCGCTCCCTCTCCCCTCTCTTCGTCTGCCGCCTCCCTCCGGTCACCTCCTCCTCCGACACCGCCAACAACGTAGCCGACGACTTCGACGGCAACGCCTACGTCACCAATTCCGGCGGAAACGCGAACTGGAAGGTCGACTCGGCCGGATCGGCCTCGGTTTTCTCCAGATCCGTGCTCTTCGCGGAGACGGAACCGCTAAATCGATGATTGTAAATGTCTAAGAAAGGAAGGATAATCAATATCATGATATGGCAATTTCTACGAAGGATAATCGATGCTTGTAATCAATCAAGCAAGCAAGCAAAAAAAATAGCATGGGTTCATCGAATTTGCAGCAAAACTCAGATCTGAAAAATCCTTGCAATTCATATCCGACAAGAAGACAAAAAATTACAGCTTGAAGCTTCGAACAACAACAATCTAAGAAACCACACTAATCATATCTTATGTTTACAGGGAGAGAGGCGCAAAAGATGAAAGGAGAGAAGATGCAGAGGTAGACGGGAGAGTTGGGACTTTGGAGGCTCTTCGTTCAAGGAGGAAGACAGAGGAGGAAAATTAGAATAGGTAAAATGACAATTTTACCCCAAACACTTAAAATTATAAGAAAGAGGGCGCGTGATCGTCAGGGCCGGTCAATGGATTTTTGAGGCCCCGTACGGCCTACGCTAACTTTATAACCGTTTAAATTTACTTAAAAGTAAATTATTACTAACTTTTAATTAGTTTTTATTAGTAATTTTCGGTCAAATAATATAATTAGTTTTCATAGTAATACAATTGTAGAAAGATAGGATCGAAATAGTGAACAAATGAATTTTTTATCCATAAAATTAATATATAAGGTCAAAAAAAATGTTAATAATCTTTAGGTGTTTATTTATTTTTTTTGATCACGTTAAGTGTTTAATTACTCGTTTAGGGATGGTTATTTCAACTAATAGTAAAGTATTGGACAAAGAGCTTCTATGAATTTTCTCTTTAATAAACACATTAATTAGAATTCTGGTTTTTTCGAAGTAAAAAAATTAAACAAGGAAATTAAAGACATTAATTAAACTTTGTTTTTTTCGATGTAAAAAAATTAAACAAGGAAATTAAAGACATTAATTAGAACTTTGTTTTTTCCAAAGTAAAAAAAATTAAACAAGGAAAAAAAATACTCCTAGCAAGACTCGAACTTGGGACTCTTCCATTGTGGGCTAAATGCTTGGCCGCTGTACTAAAGTGGGAATTCTATTATTTAATAATTTGATTTTAACTTGTACTCTAAAATAATTTTAATTTGAGGCCCTATAAAATTTTGAGGCCCTGTGCAACCGGACGGGTTGCACACCCTCCGAGCCGGGCCTGGTGATCGTGGCTTTCCGTTTAGTAGATCTAACGGATGAGAGTAGTTTATAGTTTATAGGTTAAGGGACATTTACATATGATCCAAAGTTCATAAATTTATAATCGATGTGTTCTTGTACAAACAAGCTGGGTTTTCTTTTTTTCTTTTTTTTTTTTTGGTCGAAAACCCGGCTTTCGACAAGCCGGGTTTTCTTACATCCATACCTAGTTCATTTATCTTTCGAACCATAATATAATATTTAATCTTGACTCGTTGATGAAACAAGACAAACACCTAACTACCTAAGCCAAAGTTAGAGACTTATAGTGGCTCACGAACGAGTTCGTGAGTATATTATAGCCCTACACTGATCGGAAGAAGTCACAAGTAAGCAACACATCGAATAAAAAATGTGAGCCGTTTTTCTATTTTGTGTTACTACTAGAGTAATAATGATATAGTTATTGGAGGTTAAAAAAAGTCAGCAAAGAAGACAAGCAACAAACACATGGTGGTTATGTAGTCTTTCCAAAGATGCTCTTTATCATTAATTTGTTTGTTCTCTCTTATACTCATATCTGTCTCCATGAAATCCAATTCCCCTTAATTCACGCCGTTTACACTTGCCACCAAACTAACCACAATCATAGTTATACAGTCATACTACACACTTTACCTTTCCCCACCATCAAACACAAACAAGAAACCCACAACCAAATCCAAACCTTCTATTTTCCACCACATTCCTCCTCCTCTTCATCGCCATTTCTCCCTAGCTAGCTAAGTTTGCCACCATTTTCATCTCTTCTTCTCAAAACATGATGGAGTATTGCTGCTCATCAGTGACCAACTCCACCAAGAAGAACAGGCACCATTTCCTGTCAGAGTTTGCTCAATTGTGCTCATGTGTTGTCTCACACTCTCTAAACTTATCCTACTTCCTTTTCTTCTCCCCTTACCTTCTGAAGCTCCTAGCATTCCTCTCTCCTCTCTTCCTCACCACCACTCTCCTCCTCCTCAGCATCCTCCATGACAACTTGTTCGGCCTCTTGGAGAATCTGCAGACCAGATTTGACAGCTTCGGAGAGGAATTAGAAGAAGATGAAAGCAGAGAGCTTGAGGGTTTTGAAGTGTACAAGATTGTGTTCGGGCCTTCCACGATTGACCCACATGGTGGATTTCCCAGTTTTTGGAGATTCAACTTCAAGAACCCCCTTTTTCTCCTCTGGTGGTTGTATGATCACATTTGATGGAGATGAGTCATTCAAGTCTTCAGCTTCGTTGTTAGCAAAGACCTGATTCGTTATCAAGGAAGAAGTGCTAGGATGGTCACGGTCGCTCATTTGACCATCTGAAACCGATCTCATCAATATCTCCTTCGGTTCCAAATGCTGGTTCCACGGATGATAGGCATGGGAATACCAAACAAAGTCTCACGGTCTCTTTTATAAGACGGAGAAGAAGTGGAGGGAGACAGTTTAGTATAAGGAGAAGTGGCTAGTTTCATAGGATCACAGATCATGAAGGCGAGATTGCCTTGGGAGTCGAAACCAGCACATCCAGAGCTCCAACTGACTCCCTGTGTTGAGAGTTTTATGAGGTTGTCAGTGGCAATCACTACCTTTCCTTCATGTATAGCGAGCTCTTCGTCGGCTGTGTAGCCTAAGACGTACACGACGCTGCCCAGGTCTAGATTTGAGTTAGAATTGGTTTTGAGGTGATGAGCTTGGGGTCCTGCGGAATTTGAGTCTCCTTCTGTGGTGTCTAGGCCTACTATTGTGAGATCAAGCACTGAGCTTGTGATGAAAAACCTGGTTCCATGCATAAACCCATATGAGAATATATATTAATGTACAAAAATTACTGGGGGATGGATTTCCTAGTGATTTCTGAAAATTTTAGCCTTCTACGAACTAATACTACTAGTACTATGTAACAACAATCCTGCATACTGTATGAAAATGTTTGATTATTAAATTTTATGTTGCAATATTAGAACAAGTGCTACTACCGAACAATATTGATACCGTATTTCATAGTAGAAGATCCGGACCAGAAAACAACCTGTTAGGGACAAGGGTGCCGATGACGTCGTTTTGAAGACGGACCTCTGTGGACTCAGTGGCCAATGCTGACGGGAGGTTGACGTGGGTCGTCAGGAGGAGGTTTCTGTGCATCAGAAAGCCACTTCCAGCGACTTCTCCGGTGGAGGAGGAAAGGCGTGCCATGGCGGAGCTCTTGCTGGAGAAAATGGTGGCCTTGAGACGCTCCGACTTTCCTCCGCCACTGCAGAAACACCAGGATTCACCCAACAGTCCCATTTTTTTCGAGTTAATATTCGCTCACAATATCAAAAAACTTTCTCAAATGAAAAGGGTAAGAATTGTTTTGTGTAGTTATGTTAATCATACAATCAAGTGTACAAATACCGACAATACCTCAATCAACGCTTAGCTAGAACGGATATTTACCGGTAATAAAACTAATTTTCTAAGGTTAGGTTGGAAATTTTCTAGATTCTATCTGAACTTGCAGTTGATTTTGCATATTTAAAATTTTTGGTTTGTAAGTTTGCCCATTCAAATATGCGAAGTCAACCTCATATAATGGCATGGTTGTAAGTTCTTTGACAAATAAATTATGCAAGATGCTGTCAAAATAAGGTTTCATGGATAGAGGGGTGTGCATATATGGAGAGCATGTCAGAGTTACAGGTTAGCATGTCCATGTCATTGTTATCAATATTCTACATTAAACTTATTTGGCTTGTGTAGAGTAAAGTGGCATGGACTTGTGAAACCTTAAGTATAGACTAGTAAAAAATGTCATAATTTTTCTGTCCAAGCTAAATGAATCAGAAGTTCTTGTAAAATGTCATCAACCTAAAACTGCACAGTTCAATTTTTTGTTTTTTTGGGTTGCAAAGTTTGGTGCACAAGCTTATCTCGCGAACAAACTAAACGAACGAGCGTTTCATAAGCTGAGCTTGAGCTCAGCAAGCAAGCCTTTGACTGAAACGAAGTTAAAAAAAAGTTCCGCGCTCGAGCTCACCAATCGCTAACTGAGTGAGCAATCTAAAACTCGGGTTGGCTTGGCTCCATTATAGACCATCATTGTTCTTGAATCCTTGTTTTTCAAGCAATTGAGGGTTTCAAGTTTCAAAGTTTCCAGAATTCTTATAAACATCATAACCATAGAAATCATGCTTATTACTTGTACCTTAAGATCACGCATCTAACAGAGCTCTAAAACTATACGTGTTTTGAAGGCTGGCACCAAAACCCAAAGATCAAGCTGAAGATCACATACATGTGAAGAGTTCATCTTGACTTTGTAATGACCTTCTTCTTCTTTCACTAGACTCCAAAGTCTGAATGAAATGAAAAAGTGAGAGTTGTCGGAAATGTATACACCGTCAGCAGTGTACTAACCAACCTATGTGACATAGGCTGATTGTCTCCTCAAAAGAAAGGATTTTTTTTTTCTTGCATGAAAGCTTTAACTTGAAGGCAATAAAGGTACGTACTAGTCTCTCAACATATGCATATGCAATGTTTAATTGCTCCCAAAAGTCACTATTTCTCAGGGGGCCTCTAACAATTTCCACACACTTATGATTTCATGGAAGCAAAACAAATTTATAACGTACCTTTACAACTTCTAACATGAGTTTTAATTTCGGGTCGATACCACAAGTACTTTTAAGAACCAGACTCATGTTCTAAGGTCCTCTTTGAATCACACTACACGATGCGCGATATCGTGCCATCCAATCCTAACGGACTCTAAAATGGCTCAAGTTTATAGCGAAATTAGGTTGTGTCACGTGACATATTTTCGTGAGTCTTGATCATGTATACCAGGGCTTTGTGTTGATGTTGTTATATGGATCTAATGCAAGATTTAGAGGTCCAAATTGACCGATTGGAAAAGTAGGAAGAAGTGCTAAGGTGAGTAAAAACAGGGACCCATGCTCTACTACAAGTCATGCATGGGGTAAAAGCAATCGATTATACATGATGGGTTTTCCATGTGAGCTCCTATTCCAACCTCCAAGAACCCTTTCTTCTTCTTTTTTGACTTGCCTTGCTACCAAACGGTCACTTTTCTTTGTTCTACTTAATCATATACTTTTTTCTTCTATTATTACTTGCTTTAGTTTATATGATCATTTCCATCATCCACCTTCTCAACCATTTTGCCTTTATTTAACCACCTTCTTTTTTGCCTTTCAACATCTAATTGGTGCTATTTGATGGTAACCATTTCCTTTTGGAATTCATACATCCTCAATTTGTTAGAACAGTGAGATTTGTTTCTTATATATAGGGTACTTATAATCTCAAATTAGATACTATATTTTGTATGGGGAGTAAGTGATACAAGTATGCTAGGGTCTGGATTTTTGGCTAAAGAACATACAATTTTTACTGGTATTTTGCATTTTAATAACAGAAAGCTTGTAAATTTTGTCACTTGTGGTCCTTCAGAATTTAAGATGCAAGTATAACGATCTATCTATACATGCAACATACTGTAAATCGATCAACAGGGCGCTCCAATACTGTGACATCACCTGTTCATCACATGAGATCACGAGGGTAAACAATAATGGTAAAATAGATTGTGGAGATCGAGGTGTTTCACTACTTTTATTGTCTACATCTTCATTAATGGGGTAATTTTGCAACATGAGGTAAAAACATAAACACACTTTTGGCCTGCCTTTTCTGCCTTCCTTACAACAGTGAGCCCACTACTTCTCTCATTGTTCTCCTTTGATGGATGGAAATTGAATGATGATAATTCAACGGGCCGCTGGGATTGATTGATTTACTTTCAACCATATTTAATTTACCTTCCAATCATTTTGATCACAAATTGACAGTTTTACTATCATTTTGATGTTCTTTAAATCAGTATAAGGATTGAGGCAAGTTGATAAGTGACTCTCGGTCTTACACGAACAAAGGTTCAAGCACAAAACTAATAAGGCCTCAATATATGTCAAGTCTATGTCCTTAGAATAATTAGTGTGTGTTTATGAACACACATTAACCATCTAAAACTATAAACTAGAATAATATACAAAACTATTCAAATTGGAATCGAAGCCCATGAAATTTTATTTAAAATTTAATAAACAGAAATGGTATATTTGCCCAATATACACATATCTATGAGTAATAAAGCCGAGCTGAGAATTGAATTGTTCAAGCTCGGCAAGATTAGTAAGAGATAAGCTCGAGTTTAAATCTTGTTTGAACTTGATTCATCTAGTGACTCACGAAGCTTGAGCTCAGTTCATGTACTGGTCGTTTAGTTTCTTCGTGAGACACGCTGACGGATAATACATTTGTACTTTTTTTTTGGGTCAAGTATAATACATTTGTACTTGATCATTCATAAAAGCAAATGAAACAGACTAAAACGTATAATACATTTGTACTTGATCATTCATAAAAGCAAATGAAACAGACTAAAACTACGTAACTTTGCATAAACTATACATTATGTATAATGCATAGTATTTACATTATACTATATATGGTTTACTTAGCTTGTTCATAAATTATAATCAATGTGTTCGTGTACAAAAACGCCGAGTTTTCTTACATCCATAACTAGTTCATTTATATTTGGAGCCATAATATCATATTTAATCTTGACTCATTGATGAAACAAAATAAATACCTACGCCAAAGTCAGAGTGGCTCATGAACGAGTCCGTCAATCTATTGACGCATCAGCTCACTGGTTGAGCAGGTTTCGGGTTCGAGACTCTAGGACGACGGTTTGCCCTATTCTCTTTAGAACATCCCTTGTGGAGCAAGTAATATTTACGCCGACTCTAATTTCTTTCCTTATCAAAAAACAAAAGAACCTACACTCGTCGGAAGAAGTCACATGTATGCAACACATCGTATACGACATGTGAGCCATTCTTCTACATTGTGTTACTACTCAGATAATAATGATATGGACAAGGGAGGTTAAAAAAAGTCAGCAAAGAAGACAAGCAACAAACATGGTGGTTATATAGTCTTTCCAAAGATGCTCTTTAATCTTTATTATTCATTTGTTTGTTCTCTCTTCTATGTCTCCATGAAATCCAATTCCCCCTAATTCACGCCGTTTACACTTGCCACCAGACTCACCACAATCATACTACACACTTTACCCTTTTCCCACCCTCGAACACAAACAAAAAACCCTCAACCCCAAACCCACAACCAAATCCAAAGCTTCCATTTTCCACCACATTCCTCTTCATCACCATTTCTCCCTAGCTAAGTTTCCCACCATTTTCACCTCTTCCTCTCAAAACATGATGGAATATTGCTCATCAGTGACCAACTCCACCAAGAAGAACAAGCACTTTTCAGGCAATATCTGGTCAGATTTTGCTCAATTGTGCTCATGTGTTGTCTCACACCCTCTATACTTATCCTACTTCCTTTTCTTCTTCCCTTACCTTCTCAAGCTCCTAGCTTTCCTCTCTCCTCTCTTCCTCACCACCACTCTCCTCCTCCTCACCATCCTCCATGACAACTTCTTCGGCCTCCTGGAGAATCTGCAGACGAGATTTGACGACTTTGGAGAGGAAGAAGAAGATGAAAGCAGAGAGCTTGAGGGTTTTGAAGAGTTTGAAGTGTACAAGATTGTGTTTGGGCCTTCCACGTTCGACCCACATGGTGAATTTCCCAACCCAGTTGAATTTTCCCGGGAAATGCCTGAAATCGTTGTAATTGAGCAAAACCCAGATGAGGAGAAAGAGGAAAAAGTGTTGGGCGTCTTGATTTCCGAAGAAAAACAAAGCCCAGATGAGACTTCCGGGGAAACAACAGAGGGCAAGTTTTTCGGGATACCCATAACTGATCAAGTGGGAGAAAGCCCTAGTAAGGAGGGATTGGACGAAGAGAAGATTCTGGGCGTGCTGATTTCCGACGAGTGTTGTTTTCCGGCGAAAGGACAAAATGATGAGCGATCCGATGTGCACTCGGACCAAGGAACACCCAAGTCTGAAAAGCTGAAAAGGGGTCCGCAAATGGCCGACAAGAAAGCTGGGGAAGAGCAGAAAGTGGGGAACTTCAAGGCGTTGGAGTTAATAACACCAAGCCCCATCAATGGCGGAAATCAGGCCCAACAAGAAAGGCGAACAGCCAAGACCCACTTCAGGAGGCGTGGGGAGTCTGTTTGGGACACAAATGATGGATTCAGCACAAGCAAAAAGCATGGCTATTACTATGATGACGATGACGATGATGATGAAGAAGGGAGTTTGTACATCTCGTCATCATCGTCGCCTCAGTCTCAGCCAATCAGCCCAAGCCTGTCGAATCTGGGGTCGATGAGGAAGGAGAAAGAGTGGAGGAGGACTCTGGCGTGTAAGCTGTTTGAGGAGCGGAACAATGTGGCCGTTGGAGGTGGGGAAGGGATGGATTTGTTGTGGGAGGCGTATGAGAAAACAGAGGAAAACAGGGGAAAACAGAGGAGTGGTTTGATGAAGAAGAAGAAGAAGAAGAAGTCTGTTGTGGAGTATTATGGTTCAGATGAGGAGGAAGAAGATGATGATGATGATGAAGAAGGGGGGAATGGGCAGCTTTGTTGCTTACAGGCACTGAAATTCTCGGCTGTGAAGATGAATTTTGGGATGGGGAAGCCTGGGTTTATGAAGATTTCCAAGGCTTTCAGAGGGATTGGGGGTGGGTGGCTCAACAATGGCCACCACCGTCGCCGTCAGAGTAGTGTTGGTGGTGGCGGTGGCAAGAAGGGGAAGAATTATTAGATTGTGGTTCTGTATTTTAATTAAAAAATGTATTTAGAGGGGGGAAAGGGGAAAGAATGTATTATGAATACGTGATTTTTGTGTTGAATGTTTGTAACAGAAATTAGAACAAAGTAAATACTCTTGTGGGTTTGTTGTTACATTGTTACCAATTTTATTTTATTTTTGTGTTGAATGATTGTTATATCACTTGCTCTTAGGTCCATTCGTGAAGAAACAAGAAAATGGTTTATCTCATTTGTTAATAAACGATCTCTAATCTGAATTCAATCTTCCATAATAATATACGGTTTCTCTGCCCATGGATATAGCTAACACACCGTTACCAAACCACGTAAATCTGTGTGTCGTTCTTACTTTATTGTTCTCGTTCGATCTCTCGTTACAACAAGGAAAAGTAAATTACTCACTTGGGATGTAAATGTATCCCAAGTTCAAAACTTCAACTACTAGAATTTGATCCTTGAATCTCAAGTATACACAAGGAAAAGTACTTACCAATTGTGTTATTGGGATTTTGTGATATTTAATGTCCTATTAAATTTATATACATAGAAAGACTGAAATGTGGTTCATGGGGACGCCGTTGGGTGGCGTCCGGCGACGCCGTATAAAATTGGAACTTTTCTTATTTTATAATAAAACATCAATAAGTGGTGTCGTCTTTAATTGACGTGGTGCAAAAAGTCAATTTACTTGTGTGCAAAAAGTTATTGCCTTTATTATAAGCAAATAAAAGGAAAACAAGTACATGAGAGAAATTGCAAAAACATGATGTTTAATGATGGAATATTATTGTTTTATTATTAAATTTATTACTAAATAATGAAATATTATTTTTTTATTATTAATTTTATTATCTAATAAAAAAATATTATTACTTCGAGTTGAGTCGGGTTTGGATCGTAAATGATCACGGGTTAAGAGTATCAAGCCTTATACATATTTTAATAATAAAATATATTATAATTTCCAAAATAAATTTTATATATGCTAAAATTATACTATATTTTATTATTTAATAACAAAATAATAATAATTTTTATTAGATAATAGTATTTTATTATTAAATAATAATTTAACAATAAAATAATAATATTTCATTATTTATTAATATATTTAATAATAAAATAAAAATATTGTATTATTAAAATTATTATTTAAATAAATTTTATTTTAAATTATGTTAGTTTATTATTATAAAATATGATGTGGCGCCATGTGTAAGTAACATGGCAAAAGGGGGAAATGATGTGCCGTGCATCCCATACACACACATTGCTACGTCACACAAGAAGTGCATAATCGGTAAGGTTTATCAAGTACATGTGTCCAACAGGTCCGTTTCAAAGGTGAGGTGCCTAAGTGGCCAAAATATACAAGATCAGGGTCTATGTATGTTTTGAGCCTATTATGAAAGATACCTCGTACATAATACACCATATTTCGTGTTAATAGACTTTTATGACGTATTAAACTCGACACTCAAGATCAATTTAAATATGGATTTATATAATAAACTTGGTCAGTTTTGGCTTTCAGTCACCACAATAATTATTAATTAAATATCAAGTTTTTAATAATTATTAAAATAATATTTTGATTAACTAGCAATGTTGAATTTTTAGATATTTTGGAGTTCAACCCAATGCATTCCAGGCTTCAATGGTTCAACCCGTTGAGTTTCAAGTCTCAACCTATTGAGCGGCAATTGTGCTCGTCGGAGGTAGACCTGGGTCCGGTTCGGTTTGAACCGGCCAACCGGACCGGTCAAAACCGGAACCTTAACCTAAACCGCCAAACCGGTTGGCAAGGTTGAGGTTAAGGTTCGGGGATAGGCCAAACCGGTGAACCGGAACCAAAACCGGGTAAAAACCGGCGGTTTACATTTTTTTTAAAAAAATTATATGTTTTTTTAATAAAAATATATATGTTTTTTTAATAAAAATTATATTTTTTTAGTTTTATTGGCCATTAACCGGTCAAACCGCGGGCGCGGTAGCCTAAACCGCGACCGCGGTTTCCTTCTGGATGAGAACTGCGGTCGCAGAATGAAGGCCGCGCCCGCGGGCTCGCAAGAAAACGAAAAAAAAATAAAAAAAACTGGACCGGCCGGACCGGAACCGGAACCGGTCAAGACCGGAACCGGTCAAGACCGGAACCGGCTAACCGGGTTCCCCAAGGTTTGGGTTTAGGGTAACGAACCGGAACCCAAACCTAAACCTAAACCGTCGGTTCCGGTTAGGTTAACCGGACCCAGGTCTAGTCGGAGGTATGCAAACCCCTAAAAATCCCAGATCGACGCAGGCGCGAAGGGCTCTTCCTCCGGAGTTGCACGCTTATATCGATTAATCGGAACCAGAATTAATACTAGAAAGTACTACAATTAAGTAATTGTTAAAATCTAGTGGCATGGCTGATTGCAACGGTGAAGAGGCTTCGAGTGTTGAAGAGCTCTCAACTTGGTCCCAAACATGGCTGACTTTCAACGTACGTGAATCTATCTATAGATGGATTCATGTTTTCAATAGATTTGAGTACGTTGATTTTGTTGTGCTCATGACATTAATAAATCATGTACCTATATGTTTTTGAGGCCTTTGAGATTGAGTCTTTTGATGCCCACCATTATCATCATCATCCACAACCTTGAGCAAGAGCCCTTTAATACGAATACCGCCACCATCGTTAGCGCATGTATCCTCCTCGGAATCTATGTCCGTTGAGGTGGTCGATGAACTCGGGATTCATGGTATAAACCCTAGCCCAAGACTGAACGAAGTCGTATTCCATCATCATCCAAACACCAACCACATCCGTCCGCATCGCCTCCGGACTGCTACTTGACGACATAGGCACATTGAAACAACTAACAGAAGCAAGATAGTCCAATAACCAATCATATATGCAGAGCACTACTACGTACCAATACTTGCAACTACGTACCAAAAGCAATTAAAGTATAATAGAAGGGAAAAAAAATCATAAAATCATACTGATAAATGTATAATAGATGGGGGCACCCCTCTGCGTTTAGCCCGGGGTGCCCCCATCCTGACCCCCCAGATTCTCCGTAAGGGGAATTCCATTGGGTTCATTGTTGTTGTTGTTGTATTTGATTTGAAAATTGCAATAATGTCCGCATGGCTTGATGGCCTCCGGACTGCTACCCGACAACACAGGGACATTGAAACAACGACGTACGTACCAATACTTGCAACTAATAAAAGCAACTTAAGTATACTCCAAGGGAAAAAGTCATAGATGTATTTTATTAACTTAGATATGATAGGCTCGTCGCAGTATCGTTATTGCCTCGCGCAGAAGCCGCATAAATCTTCCTCCATGTCTCGTTCCAATTTTATCGGATGTTTCCGAAGAGACGTCTGGTGCGCAGAGGGGTTCAAGGGACTCGATATAAGTCGAAACTCCAGGAGTATTCCACCTAAAACAGAATTTACCACCAACCAAAGACCTAGCACTCATAACTAAACCATCCTCACGTCTATGAAGGAAAAGGGGTTTACTAGTTCCGACACTTGCGATTACTTGATGCCCACCATTACTGTCGAAATAGACGATCTCTTGCATACCATCAACAGGTCCAACCTGGAGCAAGAGCCCTTTTATATGAATGCCACCACCGCCTTCATTGGCGCATGGATCCTCCTCGTAATCTATCCCCTGAATTTCGTTGAGAACACAGTTGAAATCGGGATTGATGATATGGATCCGGGTCCATGATTGTTCGACGCCGTATTCCATCATCATCCAAACACCAATCTCAACCATCTGCATGCTCGACGCGGTGAAATACCTAATCAAAGCAAGATGATCATGCAACACGAGAGAGCGAATGCACTCCTCCGTAGTCTCCGTGACTTGTACCCCCTCATCATAGGATTCAACGGTACGCCTAGTAACTTTAAACGATTGATCAGCAAAATTAAACGCCAGCACGGAGAAGGAGTGATCCTGATGAATGACGACCCAATGGTAACACCCCTTGAGGAAACCTAGAGGGCACGAGTCAAAGGGATCTAAAATGCCTATTATTCTTCTTCCTTGTGGCAAATCAAATCCAGTCAGGGCCTTTGGCTTGCCGATTTTCTTCCTCCCGGCTCGATAATCTACAACTTGCCTCCATTTGCGCTTTAGAAAGCTGTAGACGAAGATGAGGAATGAGTATGGCATCTTAGTACCATAATGGATGATGACGACGGCTCTATAATCCAATGTCTCGGAACCATCATTTACCTTTTGTACGCAGGGAGAGACAGAACCAGCATTATAAATCTTTTATATCAATTTATATGTACGTACGTATGTGAGAGGTCTCGGACAGCATAGGGCGAAGCTCGTAGGGGAAAGGCTTGGCAAACTCGTGCTAACGGGTAGCAGGGTTGCACAGGGCTATCTTGACGGACAAAACGGGGCAGGTACCATTAGACTTCATCATGACATAAGAGGTTACACAGTACATGCCGATGCTCAGGGGTCCGTACGGGCGAAAGAACCAATTATAACACCCGTGACCAATCATGATCCCTTCGTGCGTACTATCCAACCCCGGAAGCATCGCAAGGAGTTCTTGACCATCAGAAGTCCGCGACCCTGAGGAGAAGCTGTTGAAGGGGCCGCGGGGGCGGCGCTGAGCGTACAAGTCGATGAAGGGACGGGACTCGAATCTTGAACGCCATTGCTTACAAACCGACTTGAACCGAACGAGAGACTTGGCGGGGAGCCTAAGCTGCACCTCCTCTTCCAATACTGGCGGAAGCCCATTATTAGGCTCTACCTTTGCCTCCATTCTCGATCAACTATTGTTAGGATCGGTGTTAGTATACAGACACTGTTACCTAGGGGGTAACAGTGAACTGGGCAGCGGAAATAGTAAAACAATACTAACACAAGCAGGTAACAGTGGGTTGACACGATTACTTATAGTGGAAACCCTTAAACAACCAACTAGTTGTTTAAGAGAAAAACCACTCCCTCGTTAGAGGAGTTTGAACAATCACTTTTATTAATGCCAATTACAAGTTCCTTCAAGGCAAACAGGGACTTCAAGTAGTCTAATCCAATCCCAAGATTATGCACCTACAAACCCTAGTTTCTCAGCCTAAGAAACAAGTATAACAAAACTAAGAGTGATTACAAAAACCTTCAACGAAGCTTTCTTCTTCTCTTTGCTCTTCTCGAGCACTTCTCTTCTCAGACTCGTCTCTTCTCTTCTTTTCGTAATCGGTCACGGTTTTCTCAACCTCAACTCAATCATATTTATAGTCTAAGCCCACGTGAGATATGATCTCATACTCATATATCCACGTGTGTTTATCCCATAAATAATCAGATTCTTCTTCAACAAACTCTATCATATCTTCAACAACTCTATCATATCTTCTCTTGATCTTATCTTGTTCCCAAATCTTTTCATAGTTGTTGGATGTAATCTTCTTGATATTCCCACGTGTTTCCAGGCCCATAAAAGCCCATAAACACGGCTCATTAGGGTTTCCGTTGAATACCCTACGCGCTTACTAAGTATAGTAAGGCACTGCTCTGTAGACGCTGCTGTTCCCTTACGCTGTTCCCTCACACCAGCTTTCATTTTTCCTTGGTTATTTTTCCTTCAATCAATACACTCAAACACAAGGTTAAATGATATAGAGTTTGTCATCGTCAAAACAAGAGAATGATGATGTTGAACACATGGTAACAGTTAACTGTTTCCCTGGAGGTAACAGTGTAACTGTTTCCCTGGTTCAAACGTCATTTTGTGGAAAGTAATATTGTTGACTTGGTAACAGTTCAACTGTTCCCAGTGACTGTTACCCATGAGAACAAATGACTATCCAACATTTTCCCCCTTTTTGATGATGGCAAACTCATAGGGAAAAATCATCCTAAGAACTGTAAAGGCTACAACATGCATAATATGAAGATCAAGGAATGATTAGTCGAGAGCATTGTTCCCCCTTAATAAAACATAGACTGTTCCCCCTGAGATGAGGACTTACTTCTCAGGCGACGTTGTTCCCCCTCAGCAAATGGCTTATACCTGTATCAAACTAAACCAACGCATCTCTACATTTTTCCATTTTCTTCCCCCTTTTGACATCATCGAAAACTCAACAAGTATAGGAAGAAAACAGTACATTGAAACGCAAATCATCAAATAACCATTGATATTAATTATGCAGAGAGTACAAGATAAACATTACAAAGCAATCAGTTTTATTGATCTAAGCACTCAGGGAAACAACAAACAGTCACAACAAAAGCAAACAAATATTTTTGTGGGGGTAGATGGGCTAGGGAATTGAAAGAGGGATCCATTCATGATTTCAAATCAGGTACTCTTTTTCTCCTCATCTTTCATCTAGAACTGCACCATCATGACTCAACTTATCATTTAGCCATTCATTCATTTGGCCATTTTTTCTTCTTGCTTCCTTCAACGTTTTTTTTTTATACAACCTCAAAAAACCATTTTTTTTTTAAACACAGACTGCCACATAATTGACCGCTCAACTGCTTTTACTCCATTCAAATCATATTCTTTTTCTCTTCTTTTTCCTTTTTTTTTTTGAACTTTTGAGAATCACTGTTCCCTTCATTGCTACCATGAATGGATTAAAAAGGCTAGTTTGGATATATCATGGTTAAAGACATATAAAAGCAATATCCAAACAAAAATGGCTAGGGAACATTGAGATATCCAGGCAATTACCTTCAGTAAAAGAGGGGTAACAATCAAGATGTGTTCATAGAAGGCGTTTACCTGAACATTATGAGGATAGGACGGCTATACGACCACTTATCATTTCAGCTTGTAGAGAGGGTTAAAATAAATCAAAGTGTCGTTTTGGGCTTGAAAGAAATATGCTTTTCATGCTTGTAGAGAGGGTTAAAATAGATCGATCGAGGACATATATATATTAACACGGCACGGTGTCATATAATCAGTTGGCTGTTGTAAGAGAGAAATAAGATAGAGAATTGATAGTAAAAAATAAGAGATAGATGCATAGACAGAGATAAAATCAAAAATGCAGGCATACAGCCATACACCATCAATCAAAGAAACAGAACAGACTAAAAAACAAGAAACCATCATTCTGAACGATCTAATACTTTGAGATCTAAAACTCAGCCTCCGACATAAACAAAATCAAAATCAAACAACGGGTAAAGGAAATAATGGTCTAAAAACAATCTGAATTGGGTAATTATATGATGCTGTGTTGTAGATCTGACTGACTGGTTTGTTATTCATGGTACGACCTGGAAGAAATCTCAAAATACGTACCTGTGCAAGCTTGCCTTGGGCGATGATACCAGATCGATCGAGGACATTACTCATTAGCACAAAGAAAGCAAGGGCACGGCCACGGTGTATATATATAATCAGTTGGTTACGTTATTCCTTGTTTTAATAGATAAATAAGATAGATACTGTAATTGGTAGTAAAAAAGGACACACAATATATTATAGATAGCAAAAATACTCCAGATACATACAATCATAGACTTTCTCGTGTGCTTATTCCTGTAATGGACTTTAAATGGATAACTAGTATAAACCCCGTACCATGTACGGGAAATGTAAATATAAAACCGAATTAATCAATTTGAGATCGAATTTTGATACGAATACGCTTTTCAATCGAGAACTTATAATCCAAATCCGACAGACCAAAGTCCGAACCTATTGACCTATACATGTACTTTTATTCATACAATTTTAATTCTAAAATAGTTCTATTCAAATTTATATTATTAATGAATATACTATTGACAAATATGAAATTTTTTCACTATTGTTCAAGATTCAATAATGACAAAAGTGTATACTAATTAATAAGAAAAAATTGTAAGGAATATAAAAGAAAATCACTTCAATTTCCTTATTCGTATAAGGATATATAATTGAGTAAGATATTAAGTATACATAAGGAAATTGGATAAGATATCAAGAAGATATATAAGTAATTTTTTGAAAATCAATGCAAAAAATAAAATTTTATTTTATTCAGGGTTGATGACGTGGCGCAAATTTTAACAAAGACTTGGGTTCTGCTTTATACTGTACTAGCAGATGACCCGTACCTTGTACGGGAGTGTTATTTATTTATTTATTACTTTGTGTACGAATTTACTATAACAATTACAAATATTATCATATGTATACTTTGTTTTAAAACCACTCTTATTTTTTCGAGTATAAAATGATATAATTCTTGTATATCATCATATATATTAAATTTTATTTCTATAATTGCTTTTTATACATACATAAATATATATTTAAATAATTGAGGAAGAATGACATAAGATAAGATGCATTATCACATTTTATTAACAGTTGATACAAATCTCTTGGCATAAAATTAAATTATGTAAACTAACTTATATAATATATTATATAAATCATTAAGTTTAAATAAAAACTCGGATTAATATATTATAATATTGAAGATATAGATAATATTTAATAAGTTAAAAGTAAACCAAATTATCTCGTATATATGTTATTCTTTTTAAAAAAAATATTTAAATAATAAATATATAAATATGTAATGAAAATGTTAACGAATTATTATCTTAATTAAGAAATTTATCTTCTTTTTTTCTAAAGCGTAATCATAATGCAATATTAGCGACATATATGGTAAATATAACATCTACCTGTTTTATTGATATTTTTATATGATAAGATAGTAAAAAATGTATTTAATATATTATTTTAATAGAATGAATATTTGTCTTAAATATAGTGGTAGAATTTGCTAACATTGATAATTTTTAAAAAATACCATAATAAACTTACGAAAAATAATATAAAGTTAATAGGATATTTAATTAAATGGGTCAAATATTATGATTATGATTTATAGATTATGACGATAAAAATACTTTTTTAAATAAAAGGTTTATGATAGATCTATGTATTAATTAAATGTGTACAATGATAAGATAGATATTTATATATTTGGATAGAATTATTAATTAAACAACTCAAATTGTAAGATAGAACTAATATATATCTTAATCAAGTATGTATAAGATTATGATAAAATCAAGACTTAATAAGATAGATTTTTAAATAAGGGGGTGATGTGGCGCAATATGGTGGCAGAATTTGCTTCCGCTTTAGTATATAGTAATTGATTATAGTAGATAGTAGATTATAGTAGATTAACGGGGGGATTAAATCCACTTTATTTGCTCCAAAAAAAAATCCACTTTATGCTTTAAGATGGATGGAGTTTTTATTCCAAAGTTTTATATTTTTTAGATAGAATATAAAACTCTGTATGCTCTACGTATTTAGATATATAAGATGAATGAATATATCTTTTTATCTTTCCTTTTTTAGTTTTAATAGATCGATAGAGATAGATTTCGACCAAAAAAACTAGTTAGAGATAGCTAGATAGATTTAGATTCCGTTTGGCAAGAATCATTTATCGGCTTATTTTGGTGTTTATAAACACTTTGCTTATTTTGTTGCTTATAAGCACACAAAAAAAATAGCACCTCTCATGCTTAATTCAAAATAAGCAGACTTATTTTGTTATGTTATAACTGATGTGTACAATATAAACTTATAAAACCAAACACTCAAAAATATAAGTCTATAAGTATAATTATAAGCATCAATATTTATAAGTCTATAAGTGATTTGCCAAACGGACTCTTTAACGACAATCTTTATTGTTGAATAAAGCAAAGTTTCAGACTAAACCCTAACAGATAAAAAATTCCAGCATCAAATCTGACTAAAAGCAATAATTACTCATTCTAAACGAACTCAGCCTCCCACACAAACAAAATCAAAAGTCAAACGGGAGGTCACGTTGTGGTCGGATGGGATGGTTTTGGATGGCAGATTGTGGCCAAGGGCGGCTGCGTTGGTGGAGGCATTGTCGTCGTGGAATCGAGATAGAGTGGGAAGAAGATGTACGATTAGGCGACGGATAGTTTGAACGAGAGGCAATGGAGAATGGTGGGGAGAGGGGTTGTGGTGTGCTAGGAATCCTGGCATTTGTAAATCTATTAACTCTTCTTAGATTACAAAACATGTGTTGTTGTTGTTGTTAACAAGTGAAGCATGAACTAGCTACCTAGGTGAGATATTAGACCTAGGGTTATATTAGTCTTTGTATTATATTAGCTTGGGAAGCAAGCTAGGGCACAAGCCTTGTAATCTATATACACTCGTACATATATATGAATGAGAAAGCAAGCCATTATCTTGCCCATAATCCACTTCTCTAAACTTATCATGGTATCGGAGCCAACGATCAATCTTTAAACCCTAACCCGATTTTTTTTTCGGCCTCCCGCCACCCTTTTTGGGAGAGACGGAACCAAAATTTAAAATCTTGTATATCAATTTACATTTATGTATTTATGTATATAGTTTTTTTTCCTTTAATTTGTGATTGAGACTGGTTTATTTGTTGTACTTAGTTGATATTGAAGTGGACTTACACCACCGTCATGCTTGTTCATGATTCTGGAATTCGTGATGCAAATCAGACTTCCATTTTGCTTAATAGTTGTATATCCTTATTTGAAGTTCGTTCCAACGCTCAAATGAAAATTAGACCATATTGTTGTATGTGCTTATATAGCTATGGCCTAAATTTGAAGCTTTGTTGCTTGAACTTTTCTCCAACTAAAACCTCGAAGGAGCATATATCCATGCGCTGTGTTACCTCTTTTCTACATAGGTTCTTAATGTACACTGAATAATGCACATCAACGAGACCTTGTTTGGCCGCTTTACAAGCTTCTCAATTTTTTTGATGTTGGATAAGAATGGGTTAATTGTGCAGTAATGATTCTTATTTGGGGAGGATTAGAACTAAGGGAGATGATTTGGAATGATGGAATCACATATGATATATACAGAGGTGTACGTTGCTTTGAAGTTCAGACAAAAACATGCACTCCATGATTGATAACTGCTTCTTTTTCTAATTGTCGATTACTTACCCTATTTTGTGTAATCAATCTAACCTACCAGTAAAGTTGGAACATTTGTCATTAATTGGCCACTTGATCATTCACTCATTGATATGTTCTAGTATATATATTATTATGTCATATATATTATCTATCTTATATATCCTAGATATTTATCTATCTAATCTAACTACATGTAAATTTATATTATTTTGGCATTAAATGCCTTGAATTGAATTTTCTTTAATTAAATTGTATTATCTTTAATCTAATATGCTATATTATTATTAGTTTATACTATAATGTTATCATGATTATATTTTGTACTATATATTATCCAAATAAATTTATTTAATTAAATTATATTATGTTCAATCTAATACGGAGTATAGTATTGTTATTATTACTTTATACCATAATGTTTTTTATTATTTTATACTATATATTATCTCAATAGATTAATTTTTGATTGTATTGTTATCACTTTATACTATACTAGCTAATGACCCGCACCTTGTATGGGGTGTTGTTTTGTTTTTATTATCTTGTATATGAATTCATTATAATAATTACAAATATTATCATATGTATAAGTTTTTTTCAAACAGCGTGTATCTTTTAGATTATATAAATAACATAATTCTTGTATTTCATCAAATATTTATATAAAAATATTGTGTTTATATATTAATTTTTTATGCATGCATAAACATATATACATCGAGGAAGAATGCAATAAGATGAGATGCATTATTAAATTTTAAAAAAAATTAATAAAAATATTTTGAGAAAGTAATTAAGTTGCATAAACTAACTTATATAGATATATTAATAATTTACAATTTTTTATTTAAAATAGTATTCTAGTTTAAAATATAGAGAATATTTAAGAAGATAAAAAATAAAACCAAATTATCTTGTATATATGTTATTATGTTGTAAAACTTGATAAAATAAGTTATGTATAGATATAAATTAAAAATATTAACGAATAATTATCTTAAAATGAAATCTATCTTTTATCTAATACATAATCAGTATGTAGTGTTATGAATATTTTTAGGGTAAATATATCATCTAATATTATTATGGTATTTCAATATGATACAATAGAAATAAATATTTAATATATTATTTTAATAAAAAAGATGTGGTGTAAATATAGTCATAGAAGTTGCTAGTTACTACTAATGATGATTTGTAGAAAATTTCAAAATAAATTACGAAAATAATACTTATTTTAAGATAGAAATATATAATGATAAGATTGAGATTTATATATTACTATAGAAAATAATACTCAAAATTTAAGATAAAACTAATTTTCAATTAAATTTGTACAAAATTAAGATTATATATTATGATAGAACTAAGATTGATAAGATAAATTTTTTAATAAAGGGGTGATGTGGTGCAATATGGTGACGAAAACTTACTTCCGCTTTACTATATAGTAATAAATTTAATAAAAATATAATTATTGGTAGATATAGATGTATCATATATTATATACGTATGATATATATCTTATCTAAGTAAAAGTTCAAAAGTTGATATGGCCCGTACCTCTCATCTCCAAATCTTTTGATATTTTGACAAAAATTAACATCCTTTATTATATGTTTATAATTTGTATAAAATTATATGTAGTATTTTCCAAATGCTTTATCATATCTTTAAAATCATATATATTATATCCAATAGTATAACCGGTCCAACTTACCATTCAATTGATATAGAAGACAAAAGATAAAATTTCCAAGTAAGTAGTAGATAGATAAATTTAATATAGATATACCATATATAATATACTACGTATGATATATATCTTAGCTAAATTTGATAAAGTATGTAGTAGAAAGATTAATAGATGACAAAAGAATTTATATAAAATATACTATTTTAATAAAAGGGGTGATGTGGCGCAATATGGTGGCGGAATTTGCTTCCGCTTTAGTATATAGTAATAGATATAATATACTTTATCTTTTTAAATTTATTCTTATTAAATTGCTATTACTAAATAAATTGTCATTACTAAATGTAATATGTTACTTGTATTGATAAGTAATTAGATATATCTTATATATTATCTTAGTGAATACATTTTTGATTAAATGAGATGTGGCCTAAAAATGAATGTTCTATTTGTTTATTTTATAATCATTCATATCTTTATTATTAGCTTAGACTATAAATGTTATTGAATTATATTTTCTCTATATGAATCATAAAACTATTATTTTAGGACAATGAGTTTCATAATAACCATTTAGATTTAGATTTTTATTAAATATTAAAGTATAAAAAAATTATTAGATTCTTTTCGTAATCTATTAAATTAGCTTTTGGATAACTAATGTCACTATTATAGCTAAAAACTTATAGATTAAGGATATACTATTTTGATATTCAGTGAGTTATAATCTCAATCATATAAAGATACGATAATAATGTCATTTCAATTATTTAAACAAGACGATATATTGTTTGAATATAAAAAGGCAACTAAAACATAAGATAAATAACAAACATACAAAATGGTCAAAATAATACTAAATAACCGCCTCCAGCAACGTCGGAGTAGATATCTACTTAACCCCAGTCAATGTTAGTGAAACGGATATTTTAATCAAGCATTAAGGGTCTGTTTGAATCACACTTGAAAGTGTATTACAGTACCTTACATTGTAACGCAGGATTATTGCAAAGCAATATGATGCACTTTAATGTGCGATCGAAACGGACCTATATCTTTGGCTTTCGATATTCATGCCTTAGGTTAGTGCCTAACTTCTAGACTTTCCTCTTTTTTCCAACATTTTGTTTTGTGGGTGGGTATGTTTTTGTTTTGTGGGTGGGTAGCCTAGGTTTTGCGCTGTTGACACAAAGGTGGGCGGCAGCGGAATTCGACGGGGGCGGGCGACAGCGGCGTTCAACGGAGGTGAACAGCAGCATCCACGGTCGACGGAGGGGAACAGAAACAGCGGTCGATGGAGGTGAGCGGAAAATGTGCTCGCTGATGATGTGGTTGGCCCCACACACTTCAACCCATTAACTTTTCCCTTTACAAATTGTAAAAGATTTTTTGCCCGAGCTAGATCGCGAGCACAATTCACCCCAAAATGTACATGCGAGACAAGTAGCAAAAGCAAAATCCCTCTCTCTCTCTCTCTATATATATATATTTCATTCACTTCATCTATTCACATAATTCAGTCCATTTCTCTAACCCATCTCCTTCAATTCTTTACCTCCTTACCTCCTTCCCTAACCGGCCTTTGTTTCCTCCTCAGCGACCCCCCACTTCTCCGATCACGTACCCAAGCTCACCTCCCCAGGCGTCGGCACTCGTTGCTTCCGGCTTGCTAGGCGGTGTGAAGACCCACGTACTTCTCCGACCCCCCCCCCCCCACTTCTCCAAGAATGTCTTGGTGACTTTGGGTAAATTTTAATCACCATTAGTGTTGGGCCTTTTCAGTGAAAATTCAGTACATTAATGTTAATAGGTGACTATTATATATAATAAAAATGTGCTTGGTAGTTAAAGTACGACCTAGAACTCCGATTACTCCCGTTCCAATTATTCATGTTGGTATCTTGTAGTACGACCTAGAACTCCGATTACTCCCGTTCCAACAAATCTATTGTGGATTTGAGTTTAATTTAGCGCTAAATACTATTGGAGCACCCCACACAATTTAAAATTATTCATTAATATTTTCATTTTTGCAACAATAATTCTAAGATTTATAAAGAAATGCATCTATCTTTTATTATTGGAATTTAAAATAGGATAATCTAATAAATTTAATATTTTAAATATATTTTTTAGCCTATAATTTAATTCTCTTAAACATCTACGTATAAGGCTACTCACTACATTTGATATTATGACTAAAACATTTAAGTTAACATGTAATTCTATAGTCAACATTGTTATACATAAATTATTATTAAATTTTGATCCTTTTACAAATTGTAAAAGATTTTTTGCCCGAGTTAGACCGCGAGCACAATTCACTCCAAAATGTACATGCGATGCAAGTAGTAAAAGCAAAATCCCTCGCTATATATATATCTCTTTCATTTACTTCATCTATTTACATAATTCAGTCCAACCCACCTCCTTCTATACGGAGTATAGTATTGTTATTATTACTTTATACCATAATGTTTTTTATTATTTTATACTATATATTATCTCAATAGATCAATTTATGATTGTATTGTTATCACTTTATACTATATACAATATACTTTATCTTTTTAAATTTATTCTTATTAAATTGCTATTATTAAATAAATTGTCATTACTAAATGTAATATATTACTCTTATTGATAAGTATTTAGCTATATCTTATATATTATCTTAGTGAATACATTTTTTATTAAATGAGATGTGGCATAAAAATGAATGTTCTGTTTGTTTATTTTATAATCATTCATATCTTTATTATTAGCTTAGACTATAAATGTTATTGAATTATATTTTCTCTATATGAATCATAAAACTATTATTTTAGACAATGAGTTCCATAATAATCATTTAGATTTAGATTTTTATTAAATTTTATATTTTATATTATAAAAAATTTATTAGATTCTTTTCATAATCTATTAAATTAGTTTTTGGATAACTAATGTCACTATTATAGTTAAAAAGTTATAGATTAAGGATATACTATTTTGATATTCAGTGAATTATAATCTCAATCATACAAAGATACGATAATAATGTCATTTCAATTATTTAAACAAGACGATATATTGTTTGAATATAAAAAGGCAACTAAAACATAAGATAAATAACAAACATACAAAATGGTCAAAATAATACGAAATAACCGCCTCCAACAACGTTGGGAGTAGATATCTAGTTATACAAAATAATACTAAATATGTCTAGACGCAATTAGGCAGAAAAACAGAACTCAGTTTTACTAAAAAGCATCAACGCACTTTCTTCATTTTCTTCTTCTCCGCAGCTCTATGGAGGGCAAACAGAGCATCACTAGCCTTAGCATAAGCCCTGTTAGCACTCTTCGCCGCCTCCCAGGCTTCACTTTCAGCTTGAAGGACTTGAGGCACAAAGTTGTTGGGATCAGCTCCACGTGCAATACTGTATAGAAATAATATGTCAGACTTAATATAATAAGTACAAAATCTGTAAGCTCAAATTATGTAATAACAAGAAAATGCTGAGTAGTAACTAAACAAACATGAGAAGCCAACCCTCTCAAAGTGAAGCATCATGACTCACCAACAACCACAAACAAATAATCGAGACTCGTTTGTCTTCTTATCGAACGCTGCTAATCCAATATACACGGAGAGTCCAAATTGAGATCCCATTTAGGCTTTTCCGGCTAGCCCATTTTCGTGCTAATCCAATGTACGGACTTTCCGGCTAGCCCATTTTCCTGCTAATCCAATGTACGGACAATCTTGATTAATCGAGAGAATAACGAACTTGATAGCAGGAGAGATCGGTATAAGAAAACAAACAAAAACAAATGCAAATCCGGAGAGCATAGAGCGAAATCAAAACGAAGACACCATGGGGTGCAAACTGTGCCGTGTATCATAAGAAGAGGAAAGAAGATGCCAACTACAAAATATACACAGAGTTGATTGCGTTGATCGCATGGTTGTAGTTCATATCTTGCACAAAAAATAAATAGACTTGGGGTAATTTTTTTCAACACATTACCAAACAAAGGCTAAGTTAAAGCCAATTTTGGTGGGCTGATCTAGAAAAAAATGTCACCTTTTTTATGCGTCTAAGCGCCTGTTAAAATTTCATTTTTTTGGGTCAATAAGGAGGGCATGGCATAGCCCTTGATTATTTCTTTTAAAAAGACTCGGACAAAAGGTACAGTGAAGTCAGGGGGTTCTTCAAACAAAACGCTATCAGATGAATTGCTCCGGTTATGACTTCATTAACTCATTACCTTTATCTCTTTCTCATTATGAATTGCTAAATGGAAGACAGAGCATTAGCATGGCTTCGCTTAATAGCAGTTGAGATATACGTACCCTTAGCAATGGAGATATATGTACCCGTAGCAGTTGAGATAATGACACTTGTATATTGAGGTAGCCCATTACGCATCCATCAACTACAAACCATTCTTGCAAGAAATACAGAAGGGGCGAAATGTAAGGATTATTGCCGATAAGTGATATCTGATGGGGCAAAAAAATCTAAATTGGAATCCCTTACAAAATCTCAGATTAAAAGTAGAAGAAATATAATCATGGTCCACAGAAGTGCTTCACTGCTGTAAGGACTCGAATCAAGAAACTCATCTTTATGTCTACAACTCCATTAAAGGTGAGATGTAGCTTCGGCTGTCTTATGAGATTTTGCTTTCATCTGAAAGAAAAGAATGCAGTAATGTTGAGTATATGGGTGATTTACATACTTCTTCAACCAAAGAAAGTTATCAAAAAGAGGGCACACCTAGTGATATCGGTTTTTTGATCTTGTAACTAAATGCAGAAGAATAGAAAGTGATCTAGAATGTACCTTTAAATTCGCAATTTAGAGAACCAACCTAGCTTCTTGGATTACCTGCTACAGAAACATCATTTTTGGATCCTTCCTCTTTTTTTTTTCTTTTTTTTTGAGCAGATTCTTCCTCTTTCAGCTTGACTGGGTTTGGCAAAAAACAGTATATCCCTAATCACGAGAAGTTAATGACAAAAGTTCATAAAAATATCCACAATAGCATATTGTAATATAACAATCATAACAATACCTGGTTTCTTTCATATAACATGTGATTCTTGGTGAAATACCACCCTTACAAGTAGTGTTGCAGCCGAATCATTCTGGAAGAGAACCTACTCAAATAAGAAAAGTTGTCAGAACAATATTTTCTACACTCCAATGGTTAATAAATAACAGTCAAATATTGTATTTTGAAAAATAAATCAAACCTTTACGGATAACTGAACACCACATAATAACCCAATTACATTAATGTTATAGGTTTAACAACATTGATAAAAAAAAAAAAAAGATGAAGAACGATACAAGCCAAAAACATAACATAGATAATCGAAAGCTAAATAATTATAACTAGTGTAACACCCGCACAACGTATTAATATTGTGTAGTTTAGTTGGATCTTAGTTGGATCGATAAAAGTATTAATATTGTGTAGTTTAGTTGGATCGATTTTGTCTTCCTTTTTTCAGGTCAACAATAACAGTTTTTTAAATTTTATTGTTATATTTATTAAACAATAACACTTTTTAAATTAAATAATAACTAAAAAAGTCACATTTACGACTCTATCGGGAAGTCACATTTACGACTCTATCGGGTCATTGTGTCAATACATGTCGTGTTTAATTGAATAAATCAGCATTCACAACTTGCAATGAAAAGGATGCAACAGTGGGGAAGAACTTGTAAGCTGAAACTTACCGGTGAATTTGTATTGGTACTTCGTATATTATGAGACAAATGATCTTTCTTTTTTTTCCAATTTAAAACTAAAAATTCACAAAAGTAAAGACGTTCAATACAATCACAATGCCAGATTCGTTTGCAGCCGGAAAAGAGAAAAATGAATGTGAAACTTTCAGTCACCTTCACACTACTAAATTACAGCACAACTCTTAAGACCAGAAGAACCCCTGAATTACCAGAACAAACAGTCCACCGCTTTCACCCTCGCACAACCAGATACATACAAAGGGGTATCAAAATGAAAAGCAATAAAGACAGCCCGAAACCCGCGCTGAAAAGCCAACCAAATTAGAATCCCGGATAATGTAAGCATATATATTCACCGTGGTGCCACAACATGATACCGATCATGATCCATCGATAACTGAACTTGCCCAATCACAAGATTGAGACCGCCCAGATGGAAGCTTAGGTGGAAAGCTGGAAACTTCCAGAAGGCTTCTTTCTCCTCCAACCCTGAGGATGCAGAAAGTTTGTAAGGGAGTGAAACCTCTCAAGGAGGGAAGTGAACAATTTCAAAGGGTAAAAGGATTGGGAAGAAAAGACTTACAAAGATAGTAGAAAAGGGTTAGTATTGCTAATCCAACAAACCCAATTTGGAAGACATTATACCTGTTAACAGACAGATCAAGGCACAACTTATTAGCTATTCTTTCGTGTATTATCAATGAAATCCGACTACTTGGTGAGAAGTTTTACTTGTACAAATATTTGATCCCCCTAAGGGATTGCAGTGTATGGCCAAATATCTCCCCAGCTGCAGTGGCTTGTGCGTAATATGCAAATGCCGTGGCACAGAACTGAATGACATTGAAAATTTTGAGGGAAATGAGCAAAAGTCGGCGTTTAGAATCATAATCATGTTGGACACCCTTATTTTTAAGGAAAGCTGAGGACAATTTGCAGCACTAAGGACACAGTAATAAATCAAGCACTAGCACTTGTGGGTCATGCATTCTATACTATCAAGTATCAAGCTTTTACCAACGTTGAATAATTGTTTGTTAGCATTTAAAACATGGAGTTTAGCTCATCAGTCCAATTGTTTCCCTCATTTGTTCCTGAGAATGTACATAAATTTATCTAACAATTCAATTCATGCTGATGCATGCTCCTGCGCTTCCTAAATTGATACTCCCAGACCACCAAAATCAGATAGGAGTTTCTTCATTTGGTTTGGTGTAGATACTTTACATTAGCAATTGCAAGCCATTAGCTCTTAACATTTAACAGAGCCAACATAGCACTAATATTCAAGGAAAAGAAACAAACCTTATGGAGCACAGAAGAATGAGACCAACATTGAACAGATCAGCATTGCACCAGCCACAACAGCAACCAAAAGATAAAAGCAGAAGAATGCAAATGCTGCAGTACCTAGGAGACCTGAAAAAATTCAAATCATTCCCTGCATGTTACGTTCTGCATATAGAATGCAGCAACATAATCAGGTAAAAATATTTGCCAACCCCAAACCTCATCTAGCTTGATGAAGACCCAATTCAAGAAAGGTGAAAGAGGAGGCGAGATCAACAGATATATCACAAAGTGAGCAATCCAAGTCACAGAAACAATCAACCTAATATAGAACATGAAAGTTAATAACCCCATATTAACTAGTTTAATTCCAAGCAGTATGACAGACAAAAGTTCAAATAAGATTCGAGCACAAACCCTAATAATCCCAATATAAGTTTTGCCAAGTATCCAAAAAACAGTGAAAGCCCAAGAAGTCGCAGCCTGTATACATCAGATTACACATCCAGCATCAGAATAATAATAATATTATTTGCAGGGTATAGAAATCACTGAATGAGGTGTTTTTCAACCTGTTCTCCCTGGGGATAAACTTCTTCTAAAGCCTTGACATCTTCTTCTAATAAAAGCAACTCCTACAAAAGCAAAGAAATATTGAGACATCTTATTAAAGTCAACCTTGAGAAATTAACTGGACCTTGGCTGGATTATATTGAAGCCAGCAAGAGAAGGAACTTCATTAAGCTCAAAAAGAACAGCACTTCATGGATTCTCTTGTAACATGCGATCTGCCAATACACTTTTTGTCTCCAAACAAAACTAAACAGTACTCTAGGGCTTTGGGGGTAAAACCTTCAGAGCATCCTAGGAATTAACCATGCCAGAGTTTTCAGCGCTTAAATAAATTTCATCTCTTGGCTCCCATATGATTGCAAACAGAAGGAAGCATATCTATGGATCCATAGGGATGTAAATATTCTGCAATAATCATAAAAAACACAATCTATAGCTTAACAATCACGAGCATGCAAGAGTAAGCAGTAATACCAAAGTCCACACATCAAACCATGAGAAGACTAAATGCATTAGTACATATACAAGACACTATGAGATGAGACCAAGAGGCAGACAAGCAATTCCAACACCACCATATATCTGGGTCAAAATAAATAAATATGACATTAACTATCATACAATACAAAATGTCCATATATACATATATATTCTTAGTCAGATACTTTTCATAATGCAAGAATCAACTTTTAATAAAATGAAATCTCATTGGTCTTAATAGTATTGTATGACGCACTCTTATGAAGGATACCAGTTCCTAACATAACCAAATTAGACATTCTAGAAATAAATGAATTCGACTCTTGAGTCTTGACTGATTTTCTCCTCGCTAATGCTTACTGGTAGTGTAAAAGACAAAGTATAAAAAACAGCTAAACCTCAACTCACTTTGTGAAACTATCAAAGACAACTCAAACACCTTACTATCCAACCTAAGAGACTAAACATACAACTAAATAACTTCAACCAATTTAGAGAGCTAAGAATATATAAGTTTCTAGTTTCTAACTTTCAGTTGACTTAAAATTATTATATTTATAGATGAGAGTATTAGATTTTGTCCCTTTAACTGTAGCTCAAACACCTTCCTAACTGCGTAAACCCCATTCAAATTTCTCCTCCCAATGAGAGTACATGAGAAGTGAAGGTGCAAGAGAAAAGAAAATATTAACTAAATGGTTGGTTTTACAAGGGACCATACCATGAAAAGCACAGAGCCTGCAATTGTAGCAAGCGCCACAACATATTCTGGAAAAGACGTCCGCATACTCCATGTGGTTTCAGATGAAGCACTTGCAGTAAAAGCAGAACACTGAATAGCAAAACACAAAAGGGAAGTTTCACCCATGATTAGTTCTAATCACTACAAATTAGGGCAAAATAAAAAAAAACCCACCATATGTTAGCCTAAGGGAAATCAACACAAAACAAATTGAGAAACTTACCACAAATCACAAAGACGGTGCCGACAAAATTGATTTGACGAAGACGGTGGTGCAATATTATGCAACTAGAAATTCATAAGTATCTGTTGTGTAAGAGGATTGTAAAAGGGGGAGAGCATGACACAATGAACACGAAACTGATACTGAATGCTTGGACCATCTTGTATAAACCCTAAACTTGATATCCATACAAAAAAAGAAGCAGTAATGTCAAGAGCAACTTCAAATTCATCCGATATTTTCACTGCAACTTGAAATTCATACAGGAACTCTGGCTAAATAACACTATTTCATCCCGAATTGAACAAATTCATCATGAACAACAACAAAAAAACCACAGAAATGCATCGAGATAGACCTGACTGCGCGGGAGAAGTGTGAGGTGTCGGCGGTGTCAGCGAAGGGCGGTGAGCGTGAGGGCGCTGCAGCGGTGTCGATGGCGGCTCAAGAGCTGGCAGTGGCGGCCGCCGTGATGGTGCTGCTGTGGTGCAGGCCGGAAGACTTTGAGAGAGTGAAGGTAGTCAGTTTGCTGAAACGGAAAAGTAAAGCTATCATACCAAGATCGAAAATTCAAACCCGTCATTGAACGGTTATTCAGATCCATTTTCAGGGAAACATGGGTAGTGGAGAGCAGTTTAGGGTTTCAAGTGTGAACAAATGCAGAGATGTAGCGCTTAAATGAGGTTTTTTGAGTTTTGTTTGGGACACGTGTAATGCAGTTAAAGAGCCACGTGGTGCAATGGATTACACAGACATTGCTACCAAAATAAAATATAGGGAGATTACGTAGGAAATAACTCACATTGCTAGTGCAAAGCTCTGCTAAGATGCATCCAAGTGACCAGATATCTATTTTCTTGTCATATGGCAGCCCCCAATATAAACTTCTGGAGCTCGGTAGGATCTAGATTAAACGTACGAGCAAAGATGATCTGTTTCAAAACAACTACTCCCGAGATCGATGACCTTCACTTCACACCTGCAGTAGCTTTTAACCAAAATGTTCTCCGGCTTCAAATCACAATGTATCAATCCTAGGCCATGAGGGACATCTAGAGCCTCCAAAACTTGGATAGTAATTTTCTGAAATTAACCATATAAAATATATTAGTAATTCAGAGAATCATGAAGATTAAACTACAGGCAATCCAATTGATTCCTAACCAGCAATCTTGGCATTGTGAAGTAAACCTCTCCACCAGACTCCCTGTTAAACTTATGGAACTCGTACAAATTCGCCTTGAGAAGTTCACAAACAATTAGTAGATGCTCCTGCAAAAAAAAAAAAGTGCAAGCAGGAAATCAGATTCGTCATCTCCAGTCAAGAAAAAAACAAATGCTGAATCATTCAATAATATTTGAAAACAATTTACCATGGCAAGGGATACCAACAAAGCAATAACGTACTGTTTCGCCGCTAAGAGAGATATCAATGTTATTTTACTTCTATGATAAATAGAACTACAATAGGAGAAAATAATAATTGTGCCTCTAAGAGAGATTTCGATGATATTTACTTCTATACAAGTGGCAATATTATTCCAACCATCATTCTGTAACATTATAATATGATCCAGTGGATAATAACCAAATCCTATGTGTTTTCCTTTGGTACACGTAAGGCAAAAATGGACAGTAACAAAATATACAACTACATATGAAAAATGCCTGAGCTTTATGAGAAGCTTCTTTGTACAGATCAGGTGAAGTAGACAAAAACGTGAATACTTAACCAAAAAGAATAAAATAAAGGAGGATAGTCAGCTTTACATATAAGAAACCCAACATTATTCAATGACAAATTTCTTTTGACTGATTGAATAATTATACTGCCTAAGCATGAACGTCGAGAGAGGTTTTATTTGCATTTATTCTGCAAAATGTATTTCAATAGAAGCTGTAATCAGATAATTGAATTTAACTATTTTGTAACCAGAAAGCTACATCAGATAAACTATTTTGCCTTAAAAGAAAGAAGGGGGGAAAAACACATAAAAAAAGTCTGTCAGGGCCTATTTGGATTCCTAAAGATTTGCATATTTTGTATTAAACCATAGCATTTGATGCAAACTAATACAATTTAATGCGTTCCAAGGACAAAACGGATCGGATGATACTTAATATTTAAGCCTCTTCCCTTTTAAGTGCCCGTACCCACAAAATCAAGGTCAACTGGATAAAGGGTTTGACAGGAGAGCAATTAGTGAGTACTATCAAAAGCTCAATTCTCATTTTTAATCTTTAGTACAGATGGAAAATTCCCACAAACTGGTTCTGTTTTGTTCTTGTCTTTCCTTTAAATTTCCGATTTTATGCTTATGCAGGTGTTATAGTAAAATATTGGAGCATAAAGATTAATTCTTTGATTTCCAAATGACTAAATCTAAGAAGGGTATGAATTTTGAGTTCTGGGTCTGTTTAATTTATGGTCTTAAAGCATTTTCTGACCCTAGTTTGATTCTACGGCTATTGGTATTGAACAGGGTCTCCTGAAACAACAGAACACGCCCACCAAGTGTTTGTTGAATTGTTTGTTTGATCTTCAGCCTCTGGTGGAGTGAGAGAACAAGCTGAGGGGGGAAATGGGAGGCTTGGGTTTCATTTTACCAATTCTATGCCTTGAATTGATACTGTTAAAGGGCTGCTGTGCTGAACCCATTGAGAATAAGCAAAGCCTTGTTGGATTTCATCAACAATGTCCGCCATTATCAGAAGCTTAACTGGGATCAGAACACTACAATGTGCACTAAATGGACTGGTGTGACTTGCAACAGCAATCACACCAGGGTGATTGCTCTTCGGCTCCCAAGAGTCGGTTCGTTGGCCCGGTCCCACTCCACACCATCGGCCGCCTCTCGGCTCTTCAAGTTTTGAGCCTGAGGTCTAACTTGTTCTCAGGTCCTTTTATCTCCTGATCTTCTCAAACTTGGGAATTTGAAAGCTCTCTATCTTCAGTCCAATAGACTTTCAAGTCCCTTGCCATCAGATTTAGCTGTTTGGGAGAGCATAACAGTCATTAATATGTCAAACAATAATCTCAATGGCAGCATTCCTTCCTCCATTTCAAATTTAGCTCACCTAACTACCCTTGACCTCTCCAACAACTTTCTTTCTGGCCAAATACCAGATTTTGGACTTTCTAGCCTAATGAACCTAGATTTGTCAACTCTCTCAGAAAATTTCCAAGCTCAGCATTTTCTGGCAATGATCTTTCTTCTGCTGAGCCTTTAATTCCATCCCTACCGCCTGCGGCTGCCCCAACTCACCAACTGCCGAGAAAAAGTCTTAACAGGCTCAGTGAATCTGCAATATTGGGGATAACAATTGTTGGGTGCTTGTCGTTGTTCATGGCGATTGCAGCTGTGATTTTCCTTTGTTGCTCAAGCAAAGAGAGTGTAAATGCTACAGCATCAGCAAAAGAAAAACCCTCCAACAAAAGGGTCCTGAAGAAGTATGAAGAGAACGAGGGGATCACATTCTTTAAAGCCGAGGGCTCTAACTTGGCGTTTGACTTGGAGGACATGTTGGGGGCGTCGGCCGAGTTGCTTGGGAAGGGCATTTTTGGAACAACGTACAAGGTAGTTCTAGAGGATTCTGGCATGGTGGTTGTGAAGAGATTGAAGGGAGTCAGTGTTGGGAAGAACGAATTCGATCTTGTTGTAAACAAACGAGTACAAATTTCTCATATTAAAGCTCGGTCTAGTTATCTTTATATTTTTAATTAGGTTCAAACTCAATTCATTTAGAAATGTAACTAAACATGCATGAATGAGATTTGATGGAGCTAAATAGAGTTTTTGAATAATAGAAATGGTAGACAAAATTCACATTTTAGGATTTATTATTGAGGTGTTTATATGAAAATTATATACCGTCAAGAATAGGAAAGAATTTCAAAAAATACTCAAACCAAACCTAACATAAAAAAAAAAAAAAAACAATCAATTACAACCTTATTTTTTCTAATAAATACCACGTTACTTCAGAGTAGATTAGTCTATTTACAACTCTATAAATAGACTCAATCTAACCAAACTGAAGACAGCTTTTTCTCCTTGTATTTGGTTGATCCCTTTGTGTGAGATTTGTTTAGATATAACATGAATTAAAACACAAGTGTTGATCATGAAATCCATTTGATGAACAAAGAGGACAGCGTGAACGTCACCTCATTGATTTGGCCGGCAATTTAGTGCTATTAACTTTTATAATGTTCACTGTTTGCCTCACCAAGCACTAATAGAGAAAAGTTCAAAAACAAAAAGAGTGTTTTCTTTAAAATAAATAGTGTACATTTTGCGAAAGTAAATATAAACATGGACGGTTTTTTTGAAAATTGCCCAAAACATAACTTGTTGATAAGGGATAGTTATATGAAATTGCCCTAAATTAGGAATTGATTTAGTAATACAAATCATCTCATTCTAATATCAAAATAACTCACACACATTAATTACTGTTTTAATTATGCACATAAACCAAGTGTAGGAGACCACAAATGCACCCACTTAGCAAGCGAACGTCAAAACTTTTGTCACTATCTCCTAACTCTTCTCTTTTTCTTCTTTTTTTTTTTTTGATAAGGAAAGGAATTAGGCTAGGCCTTATACAAGATAAGAGACACTATCCTAGAGCATCCTTACGGATGAGGTCCAGAAGACCTAAATCAGAACAAATAGGCAAAGTCGAGACACAACTCTTCTCTTGGATTCTCTTCTTTCCCTCTTTTGCACTTTTATTTCCCTCTTTTGCACTTTTATTTCCCACTTCAACACTAACTTGTTTCCCTTTAATTAGTTTTCTCCTTTTCCTTTTTTTTTCTTGCTGTCCCCACTTGTCAAGTTAAAATATCATCATCATCATCATCATATATAAATATATGTAGTTATATAAACAACCCCATCAAGAATCCAACTCTCTTAAGAAAAGTACCAGCCTAAATATCCTCGTATTAACTCCTCAAAGTGTGAAGTGGGTTGTATTTAATTGTCACATTGGCTGGCTTTTGAATGTTGAATCTTGGGTTTTTGAAGAATCTTAGGTTTATAAGCATTGGGCTTTAATTAATTGATCTCTGATCAGAGTTAAAGGTGCGTGTTTAATCAATTCTACTTCCATTTTCTGCTTCTTTGTTTTTGTTCACTAATCTTGATTCTCCCGGTTTAAGTTTGACTCATTGGGGAGAGTCTTTTGTGGGTTAGTTGGTTTGTTCACAATCTGGGTGTTAATTATTGGTTTCAGGGCTCTAGAGTAAGGTTGATTGTGTTAATCTGATTATTAAACTAATCTATTACTCCGTAGTAGTTAAATGATGTGGAAAGCCCATTTACGTGCAAGGAAATTGACCAATTTATAATTCCATTTCGGCTTGGTATTTCTAATTTCTAAACATCTAATATAATTAAGGTCCACTAAGAGTTTAATTTTGCTCTGTAATTTCAACCAGTGTGCTCTTTTCTTGGGTGGGCTAGTTGGGGATGTCTTGGATCTCAATTATAATATGAAGAACTACAGATTCATGGAATAACTTTCTGCAACAAAGGAAGTTATAATAACAGTATAATTTTAGTTCAAGTACTGTTTTTTTTTGCTGTCAAATTTCCTAATCTTATTGATCTCAATCCTACTGGGATAAATCTGTTCATCTCACCTCACTAAACCATGCTTATCAGTTTTAAAAAGCGCTTAGCCTAAAAGCTAACCTTATCATCCCATTCATCTCTTTACTTAAAGTCACTTTTGACACATTATTTTATTACTTTACCACATAAGTGTTCCTTTAGTTAAATTTCAAAGGGCTTAAGCACACTGTACAAAGCTTTCTTCCCTCAGTATCCTCCTTTAATTTCTTGCACGGTCAAAGAACATGATCTATATCATCTTGAGCATTTTACGTATTGACACTTACTTCAATTTGCACCTCATTTCCTAACTATGTAAGATTTACTAACATACCATTTCTTTCTTTGTAACAGACTTCAGTTCAAAATTTGAATTTGGGTTTTATTTGCCTAAGACCTAAATTCTATTGCTGGGGGGCTGGGTTCCTGATGTTTATAAAAGAAGTTTTTACATGTGAAGAAACCAGGGAAGATAAGGAATCATACAATAGGGGAAAAGATATAATTGGAATGAACCTTTTTTAGAGCTGTACAATGAAAGCGGCACAGAGCTGCTGGCTCCAGAAGGACCGCCTGAAGTGGCACTGAAAGATTAGGAAAAATGAGCAACATTGGCCAAAGATCAGAAAGCAATCTCCTTTGATGAACTCGCCACATCTCATTCACCTCCACAGCTCTATTTGCTGCAAAACGGCAAATAATATTCAGATATAGAGCATAACCAAGCAACAGAGAATATAAATCTCACAGTAGAGCATGACATACCTCCACAGGTTGTACACTAATGATATGTGGCTTGAAACATTGCCGATTATTAGCTGCAAGAACAATTCAGAGCATGAGCTACACACTAGCATTCAGTCATTTTATACCACAAACAAACAACGAGGCAGGCTATATGTAGTAAATGAAAAGATTAAAAAGCAGGGGCATAAAAATCTGCATTTGAACAGATACAACTTGATACAAGAGGCAGACATGATTCCTCAAAGCACAAGTGGATGGACGCATCCAAATCACACTGTGATAAAAAGGATCTCGAACCGAGCCGAGCCGAACATTTCAATGTTCAGGCTTGGCTCAATCGAACATATACATGTTCGGGCTCGGGCTTGATTCGAGCTGTTCGAGCTCGGTTCGGTAAGAGGTTCGCCGAGCTTGAGCTCGGCTCGCGAGCTGTTCGAGCTCGATTCGTTTAGTTCGTTCGCGAACACACTAAACGAACTCTTGCCTGCTTGATCGTTAACCTGTAATTTCATCCTTTCATTACTGATTACATGCAAAAAAAACCTAAATTCAGATCTAAGCACAAAAAAAACCTAAACTCAGATCTAAGCACAAAAAAAACCTAAATTTCATCCTTTCATTACTCATTCCTGATTACATCCTTTCATGGTTGATAGCAAAATACCCAAACAAAGCAATAGATGCACAAATCTAAGCACTAGTGAACTTGGTTACAGCAATTCAGCAAACAAACAACAGTAAACAACACGAGACGTCGCCAGATCTACTGCTAACCCCTTGACCTACTGCTAACCCCTTGACCTCACCAGCAAACAACACGAGAAGTCCCCCCGGCCACCCCACTCACGAGACCTCGCCAGATCCGAGACCAAACCCAAGCAGCAGCGGACCCGACAGAGGAGGCGAGGAGATGGAGGAGGCGAGGAGATAGAGGAGGCGAGGAGATACCTTTCGACCCGAACGCCGAACCCGAGCAACAGCGGCGAGGAGCTCTCGAACCCGAGCGGCAGCGGCGGTGGCGGCAAGAAGCAGCACCGGACCGGGTGGTTGAGGGGTGTCGAGGGACGGGCCGGCGTTGAGGGGCGTCGAGGGACGGGCCGGCGTGAGACTGTGAGAGGAGCGAGAGCCGAGAGGTCAGAGAGAGAGGTGCGTGACTGCGCGGGGAAAGAAGTGAGGATTGAGAAAGATTAGGGATTTATTGATATAAAAATAATATTATAGTATTATTGATATAAAAATAAAATAAAAATTATTAATAATGTAATATTTTATATATTATATATATTTACTTATAACCGGGCTTGTTCGCGAACATATTACCGAGCTTGTTCGAGAACATGTTCACGAACAAATTAACGAGCTTGTTCGCGAACAAACGAACTGAGTTTCCAAGTGTTCAGATTCGGCTCGTTTATCTTATCGAGCTGTTCGGGCTCGGTTCGTTTATAGTTCGAGCCGAACTCGTACGAGCTTTTACCGAATCGAACGTCGAATATCTCGCGAACGGCTCGGTTCGATTACAGATGAAGGAAGATTGACATTTCACGATGTCATATCCTGAACAATTTGAGACGAATTAAGAGAGGAATTAAGGAGGGATTAGGGATAGAAGATGAGATTAATGAAAGAAGGGTTTAGGAATCAGGGAAAGAGGAAGAACGAGTGAGAAGAACAAGAAAAATAAGGGAAGAGAGATGATAGGGAAAAGGGTAATTTGATTATTATTTCCAAAGATAACTTCCACTATTACAAAGAGACTATATATACACTAATGTGTACATACATGACACACGAACACAATTACAGATTACATGAGTGGTGAGATCAAGGAATATATTGCACAAATGTTCACTCATACACTATTTACTAACAAAATGCACTTGGAAATGGAAAAGGAACGTAATCTAATCTAGTGGAAATTCGCTCATACGCCATTTACTAACAAAATGCACTTGGAATGCTAAATAAAATTGAAACAATAAAATACAAAAGGTGTAAGGACAAACCTTGACACTAAATTACAAAAGATTGAGTCAGGAAATGATGCAAACATGAAAAAGCAACGTTTTTTAAGGCACTTAAATGAGTTTCTAAACATCATAAACCAGTGGACATCAGCCTTAAAAATGTTTCCGAGACCTGGAATTCAACGGATATACTTCATTGCGATTTGGTAGTTGTCCTTATTTTATTAATATCAAAGCTGGATTTGTGACAGGGCAGACAGCTTCCATCTTCACATGTACCACCAAATGGACCTCACTTTTTACAATTATACTAATTTCATCATAAAGAAGCAACTTATGTTAGCTATCAATAAACACATTGCAAGCAACTTGGTAAAATAAAACTGAGCTTTTTTAAGGAGTAAACACAATATAAACACATAAACAACCTCAATTAAGCATAGAAAAAATATGAGAACTTTGATGAATAAACACCACGTAATAACAACTCGTTTTCAAAGTGAAATATCAAAGAATATCGGTTCATAGTAACCATGAAGCATATAGAATTCCTAGCTTCCCCCTGAGTTTAAGTTGCAGCCAACACCTATATTGTAAATTTGCCTTGATAAATTCTATCCTCTTTGGCAATACTGGTGTGCCAGAACTCCAAAATAACCACAAGGCATAGCATTGACCAATTAATCATCACATTCATAGTCCATATCAGAATATGTGTACATTAATTCGCTGTAATAAAAAACAAAAATATTTTGATGTTAAAGTACCTATGAAGGGAACGTTTTTAGAAGGACCAACAAGGTCTGAGCAATTACACTTGAGAACCTTGGACCAATAGTTGCACATGATGGAATTTATAAGCCAAACACGGGAAAAATTGCCCAGGGAAGCAAAACTATAGGCCAAAACTGCGAAATGTATAGCTTATCAAAATCAAACTATAACAAACCAATTATTACACACCTGGAAGAAAGGTGCGTCAAGAACCAATTTTTGTTAACCCTAAATCTAAAACTCATAAGGAAACACACATCCATACAACTTTAAATTATAACTCATAATAGATACGTAACGAAATTAGTGAAAAAAATACACACGAGCAAAAAATTGACATGGACAATGACGAAACAAATGAACTTGAGATACATGGTATTCAAATTGGTAAGTGAAACTGAGCACACTTGATCGGAGTATGACAATCAAAGTACAAAGCAAATAACTAACTAACTCATGCCAGGGCTTTACTTGAGTGAGTTGGTGAATGGAATTTCGAGTGGCGGTTGTGGTTGGGAACGAGCGCGCGATGGTGCAGATGGAGACAGGAGGCGTAAACGTGGTGATGGTCGACGACGGCGATGGCACAACCAAATTTAGGGCTTCTCGGCGGTCTGTCGGACTCGGACTCCGGCTGAGAGACCTCTTGTATTTATAGCAGAGATTCGAGGAGACCATATAATATTAATTACCTAATTTAGATATCCATATGCTCAGTTTAACCCTTGTTTTCATTTTGCCTTATACAACTATCAAAAAGAAAGATTTCGTTAATCTAACAAAACATTATGGACAAAAAGTTTACTTTTATTTTATTTACTTATTTTAGATAAAGTTAAAATCAATTTTTTTTTACTTCCTGTTAACCGAATAATGCATGCAACCTCCTTCGACCTCTATAATCTCTCAAACGACGCGTCTTCCCGGCGGTTTCCGACCCGGGACGCACATCCCCAAGCTGTTCATGGCCCGCTTTCTGAGGGGTCGTTCTTGGATTTGGGTTATCGTTGAGGGATTTAAATGGGTCAGATTTGGAGTTCTTAGAGGTTTAGGAGTTGTTCTTGTTGGGGTTGAAATTGGGGAAATTGGTATCGGAGGAGTTGGGGTTGTTGGGGATGGTTTTTTATTGGCTATTTTTTATTTACATTTCTGGTTTCTGCAACTCACCGGTGAGGATTCAGGCTGAATTTTTCCTCTTTATCCAACTTTTTGTTTTGTGGGTGAGTTTGTTTTTGGGCTAATTTTTCAAGAAACTGTTGAAAATCACAAAAATAAAAGTTGGGATTTGCGCCGTTGACAGAGGTGGGCAGCAGCGGAATTTGACGGAGGTGAACAGCAACATCGACGGTCAAAGGAGGGGAACGACAGCAACGGTCGATGGAGGTGAGCGGCAACTGTGCTCGTCGGAGGTATGCAAACCCCTAAGAATCCCAGATCTAACTTCGCTCAAAATCACATATCCTCTCAAAATCTAAGAAAACAACTACTCCCTCCGTCTCAAATTGTTTGTCCATAAATGACAGTTTGCACGGTAATTAATAAAAAATGTAAAAGTTGAATGACTAGAGTAATAAATAAAATTAGATGAGAATAATTTTGTAATTTTATAAAGATAACAAGTTAAATTGTGATAAAGTTGATGAAAAAGTTGGATGATATGTGGTAATATATAAGATTAGATGAGGGTAATTTTTTCATTTTATAAGAAAAAGTGAAAAGTTGATGAAAAAGTTGGATAATATGTAATACGGAGTAAATGAGATTGAATAAGGGTAAATGTATAAAAATGGAAAGATTTAAAAAATGAACAAACTTTATGGGGAAACCGAAATGAAAAGACGGACGAACTTTATGGGACGGAGAGAGTAAGTAAAAAATATGATTTTACCTTTACAATAAAATACATAAAATAAAGAAGAAAAATGTTGCTTCCGACTTGCTCGAACTAGACCGCGAGCACAATTCACCCCAAAATGTAAGTGCGAAGCAAGTAGCAAAAGCAAAATTCCTCGCTATATATATCTCTTTCATTCACTTCATCTATTCACATAATTCAGTCCAACTCTCTAACCCACCTCCTTCCCTAACATGCCTTTGTTTCCTCCTCAATGACGCCCCACTTCTCCGACCACTTACCCACTTTCACCTCCCCGGGCGTCGGCACTCGTTGCTTCCAACTTGCTCGAACCTACATACCATCAAACTTCTTGAACGAGAAAAGGACGAGACAAGGTAACACCATACTATAACTCCAAGAACCAAATCATTCGTCATTATTGAATTTATAAGTTGCAAACTATCAATCTAGCATAAATACAAGCTTCAAGTTTGAACATTATAGAAGACTCAACAAGTGAAAAAATAGACTATGGCTTCTTCTTACTAATTAATTAATCATGTAGAAAAAAAAGTATTAATCATGTTACTAATCACATCGAAAAAAGTTTTGATCTCACCGTATTCAATTATTGTTTGAGGTTAGAACTTCCCAATTGGCTTGGTTTCATTTTTGTAGAATCTCTTTTTGTTTTGCAGTTTGTTCCTTTTTCTTGTGATGCTATGATGTCAGTATTGTTTGAGGTTTGAGCACGCCTGCCTTTGTTTCCTCCTCGACGATGCCCCACTTCTTTGATCACGTACCCATGCTCACCTCCCTGGACGTCGGCACTAGTTGCTTCCGGCTTGTTCGGCGGTGTAAAGACCTAGGTTGGCCCCACTTCTCTAACCATGTACCCACGCCCACGTCCCTTCCCACATTTGGTAAAAAATCGGTCCCCCTTCCCACATTTGAGTAATGGGATGACTCATCATCTTTTACTTTTACCTGCGCACTCACCAATCACTATCTCTTTCATTTCATTTTAGTAAAGGATTCGGTCCATTTCTTCATTTCAAAAAATCTTTCTTTACTTGCCCACCTCCTTTCTTAACCCACCCGTATGTCTGCCTTTGTTTCCTCCTTGGCAAGGCCCCACTTCTCCACCACGTACCAACGCTCACCTCCCTTCCCACATTTGGTAAAAAAGCGGTCCCCCTTCCCACATTTGAGTAATGGGATGGCTCATCATCTTTTACTTTTACTTGCCCACTCACCAATCACTATCTCTTTCATTTCATTTTAGTAAAGAATTAGGTCCATTTCTTTATTTCAAAAAATCTTTCTTTACGTGCCCACCTCCTTCTCTAACCTACGTGTACGCCTGCCTTTGTTTCCTCCTTCGCGACGCCCCACTTCTCCGACCACGTACCCACGCTCACCTCCCTTCCCACATTTGGTAAATAAGTGGTTTCCCTTTCCACATTTTAGTAATGGGATGACTCGTCATCTTTCACTTTTACATGTCCACTCACCACGTACCCAGGCTGAACTTTTCCTCTTTATCCAGCTTTTTGTTTTGTGGGTGCGTTTGTTTCTAGGCTAATTCTTCAAATAACTATTGAAAATCACAAAAATAAAAAGCTGGGTTTTGCGACGTTAATAAAGGTGGGCGGCGGCGGAATTCGACGGAGGTGAACAGTAGCATCGACGGTCGATGAAGGGGAATGGTAGCAATGGTCGATGGAGGTGAGCTGCAATTGTGCTCGTCGAAGGTATGCAAACAACAAACCCCTAAAAATCCCAGATCTAACTTCGCTCAAAATCACATGTCCTCTCAAAATCTAAGAAAACAACTACTCCCTCCGTCCCAAATTGTTTGCCCATAGAGGATAGTTTGCACGGTAATTAATAAAAAGTGTAAAAGTTGAATGATTAGGGTAATAAATAAGAATAGATGAGAATAATTTTGTAATTTTATAGAGATAAAAAGTTAAATTGTGATAAAGTTGATAGAAAAGTTGGATAATGGGGGGTAATATAATATTAGATGAGTATAATTTTGTAATTTTATATGAAAAGGTAAAAAAAATTGGATAATAAATGTAATAAATGAGATTGAATAAGGTTAAAAGTATAAAAATATACGGATAAAAATGAAAAGATTTGAAAAATGAACAAATTTTTGGGGAAACCGAAATAAAAAGACGGACGAACTTTATGGGATTGAGGGAGTAAGTAAAAAATATGATTTTACATTTACAATAAAATACATAAAATAAAGGAGCGAACATAGATGGATCGGACACACCAAGTGCCAGACACGCGCGAATCACGCAACATGTGCGAGACAAGTAGCAAAATCCCTCGCTATATATATCTCTTTCAATTCATCTCTTTCGTTTCAAACTACTGCCTTCTTTTACTTTCAATTCTTTACCTTCACACCTCCTTCTTAACCTGCCTTTGTCTCCTCCTCGGCGACGTCCCACTTCTCCAACCACGTACCCACTCTCACCTCCAGTGGCGGACTTAGCTTAGGCCCAGAGGGGGCACTTTGCCCCCACTCACATTTTTGAAAAAATATTTTATTAGATATATGTATTTGTTAATTATTGGTCAGAATTCGAAATTAACCCATAATTAATTATATTTTAATGCATTAGTCCAATATAAATAAATGTTTGACATTATCCAGTGCAAAATTATTTAAAAATCCAAAGTTACTCAACCCGATATCATTCGGAAAAAAACAAAGTCTCCCAATTCAAAAGCACCCGACCCCAAAATAATCCGTAAACTTGAATTCAATGATCAAATTTAAATGAAATTATCTCATATAGCCATATCTACTTATAAGACGAGAACAATTGGTGTTTAAAGACATGGTGAGATATTTGAACTCCAAAGAAATAAATACCGGAATCATGGTCGGGTTTTAATTTAGTGGGTTCATAAATTTGGTAGTGTTTATTTATTTAGAATATGATTACAACAAACTCTAAACCAAATTAACTCCCCATTTATAGTACGTACTTAACTATGTACTAAAAATGCCATCCCGTTTTTCTTGAATGCAATAAGGGTACATAGTTGCATCCCACTAGTTTTATTGGTTTCAATGCTTTATTCCGGGTTTGATTCCATGATTTAGACATCTTATGCTTTGAAGTTTTATGATTTAGACAAACTAGTACATGGGGACCAAAATATCTAGATCTAACGCACTTCCTATGATTTAGAGGGAGTACATGTCAAGTAAGTAAGACATCAACAAGTGAGTTATTCTCTCAGGAGACTTTGGGGCCACCCCCCTTCCTATATAAACTAGCTATTGCCTTGAGGCCATTCACGTACTTCACAATATATTCTCTTCACAAAATAAACCACAAAACTTTTCTCTTGTACAACCTTTACACTGCTCGATCGCCAGTCCAAATTAATTTCATCCAAAACATCGATCTGATCTATAATAAGTAGATACTTCCGCAGAGCCTAGCTAGCTTGCTCCCAAGTGTGATTCGTGAGCTACTTTCGGAATCTGGACCTGAACTTGAACCTACGTGCCATCAAACTTCTTAAACGAGAAAAAGACAAAATTTGACAAGGTAACACCATACAAAAACATAATTTGGGTGGATGTGAGATTTGCACAAACATTATTACTGAACAAATAACGTAATGATTTAGCAAAATCAAATACAAAATTAAGTTGGGTGGATGTGAGATTTGCAAACTATCAATCATCACATTTTTGGTAATACCTCGTATTCTTTAGGATAAGACGAGAATATTTGGTGTTTAAAGACATGGTGAGATATTTGAACTCCAAAGAAATAAATACCGGAATCATGGTCGGGTTTTAATTTAGTGGGTTCATAAATTTGGTAGTGTTTATTTATTTATAGTATGATTACAACAAACTCTAAACCAAATTAACTCCCCATTTATAGTGCGTACTTAACTATGTACTAAAAATGTCATCCCATTTTTCTTGAATGCAATAAGGGTATGTAGTTGCATACCATTGATTTCAATGCTTTATTCCGGGTTTGATTCCATGATTTAGACATCTTGAAGTTTTATGATTTAGACAAACTAGTACACGGGGACCAAAATATCTAGATCTAACGCACTTCCTATGATTTAGAGGGAGTACATGTCAAGTAAGTAAGACATCAACAAGTGAGTTGTTCTCTCAGGAGACTTTTGGGTCACCCCCTTCCTATATAAACTAGCTATTACCCTGAGGCCACAAACAAAAGATAGCGGGGCACATGGTGTTAGTTAATTGGTTTGTGAGTATTTCTAGTATGTAGCACCACGTTCTCATCTTTCTCACCTCTCTTCTCAAACTAATATGAGTAGTTTTAAAATCTAAACAATAATCTATGAGCTTTCTTTCTCAAGTACACAAACAAAAGGAAACCCATGTATTGAAAACCTTAAATTTGTGCGTCATTTTTCTTCCATATTACGAAGTAGTCCCTATTCTATTGTATTTTTTTTTGGATCAAGTACTTGCAGTCTTTTACACCCAGGTGGAAGCAGATTGTATCTTCCCACTTCTCATTTTTTGCGGCCCTTAAGCCTTGACTAGTTTAGATTTTACCATCTTCCCACAAATTAACAAAAAAAGGAGTTTCACTGTCCTTCCTGTCAAGTCATGGTGGATTCAGCAGCCTGTTGTTGTGGGTGAATTCAGCATTAGAGTATGCACAATGGTTGGCCAAGTTTTTGGTCATAGAATAAAATGATATTAAAAAGGGGATAAAGAAGTTGAAAATGAGGAGAGAGAGGGTAAGTTTTGGTCATCACCATGAACAAAATAGTGTTTTGGCCTTTACATGGGATAATGACACGTGTCATTGTAGAGATGAAAAAAGAGAGTAGAAAAAAGCAAAAACAAAATAGAGAAAAAAACTATCATTATTTTAATTTGATGACCAAAGTTATTGGCCTTTGTTGGTAGTGCTTTTTTCACAAAGACAAAACTTCCATCCCCTGGACTAACTATCCTGCATTAGGATACTAGTAAACTTTAGTTCGTGTGATCTGCTTAACATTTCCTTTAATAAAATAAGAATTTAAACCATCTATGTTAAGATAGAAGAAAGACAATATGTGGGGCATGAATAAATAAAGTATAATTTTTCCTTCTGGTCAATGAATTGTTTTACGTACAGGGACTTGTTCAGGCTAAACTCCACACTCACCTCCCCGGACGTCGGCACTTAGCTCGTTGCTTCCGGCTTGCTCGCACCTACGTGCTTTAAACTTCTTGAACGAAAAAAGGACGAAACTTGACAAGGTAACACCATACAATAGCTCCAAGACCCAAATCATTCGTAAATTTATGAGTTGCGAACTCTCTCTCTCTTTTAGAGTCTCCGGCGTTTTTAATTTGTTGTTTTTCTCTATTTTATTTGTTTTTTATTTTTTGTTTTTGAAAAATAGGCGGGATTGAAAGAGATGATTTATGATGAAAGTCTTTGTCAAGGTCTGGACCGTCTGGTCTGCTGACCGCAACCACTCAATTCTCAATGTACATACACATATCACATATGTGTCTACTAAAATAAGGTGTTCTTTTTAGGTATAATCATTCCTATGGATTTGGTTTCGGTTGTCGTTGTGATGTTTCAACGAGGGTTCTTGTCGAGATAACTTCCCCATATGATACCTAGCCTCCAGAGGTTTTACAAGAACGTCCCGATCTTGTTCCCGTCTTCTAAGTTGGCATCCTGTTTCAAATTAATTTGCACCTTCAATGAAATCACTTTTCCTAAAACACCTCCTGCCATTGTGACCTCCCTTCCTATATATAAACTAGCTATTGCACTGTGACCATTCACGTACCTCACAATATATTCTCTTCACAAAATAAAACCACAAAACTTTCCTCCCGTACAACCTTTACACTGCTCGATCGCTAGTCCAAATTAATTCCGTCCAAAACATCAATCTGATCCCTAACGAGTAGATATTTACTTCCACAGAGCCTAGTTAGCTTGCTCCCAACTGTGATTCGGGAGCTATTTTCGGAATCTGGACCTGAACTCGAACCTACGTGCCATCAAACTTCTTGAACAAGAAAAAGACAACTTGACAAGGTAACACCATACAAAAACATAATTTGGGTACGTGGATGTGAGATTTGCAAAAACATTATTACTGAACAAATAATCTGATGATTTAGCAAAAACAAAAGCATAAGTTGGGTGGAAGTGAGACTTGCAAACTATCAATCGTCGCTTTCAAATATCACACTGTGTTTTTTTTTCTCTCAGAAAAACAAAGGGTAGTTGCATCCCACTTACTATCATCATAAAGTATAAGATACCATTGCACATGAAAACATGATATATAGTGCTACATATTGCCAAGTAAACTCAAGATTTCTGTTTATTTCGTACAGAGTGAGAGAGCTCACGCGCAAGTACGCTTGACCACAATTTCCTACACTCAAAGATGAAGAATACCACATCTTTCGGAAGCCATCTCTACAAACAGGTCAGAGCTTATTTTTTGTTATCTATTAATTTAATTATTAATGTATACCATAATCTAATTAATTCTAATAATAATAGCTCATCATCTAATCGAAATAATTTTTAGTAAATTGTATGTGTTTTTTTGTTTTTCTTAAAACTTGTGTATTTGTTTTTTTCTTGGATTTTTAAAAATGTATAATGGGAGTCTTTATTTATGCAATGATCTGAAAAAGGAAACTTTATAGCACTATAATCCATAGTTTATTGTGAAGGGATATTCCATAATTACCATCAATGTAATATATTAGTATGAGATAAAATTAACTTGATTTATGATTTAATAAAAAAGGTTTAGTTTACAACAAGTTAATTTTAACTTGATTTAATTTCTTAAAACTTTTCCTAAAACACCTCCTGCCATTGCATTCTTGCAATTGATTGACATGCATCTGGCTTGAATGATATGTGCCATTAACCTTCTCACCCAGGTCATCATCAATCCTTTGCACAGAAACATTACTATCGCTCAATTCTTTTGAAGACTTCACCAATTCGCAGCCTGAACCTCCAAGTTCTGTCGTGCTGTTGTGACTCTCTTCAACCCCCTTGGATTCAGATCTGAATTCGTCATAACAACATTAGGCAGCTACTAACCTCTCACTTACGGGGGGAGAAGGATGACCCTGAGTACCGGCATTACAATGAAATCAAGGATCTTCCCCCACATCGTTTGGCTGAAATTCGCCACGCATGTATGCCTTTTTACAAACTCATCATTCTACTGCATAATATCTCCAACACATTTTTAACCTTTTAGGTTGCTGCATTTTTCTCTCTTTTTACTCACTTTTTTTCTTAATTTTGCTCTCATAACAGACAAGAAAAGTGACAACAAGGTGGTTGTTGTGGATGATTTCTTTTCTGCAGCTACATAACATGCAGTAATACAGAATTCCATCTACTTTACTTTTCTCTTGATTGCATTCTTGTTTTGTGCTTCTGTGCAATCCTGAGAGTACATCTCATCTTAGAAGAGCATCATTAATCCATATCTTCATTTTCTTTGTTCTCCCAGTCCCATTTCATTCTGTTTTGCTTGTGTTTATTTTGGGAAATCATCTAGGTGTAATACCCTTTTAGAGATTGATACCTGGATTATGATTTTAGATATTGAGCGAATTGATTTCCTCTTTGTCGCTGAATTACAGAATCGAGTAGAGAGTTGAGTTTTGAAGAAGGAAAAAATGCTTTTAGGATTAAAATTTCTCTCCAAGGGTCAGATTAAGATAAATCCCTAACTCAATTCTTTATGTAGGATTGACCTGGTTGTTGAAACTAATGCTGATTACTTCGCTTTATGCTTGTGGGGTTTTAGGGGAAAGCTGAAGAGGATTCAGATGATTCAAGGAAAGGTACGAGAAAACCGAGCAAGAAGGATACGGAAGAACATAGGAGGAGTTCCAAGTACAGTACTTCAGATGATGAAAGGTTTGAGAAGATGAGCAAAAGGTCTAAGAAGAAGAAGTGGTATTCTTCTCAAAAGTCTGCTTCATCAGATTTGAGCGAGGATGACAAAGTGATGATAAGAAGCGAAAACGTGATAGGAAGAAGAAAAGAAGCATTCTGGTGGTGAATATTCTTTACATGGATTTGAGAGTGAGAAAGGGGATAGAAGGGGAAGTAGAAAGCAGGGGAGGAGTAAGCATCATAATGGTTAGAGATTGAGAAGGAAGGTGAGTGGCTCTAGAATTATATATTGAATCTCAAATTTAGTTTACACTTCCATTCTCTTGATTCATTTTTTTATGCATGTTAACTCTTAAGAATGTTACTGAGTTGAACTCCTTTGTTTGAAATGGAAAAAAGATGATGGTGGGGAAGGGGTCAACTGATGGAATTGACATTGTTAGGAAAGAAATCAGGTTACAATGAATGCTTTGGCCTGAAGCTAGAGCTCGAAAAAATGAAACAACTAATGGGGATCGGTCAGAGAAGCCTCCTGCTGAAGAGGTAGGTTTTGTCCTAAGTACTATTTCGTTTTTAAGTTATAAGTTCATTTTCTGTGGTGATTTCTCATAGAATGGCTTATAAATCAGGAACAAAAGGCTAACCCTAAAGAATTGAATCCATACTTAGAGATAATGGGAGCGGTTATCCACAAGAAGAGAATCCGAACAAACTTTTATCGTCTTCTTTAGTCGGTGATGGTGGTGCAAGTTGGAGACTGAAGGCTTTGAAACGTGCAAAAGAACACGCAGATGTGAAGGGCAAGCACTCTTGATGAAGTATGTTGTTTTTTTTTAGAACTTGTTTCTTTTCTGCTCATTTTATGTGCATGTAAAATGATCACAACAATGCTAAATGCTTAATGCTAGTTGATTCAGGTTTTTACGTTTTTTATACTTTCCTCATCACAGGTTCCTGTAGGAAGGGCCACTCTTGGTCGTATCATAAATGTCATTAGAGAGGCCATTGACCATAATGTAGAGATCAGTAAAGATATAGAGTAATTTTAGTGACCATATTCATGTTGTATGAGTAGAAACCGATCACTTCTTGCCAATTCACAGAGAAGCCCCTGCTTTTGTTGAGCAATCAACTGAACAGAAAGTTCTTGTTACTAGAATGAAGGTATATCTGTTCACCATTTTGCTCTATAATTGTAAGGAATGCTGCAAGTCCATATATGGCTCTCTAAACTCCTCTTATGTCTCCTTTTATCACAATATCATACAAGTTTTCACGTATTAAGAACATCTAAGAGGTTTGCTTCTGCATAATGACAAACCCATTTAGGAACACATAATTAGAAGAATGCACATTAAAAGGTTTGATGGTGAATTTTATATTGATTTCTCCTTCAACCATATTGACATGTTGTGAAGTCTAATTTATATTGATTTTTCATCACGCAAATTCTAAGTTTTAGGCAGTCATGAATAATCCTCTTGTATGCACTGCAATTCGTTGTGGATTTGGTTCTTCTATGAATATATCATCATCTTATGTAATGTTTTATTGTTGTTTGTGTTGAATCATTGATGGTCTTTTTTTCCTGCTTGCAATTTGCAGCTGGGGCAATGTTTAACAACACTTTTCAATCCAGTTTTCTGTCGATTTTGTACAGCCTTGGGTAGATTTCTTCATGGCTACTGGTACAAATCATCTTTCAATGTGCATTCTTCTAATTATGTTTCTAAATGGTTATTTCATTATGCAGGAGCAAACCTGTAAAATACTTGACATGGACTCAGAACCCTTTAGAGAAAGTTTATTCTCTTTCGTGTATACAAGTAATACTTGAGAAAGCAGATGTGTCTTGCTCTTCAATTTTTATTTTTTGCTGTAAGTGCTGAATTGGGCATAGATTGGCTGTTTCGATCTCCTATTACAAGCCACAACCTGAGGGATGCAACTGTCCCTCCCCTTTGGGTTTTATTCTGTACTGATATCTAATACTGCCAATTTCTTTATTGTCTTTGGACATTCCGTTTGCTGAACTATCAGTCTATCATCATGATTCATGCAATGTAATATATTCTTTAATGGGTGGATTTGGTAATGTTGCCTGAGAAGCTCTTCTCTGTGCTTCTGCTTGTGATTGCAGGCTCAAGTACATCGATAAAGAATTGGCTCAGAAAAAGGGAAAGGATATAATTGCAAGGAATCAAGAGGAGAATTATCTAAAATGAGCAGAAGATGAATTGTACATGACCCCTGACCATCTCAAAGTGAGTGTGCTTCGAGTTTGGTTTGTTTATTTTCAGGTCATTTCAGTTAATGAGCAAAATTTGGTTTGACTGAGTTGGTTTTCGGGTTATAACCCTTATTTGCTGAACTATCATTCAAATGATTCAGGTGGGGATTAGTTTTTTAAAGATTATTGTGTTCTATGAAATGCACAATATGTGTCTATGTAAGGAGATAACATAAATAAATGGAAAATATAGGTTCATGCTTGCTCAAGAAGGAATCTCTTCTGGCGTGATACTCTCTCTGTGTGATGGATAAGATCTGGAGGTTACGCATGTGTCGGGATGAGGGTTCTTAAATTTTTATTTATTGATGATGATAATTTAACCCAGTGTTGCCCGGTGGACGAGATTTGGGGGGTCTGGATGTAAGAGCAATCTTGTACTTTCTGCTAAAATTATTAACTTTACCATCTAATATATTACTGAAGATGTTCAAGTGCTTTTTATGACATGCTCTGGTTGCTTCTCTGTCGATTGATTGTTAGTCCTGGGTTTTAGAATCCTGACTTATATGTAACGATCCCACAGGCTGTTCCAAGATGTATGGTTAGCTAAGGAAATTGAAGTATCCAGAACGTCAGATAACAAAAAGCTGCCTCTCCTTCAGAAATTTCAGGACTACATCAAGAACTTGCAGCTTCACGTTGAAACAAATGATAATTTTATATCTCTGAATTCAGCAAGTAGTGCATGCCATAGAGAGTTGTATCATTATGCATGAGTAGCTGGGTTGCATGCTCTGGACTGTGTTATAGATGCTACTCTTTCTGATGTAGAGAAGGGTGGATGTAGAGAAGGGTGACCTTGAAGAAGCATCCAATGTAAGGAATCTGGCTCCTCATACTCTTTGTCTATATGGAACTCAATCAAATGCGGTAATCTAACTTGTTATTGGATTTTGTTTAGATGGTTACTTTTTGGTAATACTTGTAGTATGTACAGCTATTGAAGTATTTTTGTTTTAACAGCCATCTTGCACAGAGGTTCTTTGCGATACATTCTGCTATCAGCTTGACCTCGCTGCATATGTTGTATCTGTCAATTCTGGTCAACAGTAGAGCCCCAAGTTATCACTGTTCTTTTCTGACCAAGAGCAAATGGATTCCAAGGAGGAATATGCTCACTGTGATCCTGTTTTGGAGAATTTTGTCTTGTAGCGATTGTCTTTTCAGAGTCCACTACGGGTACAAACTCCATGCCCTTATGTTTCTTGCTTAATATTCACAGAACAGTGGGTGGAAACTTCTCAATGGTTTTTAGTCAAGAATTCATATTATGCTCCATATGCGTTTGCTATTTTTATAACAAAACCATCAGGCATATCTGCTTATATTTGGATTTGGTTGCTTAATAAAGCTGCATAGCAGACTGGTTCATGGTAATTGCTAATGTCTGAGTGGCAGAATCAGAGTCCTTAATTGTAAGTTTTTTTGCTCTTTTAACTTTTAGTAGTGCTATGAATGATGATAGCTGTCAGTGGACCCAGTCACGTTTATGTGACCTCCTTTGCAAGTCATGGTAAGAGCCTTTCTATGCAAAATTGTACACTGACAAGATAAATTTTAAAGTCAAACACGTCAAACCTTAAATCTCTATCTCTTTCTCTCTCACACACACAATCCTTAGTACAAGTCGTGCTGCCAACCTTGACTTTTCTCTTTTTGATGACTTGCTGGCAAGTAGCAACTATAAGTAAGGCGACTGAGCTTTCGGTATGGTGTTTAGTGGGACATTGACTACATGGTGGTGATGGGACAGGTTCTTGGTATGGTGTTTAGTGGGACATTGGGTCCACTTTTAATGAAGCTCATACCCGTCTGCTGTACTTATGCTATCTTATTGGATGCCATTTCTTTCTTGCAAGTTTTGTTTGATGTTGTTCCCAACATTAATTTTGATGATGCATATAAACTAATTAGCATGTAGCCAATTGCTTCCACTGCAGCAGCACAGAAAAGGTTGGCTTTCTGAATAAATGATGTATGAATGATTATGAATTATCTCTCTGAGTTTTTGATACTGTATTAGTATAGTATCTAAAGAATTACCCTGTCTTCATTGTTGGAACCTTAATTGGATAAAGAGAGCATAAGGATAAGGATTATTCTTTAAGAAATGCATTAAAATGGAACTTTGGTTCACTGTATGATGTCTTCCTATATTGCAAATTTCCCTTTTTTTTTGGTAACTTCGACCTTAGGGCTTGCTAAGAGATTTATGGAGTCTCATTCATTTTCTACTTTTAGAGGTGCTCTTTTTGATGGTTTTCTACGCTCTTCCTTTATTTATCAATGAAGATCCTTCCATTAGGTATATGTATTTGGGAATAGACCTACTGTCGACCTACTGTCTAGTGGGTTACTTTTCAAAAAATACATGGTTATAAATTTTTTGGAATTTTGTTTAGAAACTCCTAGTCTGCAAACACACTAACACTAAAAAATCACTTTTTTACAAAGAACAAGTTAAATAAAACTTTCATTGCACTCTGTATTTGTATTAATTTATGTATGTTTTTGTTAAGTATCTTGATAGACTTCAAGATGTTGAACTTATGTACATGCGATATGCTCTTGAACATGCTGCTCTTGCAATAGCTACTATGGAAAAGAGTGAGACTGAAGATGCTGTAAAACATATTCGTAAAGCATTTTGTTTAGTGAAAGGCTTGCGGCATCATCTGGTGGCAATCAACAATATGACACGGAAGGTAAGGTGCTTCTTGGAGATGTATTTTGGCCCTTTTCTATCTTGCTCCAGGTTTGTGTTACCTATAGAATTTTTCATCACAGCAGTTCAAACGTACACATATGAACCATACCTGGCTTGTTGAGGGTTATATTAACTCTTTTATGAAGTATAGATTATGTGGCTATGTAACTTATTTGAGATGATAGATGTCAGTAGAAAATAAATGTTTCTCAATGCATTCTGATGTTTAATAAGGTGATGATGAAATCTTTTATGAAGCATACCTGGCTTGTAGGGTTATATTGAGTCATATGAAGTATAGATATGTGGCCATGGAACATATTTGAGATGATAGATGTCAGTAGAATATATAAGTTTCTCCATACATTCTGCTGTTTAATAAGGTGATGATTGACTGATGCAGGTTTTCATGGTGAACATAATTATCTCGCTCTTACATATGAATAATATCTCAGCTAATTGGAGCCTGACATACACGGTGGAATATAATGATCTTGTCTGTGAAGAGGTGGAAGAATGAACAGTAACTTCGATAATGGAAACATTACTTAATATATTGGACCACAACCTACCATCTCAATATGCATTTGACGAGAATGAAAGTAGTGAAGGGCAGGCAGCCGTGCAGTGGAGAATCTCTAGTGCCAAAAACTTCATCAAAGATTGGGAATGGCGCTTGTCAATGCTGCAACAACTCTTGCCCTTATCTGACACGGCAATTGGAAATGGAAAGAGGCTTTGATGGTTTTCATACTTCTTTACAGTTTGTGACTCGTTTGGTATTTGAATGAGGTAGCACTGATGCTGCTGAGAAGGCTGCAGAAATCATGTCTGCTGATTTCGTTCATGAGGTGATTTCCCAACTGTTTATCCTCCGCGGTCTGGTCATGGTTGGGCATGCATTCCACTATTTTGAGACAATTTAACTAGTACACAGAGAAATCCGCTCTTCTCGTCCTCTCAAAGGGAGGCTAATCTTTTCAATGGTAGCAATTATTCAATTGCACCCAGACTGACACAGTATCCACTTCAATTGGAAGTAGTAAAACTTTCGGTTGTCTCCAGTTCGGGCTGTCCTAGCATTTGTCTTTGGTAGTCGTATGTTGCACAATGGGAGTGAGTCATCTGTTTCTGGTTCTTTGGGGATGAGCTTCTACCATCACTGGATGTCGACAGATTGTTTTATGAATTTGCTCTTGATCAATCTGAAAGTTACTACTTAAAGTACATCGCCCAGCGAGTAATTTTTTTTGATTTTTCTGTTTTGGTGTTAGTTCACTATGCTCAATTTACAGATTTCCAACTTTGAATCGATGGATAAAAATGCAAACTAACCTGCACCGAGTATCGGAGTTTGCTGTAACCTCTAAGGATACAACTGATGATGATGGGGCTAGAGTAGAAGCAAGGTCAGCTATCAAGCGATCACGTGATTATGACAGTAATTCTGAACCAGAAACTGAAGAAAATAGTTTGGTGGATAGTTTCTTGGAATCTATTCCAGACAGTCAAGTCCCATGCAATGCAAGTTCTGATCCTTCAATTGAGTCTCTGAGTTATCAAGGGCCTCAAGATGACACAAATGGTTTTCCTGACTTTCGACTGGGAGAATGAGGAGCCATATGAGAAAACTGTTGAGCGGTGAGCTATTTATTGATTTTTTAATTACAAATGTGTCCAGTGGCATGGTATATTTTATTGTTACTTCATTTAGAGCTCTTTTTTCCTTAGGTTTTGTTTTGTGGCTCTAGTTTCACATGTTGATTCACTGCCATTTTCGCTAAAGCTTTAGCTTCATCTGTTCCACTAACAATAACAGTGTAGCTTCTTGAACAAGATATATTTCATTTTGTGCTTTGAAATAGCAAGCTAATTTATTCTTCTTTTCTATAATTACAAATTACAAAATATGTGTGTCCAGTTGGCTACTGCTGTTAGCTGTTACTTCATTTAGAATTCTTTTATTTCCAGTTTTGTGGCTCTATTTTCTCATGTCGTTATTTGCACTCCTTTTTTAGCAAATTTAGTTTCATGTTTCTATCTCAAATAGTTGAACTTCTCGATCTCAAAAAAAAAATGTTGAACTTCTCACCTTAACATGGTTCATTTACTCATATTGTAATACTTTGGAGCTATTAGCTTTCCGTTTTCTCACAATTGCACATTGTGTAGTATGAACTGTATGTGTCATCTTAAACATGGTTTACTTTTTCCCGTATGTCATCTATCTCTGTCTAAACTCTCCTATATGGGATTGTTCTTCATATTTTGTGTTTCATGGTATACTTGCTTCTGTTTCTTTACCTCCCCCTAGAAAACCTTTTATGCTGGTAGGCTTTGTTTTAAAACTCAATCGTCTGGGTTTTTATGTTTGCTTCTTTTCCAAGACAGATTGATTGAAGAGGGTAATTTAATGGATGCCCTTGCTCTTTCTGATCGCTTCTTACGGTTGGGAGCCTCAGATCATTTGCTTAAGCTACTCGTTGAACGTGATGAGGAAAGTCGTACAAACCCTCAGAGTTCACAGGGATATGGAGGCCAATTTATTTGGAGTAACAGTTGGCAGTATTGTCTCAGATTGAAGGACAAACTTTTGTCTGCAAATCTGGCCCTCAAGTATGTTGTGTAGCTTGTGCAACACATGATTTGGGTCATTCATTTCTTTTTCCTCACCTTGCGGAATCAAGTGATGCGTGTATTCCCCTGAATACACTTCACATTGCAGTTGCAGAAATTATATTTTATTTTCCTCTTTAGCGGCAGAATCAAGTGAGCATACCATTCGGCAATTTGAGAAGGAAGTTTAAGGAGCGGATTAAGTTAGCTGGGCAAGTGATTTCAGAGGCAAAGGACTCTTTTGATAATCAGCTGAAGATCCAGAAGCTCAAGGACACTATATTTGCCCTAAATGAGCAATTGAGCAAGGCAAAGAAGCAAGGGGCCTTTTCAAGCTTAATTGCTGCAAAGTCAATCCCGAAGAGCTTGAATTGCCTAGCCATGAGGTTGATGGAAGAACGGATTGCGCATCCAGAAAAGTACGTGGGCAAGGCACCGGCACCTGAGTTGGAAGATCCCAATCTTTATCACTATGCCATTTTTTCAGATAATGTGGTTGCAGCTTCTGTGGTGGTCAATTCAGCTGTGAAGAATTCAAAGGAGCAATGGAAGCATGTTTCCCATGTGGTAAGTGATAAGATGAACCTTGGAGCAATGCGAGTTATGCTGAAAGTGAAGGACTATAACAGTGCTCACATTGAAGTGAAGGCCTTTGAAGAATACACGTTCCTGAATTCCTCTTATGTGCCAGTTCTCAAGAAACTATAATCTGCTAAACTGCAGCAGTTTTACTTTGAGAATAAGATGGAGAATGCAACAAAGGACACGACAAACATGATATTCAAGAACCCCAAGTACTTGACCGTGCTCAACCACTTGAGGTTTTATTTGCCTGAAATGTATCCGAAGCTGCACATGATTCTTTTTCTGGATGATGATATTGTTGTTCAGAAGGATCTGACTGGATTGTGGGAGATAGATGGTTCTTTCCATCGATATGCACAGTACATGAATTTCTCACATCCACTGATCAAGACCAAGTTTAATCCCAAGGCTTGTGCTTGGGCTTATGGGATGAACTTCTTTGATTTGGATGCTTGGAGAAGGGAGAAATGCACAGAGCAATATCAGTTATGGCAAATTCTGGTAAGATCCTTGATCTTACTCTTGCTAATTGCACTTTGCCTATTACATTCAATCAACAATCTTACAGAATTTGACTCATTATTTTCTGTCTTCATAACTGAGTTAACACTGTAGTGATAGCTAAATGAAGAAAAAGTCTATGCATCTTACAATGAATAAGAGTCAAGTAATATGCATCCCTTTTTTTATACTCAATGTCTAATGCTTTAGTATGTCTAATGGTTGAAACATGTGCAGAATGAAAACCGAACATTGTGGAAACTGGGATCGCTGCCACCAGGTCTGATCACATTCTACTCCACAACAAAAGCACTTGACAAGTCATGGCATGTCTTGGGGCTCGGTTATAATCCAAGCATAGAGGCAAAACAGATCCAAAGTGTCGTCATATTTCGGTGGATATTGGATATCTGACTATCTCTTGCTATTTTGTACCACGCAGGATGATTCTTGTTATGAACTTGTAATATGCTCTTTTATTGTATACCTTCCTTGCCTTATATCCATGAGACTCAAATTTTCTTTGTCAATCATGCAAGGCCTTTTGCATGATGTCAAATTGTCTGATTTGTCATGCTAAAACTAAATATATGCACGTGAATAGGAAAAAAGAACAATACAGATCCATGCCTCTAGTTAGCTAAGATGTTTGTTCTGGAGTCTCACATTCTTGTTCACTTCTTCCCTTGTTTGTCATGTTATGTAGGATAGTACGTCCATCTGGCTTTCCATTTATCATGAAAGGGCATTGTTCTCAAAATGGTATCCTATATTCGTTTTTAAATATTTGAAGTATTCTTTTTTAATCAAAGATACAAATTCCCCTTGGAGAAAGTCCTATTCTCTTTTATTGATTCTTTAGTCTCCTTGTTAGACTGATTGCCTTTAGTGTTAATATATTTCTGCATCTACTTCTCTTTTGTTCCTTGTTATCCGTAGGTGAAATCATCTTTCTGCTCATTTCTTTGTCAGAGTGGTTTTTCAGGATTTCCTCGAAAAGGTTCTGTCAGTAAAGGAGGGATATGGTAATAATTGGCTCCACACACGTGAGAAATTGCTACAAATATATCAGGAAGTCCTGTCATCAAATGGCATAGATCTCATTCACATGATTCAGGTGGGGATTAGTTTTTATAAAGATTATTTTGTTCTATGAAATGTCCAGTATGTGTTTATGTAAGGAGATAACATAAATAAATAGACAATAAGAGTTCATGCTTGCTCAAGAAGGAATCTTCTTCTGGCGTTATATTCTCTTTGTGTGATGGATAAGATCTGGAGGTTACGCATGTGTTCGGATGATGGTTCTTAAATTGTTTTTATTGATGATGATGATTTAACCCAGTGTTGCCCGGGACAAGATTTGGGGGGTCTGGATGTATGCACCGGCCCTGGGCGCCCCCGGGGGTGTTTTAAGAACAATCTTGTACTTTCTGCTAAATTTATTAACTTTACCATCTAATATATTACTGAAGCTGTTCAAATAGTTTTTATGACATCTATGCTCTGGTTGCTTCTCTGTCGATTGATTGTTAGTCCTGGGTTTTAGAATTCTGACTTACATGTAATGATCCCACAGGCTGTTCAAGATGTATGGTTAGCTAAGGAAATTGAAGTATCCAGGATGTCAGATAACAAAAAGCTGCCTCTCCTTTAGAAATTTCAGGACTACATCAAGAACATGCAGCTTCACGTTGAAACAAATGATAATTCTATATCACCAAAGGAAGGAACTTATGGGAGATCAACTATTCAGAGAATGGTTCCTGGATCTGGAAGGAGCTGCTCAGGATTAGAGACAAACTGAGTAATGCTCTTAACATCACTGGTGCCTCTTTTGTTTATCCTGAGTCAGTAGCTCAGCTTTTGAAGGGTGATGGAAAGCTTAATTGCTCTGTTGCATATGATTTGTTGAGGAATCATTCAAATATTCAAAACTGGAAAGATTTGATTCGGAGTGGCTCCTTTGCGAGGAAGTGGAGGTTTATTAGCTGGCTGGCCACGTTAAAGAGGTTGCCTACTGCTGATAAGCTCTGTAGATGGGGTGTGATTCAGACTGGGGACTGCGTTCTTTGTAATTCAGAGCGGGAGACTGAAGATCATTTGTAGTTCCTCTGTAGTTTCACCAAGAATGTTGCTGACTATGTTTTTTCCTGGTTGGGTATTCATGTAAGAATGTGCACCTTTTTTTTTTGATCTGGTAAGAATGTGCACCTTGATGGACTGGTGGAGCTGCTTTATGCAGACCAGGAGGGGGAAAACAATATCTTTCAATCGAAGCAGCTTGGGGTCTTGGGAGTTATCTATTACACATGGCTTTGGAGAAATGATGTTGTCTTCAATAGGCAAAAACCTGATGCTGCAGCTTGTGGTAAGATGATAGTAGAGGATTGCAAGTTGAGAATGTTGGCTAAGTTCAAAACCACTGGAAGAAGAGGGATGGCTTTAAGAGCTAGGCCGAGATTCTAGTGGTGCTTGGCCAGGTGGGAGGGTTAGTTGAGAGCTGAGGAGGATCCTCTCTCACATCTATGCTGAGTATTTGAGCTTTTGCTTGGCATGAGGACGCAAGAAAGGAAGGGGTTTGACCTACGTTTATGCATCGAGTCTTAGGATAGCATGGGCCTTCTATGGGCACAAGTTATCTAAGACCTTGCAGGGTGTTCGGTCCTCCTCTTGTTGCTCTTGTGGTGAGCTGTGTGAATGTTGTTTTTTTTAGGGCGGGCTAGGTTCTTTGGGTAGATGTGTGTACTGCTCTTCCCCTGACTTGCTTAAATTGAGCACTAGTGTGGCACTAGTGTAAGGATGTTTTGGCAAGCTTGATCCTTCGTTTTGGCATCGAGTTTTTGCCTAGGTTGATCTTGCTTTGAGATTATCTAGACAAAAACCTTGCTGGGATATCGGATAGAGCTTAGGTGTGCTTGTATTTTCGGTTTATTTTGGTGTTACACAAACTCTTGTTGGCTTTGTTGCTTAATATAGTTTTGACCATTGGCGAAAAAAAAATGATAATTCTATATCTTTGAATTCAGCAATTAGTGCATGCCATAGAGAGTTGTATCATTATGCACGAGTAGCTGGGTTGCATGCTCTGGATTGCGTTATAGATGCTGCTCTTTCTGATGTAGAGAAGGGTGACCTTGAAGAAGCATCCAATGTAAGGAATCTGGCTCCTCATACTCTTTGTCATTTATGCAAACTTTGTTTATGCAGTTGTAATGCGGTTTGCATATTTTTTTATTCTACTTCAAAGCTCTTGTAATTCAAGTTTACCATATGTTTTGCCCAAGCTGATATGAGTACTATTGATAGATTCTTTCACTGTCTCCGCCACTTCGACCTCTGGTGGCTATCATGGGATGGCATTTATTACGTGGTAAAATCCAGCACGAAGAAAATTGATGCAATTGCTTTGGACAAGCAAGTCACGAGCTTATCGTCTTGAAGAATCTGCTCTATATGGAACTCAATCGAATGAGGTAATCTAACTTGTTATTGGATTTTGTTTAGATGGTTACTTTTTGGTAATACTTGTAGTATCTACAGCTATTGAAGTATTTTTGTTTTAACAGCCATCTTGCACAGAGGTTCTTTGCGATACATTGTGTTATCAGCTTGATCTCGCTGCATATGTTGTATTTGTCAATTCTGGTCAACAGTGGAGCTCCAAGTTATCACTGTTCTTTTCTGACCAAGAGCAAATGGATTCCAAGGAGGAATATGCCCACAGTGATCCTTTTTTGGAGAATTTTGTCTTCGAACGATTGTCTTTCCAGAGTCCACTACGGGTACAAACTCCATGCCCTTGATGTTTCTTGCTTAATATTCACGGAACAGTGGGTGGAAACTTCTCAATAGTTTTTAGTCAAGAATTCTTTTTATGCTCCATATGCGTTTGCTATTTTTATAATCAAACAATCAGTCATATCTGCTTATATTTGGATTTGGTTGCTTAATAAAGCTGCATAGCAGTCTGGTTCATCGTAATTGCTAATGTCTGAGTGGGAGAATCAGAGTCCTCAATTGTTACTTTGTTTTACTTTTAGTATTGCTATGATGATAGCTGTCAGTGGACCTAGTCACCTTTATGTGACCTCCTGTGCAAGTCATGGTAATAGCCTTTCTATGCAAAATTGTACACTGACAAGATAAATCTTAAAGTCAAACAAGTCAAACCTTAAATCTCTATCTCTTTCTCTCTCACACACACAATCCTTGATACTAGTCGTGCTGCCTCCACCTTGACTTTTCTCTTTTTGATGACGTGCTGGCAAGTAGCAACTATAAGTAAGGCGACTGAGTTCTCGGTATGGTGTTTAGTGGGACATTGACTACATAGTGGTTATGGGACAGGTTCTTGGTATGGTGTTTAGGGGGACATTGGGTCCACTTTTAATGAAGCTCATACCTGTCTGCTGTACTTATGCTATCTTATTGGATGCCATTTCTTTCCTGCAGGTTTTGTTTGATGTTGTTCCTAACATTAAATTTGATGATGCATATTAACCAATTAGCATGCAGCCAATTGCTTCCACTGCAGCAGCACAGAAAAGGTTAGCTTTCTGAATAAATGATGTATGAATGATTATGGATTATCTCTCTGAGTTTTTGATACTGTATTAGTATAGTATATTTAAAGAACTATCCTGTCTTCATTCTTGGAATCTTAATTGGATAAAGAGAGCATCAGGATAAGGATTATTCTGTAAGAAATGCATTAAAACGGAACATTGGTTCACTGTATGATGTCTTCCTATATTGCCTCTCTTTTTTTTGTCTCCTGGCTCACTCAATTCGCAACATCTTTTTCAGATAGAAATAAATATAATGGAATGAGACAATTTCCCTGTTTTTTGGTAACTTCGACCTTAGGGCTTGTCAAGAGATTTATGGAGTCTCATTCATTTTCTACTTTTAGAGGTGCTCTTTTTGATGGTTTTCTACGCCCTTCCTTTATTTATTAATGAAGATCCTTCCATTAGATATATGTATTTGGGAATAGACCTGCTGTTTAGTGGGGGTTACTTTTCAAAATGTACATGCTTATAAATTTTTTGGACTTTTGTTTAGAAACTCCTAGTCTAGCAACACACTAACACTAAAAAATCACTTTTTTACAAAGAACAAGTTAAATTAAACTTACATTGCACTCTGTATATGTATTAATTTATGTATGTTTTTGTTAAATATCTTGATAGACTTGAAGATGTTGAACTTATGCACATGCGATATGCTCTTGAACATGTTGCTCTTGCAATAGCTACTATGGAAAAGAGTGAGACTGAAGATGCTGTAAAACATATTCTTAAAGCATTTTGTTTAGTGAAAGGCTTGCGGCATCATCTGGAGGCAATCAACAATATGACACGGAAGGCAAGGTGCTTGTTGGAGATGTATTTTGGCCCTTTTCTATCTTACTCCAGGTTTGTGTTACCTATACAATTTTTCATCACAGCAGTTCAAACTCTTTTATGAAGCATACCTGGCTTGTTGAGGGTTATATTAACTCTTTTATGAAGTATAGATTATGTGGCCATGTAACTTATTTGAGATGATAGATGTCAGTAGAATATAAATGTTTCTCAATGCATTCTGCTGTTTAATAAGGTGATAATTAAGTCTTTTATGAAGCATACCTGGCTTGTAGAGGGTTATATTGAGTCTTATATGAAGTATAGATATGTGGCCATGGAACATATTTGAGATGATAGATGTCAGTAGAGTATATAAGTTTCTCAATACATTCTGCTGTTTTATAAGGTGATGATTGACTGATGCAGGTTTTCATGGTGAACATAATTATTTCGCTCTTACATATGAATAATATCTCAGCTAATTGGAGCCTGACATACACACTGTAATATAATGATCTTGTCTGTGAAGAGGTGGAAGAAAGAGCAGTTATGTCGATAATGGATATATTACTTAATATATTGGACCACAACCTACCATCTCAATATGCATTTGACGAGAATGAAAGTAGTGAAGGGCAGGCAGCCATGCAGTGGAGAATCTCCAATGCCAAAAACTTCATCAAAGATTGGGAATGGCGCTTGTCAATGCTGCAACAACTCTTGCCCTTATCTGAGGGCAATTGGAAATGGAAAGAGGCTTTGACGGTACTTCGTGCTGCTCCGTCCAAACTTATCAACCTGTAAGCTCAATGGATCCTTAATGTGTTAAATGTTTTCATGATTAGTCAACTGATTTCTGCATATAATCTCTGTTTAACCAAATACATTATACTTTGTTACATATCCTCTGGAAGCTTCCGCTAAAATGATGCTATGTGGATTTCTGTTATTTACTATGAGGGTAGTCTTTCATTGAGGATGTAAGAATCCTAAATAATTACTCTTTATCTTGTGATAATTGTGTTGGTGTATGAATTTAGCCAGGGATCCCTTTCTAAGGTACTCACAGAGCTGCATCCTTTCTGACCTTGTCTATGCCCATCGCTTTCTCCAGGAGGTTTTAGTTGTATTTTTAAGTGAGTTCTTTGTGAAAATAAGGTAATTTTGAGAGAAATAGGTCACATATAGTCATATTGTGAGACCAGATTATATGATTGCAGTGAACCTATAAATGTTAACTATTAATATATCTTATTGACTGCAGAAGGTTTAGGGGTTTACATTTCCTTCTCTTTATTTGGGTGAATTTTGCTTGTTTTGTTCCAAAGCTCTCCTTTATGTTGATGAAGCTTAAATCTTAGTAATGGGTAAGCGTAGATGAACTTAGGTACTTGGCTTGGTTATAATTTGAGAAAAGAGTTATAAGATTACTTGTTACAATATTAGATGTCTACAGGGAGAGATCATAATTTTTATTAGTTTTGCAGCTGCATGCGAAGTGCTAAAATATGAAATCAGGGAAGAGGCTGTGAATCGCTTTTCCTTATCTTCTGAAGATAAAGCAATACTTTCATTGGCTGAATGAGTGGATGGTTCCTTCAAAAGAGCATCTGTAAGTATGTAGTTCTATGACTTCTATCTATATTGTTATATGGCATGGTGAATGAAAACTGCTAGGATAAGCATATACTAAATCTTCCTGCTCATTTGGTCTTTTTATCCACTTTAAGAGAAAAGGGAAGATCTATCTGTTTATTGGTTAACATTCCATGCCTTGTGATACAGAGTTATGTTGCATGATTCTCATTTTCTAATGATGTCAACAAGTTCATATTCATTTCTGTTTCTGAAGTGGACTCTTTGACATCCTAACATGTCAACAGGTTGAAGATGCTGTTTCTTGTGCTTCTGATGGAGCAGCGACCTTGCAGGAAATAGATTTTTCAGCATTACGTGCACAATTTGGCCCTTTGACAACTGTGAGCATTTGGAATACTTTATTCCTTTGCCTTGATGCTCATTTGTTGACTCTCTATTTTTTCAAAATCAATTATTTTGTGTGCCTTTCTGCAGATTCTTCTTTGCATTGATGTTGCTGCAACTTCTGCGAGGTCTATGGACATGGCTAAGAAGCTTCTTGATCAGGCACTTACCAATCTCAAGTGCTAAATGTTGGATAGGGCAAAATTCTTTATTTATATAATTGATATCATAATTTTCTTGACTGCATATATATGAAATTTGTGGATGCATGTGTTTGAGCTTGACATGCAACCTCTTGAATCACTTTATGGTTTCTGGTGTATAATCTATGGATAAGGTGCTTCATTAATTTCCATTCACATGTGATGCATTACAAATATATCTGCTCTCTTTATTGACCAATTATAGTGGTCTTGAATTGAATCGCTTGTTTGAGGATGACATGCAACTTTTTCAATTCCATCTCTTAATCTTATTTGTATGACATGGCAATGCTTTTGAGTAACATGTTGAAATAGAGGAAGTAATATCCATGTATTTGATGGTTAATAGCTGAGCTGGTAATGTTTCAGGGTTGTCCTACAAAATGACTCTAGAAACGTTACACAACAATGACTGTTTTGACTATTCAGCTGATTGGTTATGATGGAGAAAGTAGGAAACTGCTAAAAGGAGTAATTTGATCACTGGCCCATAGAACTTTGTAAATGAAATATATTGATCCAAGATAACTGACTGGTTATGGGGCAAGTATGATACTGGAAAAATGAGTAATTTGATCATTGGCCCATAGAACTTTGTAAATAAGACAGATTGATCTAGTACTTTGCAAGATTTCATTTCAATTCAGCTTATGACAATCCATTTTGGGGTTTTACATGCAGGCTCAGTCTATGTTATCTGAAATATACCTGGAAGTTCTCCAAAGATTGGCTTGGCTTAGTGGGACCAGATAAAAGAAGTGGCCTTAATTTCTGTAGCTAAGCGTTTGCTCAAGCGTTTATATGAATTCTTGGAACAGGTATGCTTTAATAGTTTGTTTGCACAATTAGGTTCAATAGTTTTTAATTCATTGTTTTCTTTGCTTTTGAGTGCCAAATTTCTATAAGATACTCATATATACTTAAGAATCGCCTCAAGTATGACACGGTCCTACCTTCTTTTGTAATTTTTGGTACCTTATTTTGCTTCCTTCCATTACGCGTAGAATTAGTAATTTAAATTAACCGTACATCATTAAATATTTTATGAGGGCTAGAGATAGAAATAGCTAAAAATTCCATCCCACTTCTTATTGGGGAGACTAATAATTGAAAACATGTAATCGTGTTTAAGCATTGAGCCTCTCTTCTAAAAAATTAAACCCTTAATGCCTCCACTTATTGAAGTGGAAAAGGTGATATTGTTTTACTAGGCTTTTTTTCGTTGTGATTGTGTGCATGTGATTTTTTTTTCAAGAAGAGTGGTCTAAGTATGAGTTCAGAGTTCCATTAGGACCATCGTTTTTTCTTTCAAATTTCAGGAGAACTCTTCATCCATTCAATCTATTTTCTCTGGAGATGTTGCCATTAGTTCCTCTCACCAGCAAGGGCAAAAGGATCGTGCTCTTGGAATGTTGCATCAAATGATTGAAGATGCATACATGGGCAAACGACAGTTTCTGAGCGGTATATCCATTTGTTTATGTGTTTCTATATATTCCAACTTGCCTATCTGCTGGAAACTAATATGCTGCTACCATCATGGCTATGATCAACACCACATAAATTTTGAACCTACTTTTGATATTGCTGGATTCAGGTAAACTTCATAATCTTGCAAGAGCTCTTGCAGACGAAGAATGTAATGCCGATAATATGAATGCTGAAGGCACATTGGATTTTGACAAGAGGTGGGTTCTTGGCCTGGGGCTAAGACCTTTAAAGCAGGCATCTTCTACAATGGCAGATCAAAATAGCCAGCCACTAGCATATGACATAAAAGATACTGGGAACAGGCTTTATGGTCCACTAATTAAGTGCAAAGCCAACAACCTATCTTTCACAGTTCATTCTCTATATTGCTGCAATTGGTGACACAGTTGATGGGACCGGTACAACTTATGATTTCAACTACTTCTCTCTTGTCTGTGAATGGCCAAAAGATATAAGATCTTTTCCTTTTGAATCTGGTTATACCTTTTGTTTGTTTTTGCTATTGATATAAGTAAGCTTACAACTCCATGAAGTTCCCAAGTCCTCTCTCAGTCTCTCTGAAGAACACACAATTGTTAACAAATATTAATCTTTAATTCATCCTTCTGCCCTAATTTTCCCTCTCAACCACAGTTTGCTACTTTTACTACATTTGAAATGAAGTATGGCTGTCCGAAAATGTGCTTAAGCAAGATAGCAAATCAACATGAGTATCTTGCAAAATAGAAGCAAAGCAGTGAGAGGTAGTACAATATAAGATAGAATTTCCTTTATCTTCTATGTCATTCGATAGACAGAACTCTTTGCTGATAAGGCTGGTATGTGAACAAGTTATCATTCTCTAAGCCTCATCTTATCATTAATGATCAGAAACTTTTATTTGGAAGAGAGTGATTTTTTTTTATATCTTGATATTCCCTGTTTTAGGAGAAGAACAAAGGCATCTTTGAGCACAATTGCAAGCATAAATTGGTATATTTCACACGTAATGTCTGGTGTCTGATGGGAGCACTGATGCTGCTGAGAAGGCTGCAGAAATCATGTCTGCTGATTTCGTGCATGAGGTGATTTCCCACCCGTTTATTCTCCGCGGTCTGGTCATGTTTGGGCATGCATTCCACTATTTTTAGACAATTTAACTAGTAAACATGGAAATCAGCTCTTCTCATCCTCTGAAAGGGAGGCTAATCTTTTCTATGGTAGCAATTATTCAATTGCACCCAGACTGACACAGTATCCACTTCAATTGGAAGTAGTAAACCATTTGGTGAAAATGTCTCCAGTTCGGGCTGTGTCCTAGCATGTGTCTTTGGTAGTCGTATGTTGCACAATGGGAGTGAGTCATCTGTTTCTGGTTCTCTGGAGGAAATGTTAAAAAACTCGAACCCGAAATTCCATTAAACAACATTCCAATGTTCGGTTTTTTCTCTTACAACACAAATTACTTTTATGTGTGTTTACATAGACATTACACTTGCCTATAACTACCCGGGAGACATTCCTTCGCCCCCGTTACATTCCGGAACAATACCTTCGTTCCGATCCCTCGGGGCAACACCTTTGCCCTCCTAACGGGACGATACCTTGTCGTCCGATACACTCGGGAGAGTGCCTTTCCCCTACACTTCCCACCTTTCTACAAACCATGGCACACGTATTTATATACATATGTGCCAATAACTACCTAATAACTTCCCAATAACCACCAAATAACCACCCAATAATATTGGTAAATAAACTTAATTAAATATCTAATTACAAAATCAAGTTTAATCCCAACATTGAGCTTCTACCATCACCTGATGTCGACAAATTGTTTTATGAATTTGCTCTTGATCAATCTGAAAGGTACTACTATAAGTACATGGCCCAGCGAGTAGTTCTTTTTTACTTTTCTGTTTTGGTGTTAGTATGCTGAATTTACAGATTTCCAACTTTGAATCGATGGATACAAATGCAAACTAACCTGCACCAAGTATCGGAATTTGCTGTAACCTCTAAAGATACAACTGAGGATGATGGGGCTAGAGTAAAAGCAAGGTCAGCTATCAAGCGATCACGTGATTATGACAGTAATTCTGAACCAGCAACTGAAGAAAATAGTTTGGTGGATAGTTTCTTGGAATCTATTCCAGACAATCAAGTCCCATGCAATGCAAATTCTGATCCTTCGATTGGGTCTCTGAGTTATCAAGGGCCTCGAGATGACACAACGGTTTTCCTGACTTTCGACTGGGAGAATGAGGAGCCATATGAGAAAACTGTTGAGCGGTGAGCTATTTATTGATTTTTTTAATTACAAATGTGTCCAGTGGCATGGTATATTTTATTGTTACTTCATTTAGAGCTCTTTTTCATTTCCTTAGGTTTTGCTTTGTGGCTCTAGTTTCACATGTTGATGCACTGCCATTTTTGCTAAAGCTGTAGCTTCATCTGTTCTACTAACAATAACAGTATATCTTCTTGAACAAGGTTTATTTCATTTTGTGCTTTGAAATAGCAAGCTAATTTATTCTTCTTTTCTATAGTTACAAATTAAAAAATAATAAAATATGTGTGTCCAGTTGGCTACTGTTGTTAGCTGTTCATTTAGAATTCTTTTATTTCCAGTTTTGTGGCTCTATTTTCTCATGCCGTAATTTGCACTCTTTTTTTAGCAAATTTAGTTTCATATTTCTAACTCATATAGTTGAACTTCTCGATCCCAAAAAAAAAAAAAAAGTCGAGCTTCTCACCTTAGTATGGTTCATTTACTCATGTTGTAATACCTTGGAGCCATTAGCTGTCTGTTTTCTCACAATTGCACTTTGTGTAATATGAACTGTATGTCTCATCTTAAACATGGTTTATTTTCTCCCGTATGTCATCTACCTCTGTCTAAACTCTCCTATATGGGATTGCTCTTCATATTTTGTGTTTCATGGTATACTTGCTTCTGTTTCTTTACCTCACCCTAGAAAACTTTTTATGCTGGTAGGCTTTGTATTGAACTCAATCTTATGGGTTTTAATGTTTGCTTCTTTTCTAAGACAGATTGATTGAAGGGGGTAAATTAATGGATGCCCTTGCTTTCTCTGATCGCTTCTTACGGTTGGGAGCCTCAGATCAAGCTACTCGTTGAACGTGATGACGAAAGTTGTACAAACCCTCAGAGTTCACTGGGATATGGAGGCCAATTTATTTGGACAAACTTTTGGCTGCAAATCTGGCCATCAAGTATGTTGTGTAGCTTGTGCAACATTTGATTTGGGTCATTCATTTAATTTTATTTTCCTCTTTAGTTTTAAGTGGTGACTGCTCAAACACTTTTAGAAAGTTAGGATTACTGCTTATAGATTTATTTACTTCCATAACTGGTGTATACGTTAGGGAATTTGAATCTTGAGACAACCAGGGTTTTACAGCCAGGCACTTGGATTTACCAAACGTCGTCAAATAATACCACGAGTTTTCGAAGTCCAAGCTTCCACTCACGTTGGATGGTCCACTGTGGAATCATAACTGGTGTACCCAGTACAGTAGTCTAATGTAAATTGGCAAAAGGTGGTAGCAATTTTGGAGCAACGACTAAACCTAACAAATTGAGTTTCAACTTTGTAATTTTACCAATGAAGTTTGCTATTGAAATACCTATGACATTTATAAAGTAATAAAATCATCAAAACTACAATAATTTGATCGATTAAAAAGAAACAATTAAAATCACAACATGATATATATATATAAACCACACGTGGAGTAAACAAATCTCATAATCCATTCATTTGCTTTTCAAAGTACATACCAAGGATAGTTTAACACATAACAAAACATATTTTTGCTAGGTACGTGATTTTAATGTGATCTTCAAGGTATGGGTCCAATTAGGGGATCCCATAACCTTTTTTGTTGATCTAATTTTCAACTTACTAGATTATTGCTCGACAAACCTAGATAACATTTTCATGACGTATTATTTCATTGATAAAATAATGCATAATAATATTATTAGGATTTCGATATTGATATAGTCTTTTTTATCCGAAATCGTTATAATATTTTCGTGATCTAAATTTATGATTTGATGTTAAAAATAGAAATAAAAATTAAATTTTATATAATATGACTTAAATAAAAATCATAGATAAAATACTATCATTTTATTTCACAATCTATTTGATTAACTAAAAAAGTCATATATGATATGATATGAAATCTCAAGTGAAATATTTTATAATAGTAGACTTCTTCTTATGTAATTTTACAATCAATTTATCTAGCCTAGATATTGCTCCTTGGATATTTTATTTCTCTTTAGCTTTGAAATCTTTTGTTATTAAGGTCATGTAAAAGTGGGTCCCATGAAGTAGGTGTACCATTTGCAAGTTAACTAGCTACTGTATTTCATCACCGAAAAAATCTAGCTATTGTATTTGAAGTATCAGTATTCCAAGCCTGATCGTAGGCAAATATAAAAAAATCTAGCTACTGGCTTGTTGAGATTTGATATCTATGTTTTGTTTCCTCCACCTAAATTGATTGCAATTGTTTTTTTAAGTTTTGCAATGAAAGATGAAACACAATAAAAAGTCGGTTGTTTTGTAGTGCCTCTTTTTTTTAGACCAAATTAATTTGTTATGAAACCGGGTAAAGTTTAAAATGGACGTATCATAGTCTAAAATGGACGTATATTTATAACTTCCAACCTTGCAACTTGGCATAGTCCATGGCCCTAAGCATTACACATGTAGCTGTGTCCTGCCTAATCCTAATGTATGGTATGATTTGCATTTCTTGCAGGGGCGGCCAATCACATTATGAGACCCCGCACTACAAATTGAAAACTAGTGTAAAAAGAGAGAACAATGGGAATCGAACCCTTAACCACCTATTATTGGCAAATATATATGGGCTGATTAGACCACTGTGTTATGTTATTTATTATGGCTATGCCTATTAATTTATATTTACCTATAATAAATTTTTGATTTTAAGGTCCCATAAAAACAGGAGCGTCGGGCCGCCCCTAAATAGGGTTAACAACATAAACCCTAGAATTTGGCTTTACCTCAGAAATTGGCATTCAAATCATGATGAATATATTCTAAAATTAAAATATACAATTCCAAAGTGTTTGGTAGTCAAAGTACGACCTAGAACTCAGATTACTCCCGTTCCAATTTTTCATGTTGAGATGTGGAAATGAGTGCAAACATCCGAATTAGTTAATATCAATGCTTCGGAGATCTCTCTGTTCAAGCATGTCACTTATGTCAGACTGGTCTAAACTTTGAGTTAGCGTACAACTATTGCCCAAGATATAAGGATGTAACTATGTTTTCGGAGTTGTGTTTGATGAGGTACCCAACTTATCCCACACATGGATATTATGAAGATGAAGCTGTAGATTCATCTGATTTGATCCATGTCAAGAAGTATAATGAAACTGTTCAAAAGTTGTTGGAAAGTCTTCTCGAATCTTCAATTGGAGTTTCTGGGCTAAGGTTTTCATGCAACTGTGCAAACTATATGCAACTCCTCAACAACCTTGTACGCGGCAATGCAATGCTCTCCCGATCTAAGGCAAAAGGATTGCCTGAAGTGCCTGCAATATGTCCTTGAAATATTGCAAGGAGAGAATGATTTTGGTTGAATTTGTGGGTGGGTCTATCTTGAATCGTGACCAAAAGAGGTTTTATAGATGAGATCACGGACCTCCAAACTCATCCAACCCCACAAGAGAAACAGGTATGGTTGGTATCTTGTAGTAGCTAGGGTCTTTCGATTACAACGAAAATGAACCGTAATTTCAAAACTATACTTGCATTGGGTGTTGGTTTTTGATTATTAGCAGGAAAACGGAGAAAAAATAAGCACAAAAAGGTCATTGCGGGTATTGTTGTAGGATTTGCATGCATCACGGTCCTAATAGTGATATCAATTGTCCTTTTTATTAGACGGAGGAGAAATCTAAATAGATATGTGAGTGTCAATATCGTATGTACACCTGCTACTGTTGAATTTATGTCGGTCAATGTCGAGTCCTCGTGGCGAGATGATACTAGCATCAATTCCTTCGAGATCCCGCTCAACATAGTCAGAGAAGCAACTGAAAATTTCTCCGAGGTTAACAAACTTGGCGAAGGTGGATTTGGCTCTGTTTATAAGGTAGGATTATTTTTATTTGGATGATTGGTGGAGTTAAGAAATTGGTTTTATTATATTCTTAGCATACATTTTTTTATTTCAAACGGGGTAGGTTGCCTGATGGCCAAGAAATTTCCGTTAAAAAGCTAAAAGCCAAATCTGCACAAGGGGAAAAGAGTTTTATGAACGAAGTCAAGCTCCTTCCCCAACTCCAACACATAATCAGTCTCTCTTTCACTTCATTTCTTTGTCCCTGCGAATCTGCAATTGCTTACTTTCTTTCCCTACCCACTCAGGAATCACTCTCTCTTTCCCTTGTTTTACTTTCTTTTACTTCATTTCATTGTCTCGGCAAATCTGCAATTGCTTACTTTCTTTCCCTGCCCACTAACGAATCACTCTCTCTTTCCATTGTTTTACTTTCTTTCATTTCGTTTCTTTGTCCCTGCGAATCTACAAATGCTTACTTTTGTTTCACTGACCACTCACGAATCACTCTCTCTTTCCCTTGTTTTACTTTCTTTCACTTCATTTCACTGTCCCTGCGAATATGTATTACCTACTTTCGTTCCCTGCCCACTCACGAATCACTCTCTCTTTCCCTTGTTTTACTTTCTTTCACTTCATTTCACTGTCCCTGTGAATATGTATTACCTACTTTCGTTCCCTGCCCACTCACGAATCACTCTCTCTTTCCCTTGTTTTCTTTCTTTCACTTCATTTCTTTGTCCATGCGAATTTGCAATTGCTGACTTTCCTTCTCCGTCCACTCACGAATCACTCTCTTTTTCCCTAGCTTGTTTTCCTTTCTTTTACTTCATTTCTTTGTCCCTACGAATCTGCAATTGTTTACTTCCTTTCCCGGTCACTCACGAATCCGCAATTGCTTAGGGCATCTCCAAGAAATGTTCTAAAATTTTCTCCAAAATAGGGAAAGAAGTCTCACATTCTCCAAATTTTTTATATCCTAGCTCCAATAAATTCTCCATGTTATAGAGTTATATTTTATCATAATTATATTTATATATAAACTACTATTTTAAATTCAAAATTGACCAATTGGGAGAAGACTCGGTTTAATATACAATTAATGCTATCTCCAAATAATTTTAGGAATATCTCCAAATTTAGAGAAAGAAGTTCAATTTATAGAGATCTTCTCTAAAATGAAGAATATAATGGAAAATTGATTGAATCACAAAATAGGTCTAAAATTTCAAAATACACAAAATTCAAGAATTTGAAGCTTAAGATGCAATTACTAACTTCCTACGGACTTCAATCAATAAGTAAACCCCTGATGAGTGGTAGGGCTGGGCATAAATAACCGGATACCGGTTAACCGACCGTTTAACCGGTATCCGAAAGTATTTTCCGGTTAACCGTGACGAGAATAACCGGAAAACCGGTTATGGTTAACCGACCGGTTTTTTAAACGGGTTAACGGTTCGGTAATGGTTAGTCATATATTTTTAACCGGTTAACCGTTTAATAAAATATTAATATATATATTTTTTGAAAAAAATAATATAAATATGTTAATTTGATTGTATTAGGATTCTTTAATAAATAATATATTCTACATTTGCAAAAAATAAAAGATATATTCTATATTTTCTTTTCTCTGAATACTTGGTTAGTCATATATATATTTTTTAAAAAAAGAGTCGGCGTTTAGTACTGGAGGTCGTGTGGTTGATTCTTTTCGAACTTCTCTGACGCCTAAAATGGTGGAGGCTCTAGTTTGTGGTCAAGATTGGATGCGTACTTCGCGTACTCATTTTCCAGTCGAAGAGAACCTACTTGAATTAGACGTTATGGCTTTGGAAGAAGGTTAGTGTATTATATCTTGCTTTCTTTTCTTTTCTTATTTATATTGTCTAACTCACTATTTTGTTGTGTTCCTGTTTATAATTTTTAGGCATGAGAAAGCTGATGTTAGAGCAACCGTTAATTGAAATCGAGGAGGCTATGGAAGAATTAACCGTCGATTGAAATCGATGAGGCTATGGAAGAATGAAGAAATATGTATTAGTGTTTTGGGATTGAGTTATGTATTTTGATCTTAGTGATTCCACTGAACAAACTCTATGTAATTCGATCGATGCTTTGATATGTAATCCAATTATATATTTCAACAATGTATTCGACTACGTGTTTTGATTATATATATATCGATATTTATCAGTTAAAATGCATGTATTTAAAATGAATAATTTAACTTTCAAATAGTGGTTAACCGACTAACCGACCGGTTTTCATGGTTAACCGATATCGGTTAACCGTTCCTTAACGGTTCGATAATGGTTATCATAATTTAGTAACCGAATATCCGGTTAACCGATATCCGGTTAACCGAACTTCCGGTTACCCGTCCGTGCCCACCCCTAATGAGTGGGATCTAGATGGACCGTGTGGGGCCCTTTATCACCCTTTCTTTTTCTACTTTTTCACACTCAATTGTAAATCATCGATTATTAACGACAGATTTATAATGCATTTCGAGCGAGAGTCCGTGGAAGCCACCGACTAAATTCCGTTAATTCTGCACATACATACAAACAATACAAACACACTTGTAGACGAAGACGAAGGCCAAGTAGAACCCTAATCCCTCTTCTCTCTCGCCAAACCTGAATCCTTCCCCCATTTCATGTGATATTGCGATCGAGAAACAGTACAAAATGGCGATGGAAGCGGCTCACCGGAGGCCGGCCAGAGTCTCGTCGGCGACGGCGCTCACCATCTTCAAGTTTTTGGCATCGGCGGTCGCTGTCACCGTCACTCTCGTTTTCTCGTTCTCCATCCTCTTCACCTCCTCTCAATCCTTTTCATCCACTCTCCACCCCGCTGTAAGTTGCATTTCGTTTTCTCAACAACTGAGAGATCTGTACTGTATCGTGTTCTCTTCTCTTCGAATTTGATCGATTCGTGTTGTTTTTCTCTTTCTCGATGCGCTTCAATGTAGATCTGAACCTCAATCGCAATCTGTTTGTGAAATTGTTCGTTTTTTTGTTTGTTTCTGTGGATAAGGCTGTAGGCTGGTTTTAATTGCGATTTTAATGCACTAGGAATTCGTGTTTTTCTCACTGCGAATTCATATATTGTGCGAGTCGCACTTGAATGAAAGGCTGTTGTTTTCTTCCATGATCGTGACTTGCTTCTGTGGAATAGGAATACAGTTCTAGTTTAATGGACGCTGGATCGATTCGGAGGTCTGTCCTGGCGCTGAAATCTGATCCGGCGAAACCTCGTCTTGATCATGTCAAGAAGCAGGCCGATGACCATAGGACATTGGCACTTGCATACGCGTCCTATGCTAGAAAGCTCAAGCTTGAGAACTCAAAGATGCTGCGAATATTTGCTGATCTTTCTAGGAACTTCACAGACCTCCTCAACAAACCTACATACAAAACCCTATATGAGAGCCTTTCAGCATCTATAGATGAGCATACCCTTCGGCAGTTTGAGAAGGACGTTAAGGAGCGGATTAAGTTAACTCGGCAAGTGATTTCAGAGGCAAAGGACTCTTTTGATAATCAGCTGAAGATCCAGAAGCTCAAGGACACTATATTTGCCCTAAATGAGCAATTGAGCAAGGCAAAGAAGCAAGGGGCCTTTTCAAGCTTAATTGCTGCAAAGTCAATCCCGAAGAGCTTGAATTGCCTAGCCATGAGGTTGATGGAAGAACGGATTGCTCATCCAGAAAAGTATGTGGGCAAGGCACCGGCACCTGAGTTGGAAGATCCCAATCTTTATCACTATGCCATTTTTTCAGATAATGTGGTTGCAGCTTCTGTGGTGGTCAATTCAGCTGTTAAGAATTCAAAGGAGCCATGGAAGCATGTTTTCCATGTGGTGACTGATAAGATGAACCTTGGAGCAATGCAAGTTATGCTGAAAGTGAAGGACTATAACGGTGCTCACATTGAAGTGAAGGCCTTTGAAGAATACACGTTCCTGAATTCCTCTTATGTGCCAGTTCTCAAGCAACTAGAATCTGCTAAACTGCAGCAGTTTTACTTTGAGAATAAGATGGAGAACGCAACAAAGGACACAACAAACATGAAATTCAGGAACCCCAAGTACTTGTCCATGCTCAACCACTTGAGGTTTTATTTGCCTGAAATGTATCCGAAGCTGCACAGGATTCTTTTCCTGGATGATGATATTGTTGTTCAGAAGGATCTGACTGGATTGTGGGAGATAGATATGGATGGTAAAGTGAATGGAGCTGTTGAGACATGTTTTGGCTCTTTCCATCGGTATGCACAGTACATGAACTTTTCTCATCCACTCATCAAGGCCAAGTTTAATCCGAAGGCTTGTGCTTGGGCTTATGGGATGAACTTCTTTGATTTGGATGCTTGGAGAAGGGAGAAATGCACAGAGCAATACCACTACTGGCAAAGTCTGGTAAGATCCTTCTCTTGGTAATTGCACTTTGCCTATTACATTCAATCAATAATATTATTGAATTTGATTCCTTGTTTTCTTTATCTTAATGAGTGAGTTAGCACTAAAGTAATAGGCGTTGAATACATCTAAGAGGAATTAGTGATTTCACACCTAGATGAACAAACAATCTATGCATCTGGCAATAAATCAGACTATATATTAACATTAAGTTTCATAATGACTGTCAACTAATATGTATCCCTTATTTTATACTCAATGTATTAATGCTTTATTATGTCTAATTCAAATTGTTCAAACATGTACAGAATGAAAACAGAACATTGTGGAAACTGGGAACATTGCCACCAGGTCTGATCACGTTCTACTCCACAACAAAACCACTTGACAAGTCATGGCATGTCTTGGGGCTCGGTTATAATCCAAGCATCAGTGCCGATGAGATCAACAATGCAGCAGTTGTCCACTTCAACGGTAACATGAAGCCTTGGCTTGACATTGCCATGAGTCAGTTCAAACCGCTTTGGACAAAGTATGTCGACCAGGAAAATGAGTATGTTCAATCTTGCAATTTCGGGCTCTAATGTTTCAGCATTTAAAAAAGCACATGATATCATCAAAAGCCGCTGCCACATCTGCATTGTCAGAAGCATTTCATCTAAAGAAACCTCATCTAGTTTTGACTTCATTAAGAAAGTTTAGAAATTAGGTTCTTGTTTACTTGCTTATACTCCTTTCAGTTGAATGATCTGCTTGCAGGCATGTCATGTTCAGACATTATGTTGTAGTCCCAACAACTGTATATTTTACATGGTAATAAACTAGCATTATACTATATCGACTGTCTTCAAAATTTGCTGGTCGATGGGAAAGAGAGCCGATGAAACTTTACGCAGTCACGAAGAACAAATTAGTAGTTAAACTTCGTACAGTGGAACGTACACAAATCAAACCAATATTCATACTCCTGCAACTGAATTGAATAACAGCCCATCTGTGATTAGTGGAACGTACACAAATCATAGTGTTCACTCACAAACTTATGGTTTAATTGAAATGGTTAACCACTTAACCGTGTAGGAAACGTCACTCTAGCCACAATGCTGATGTTTCACATGATTTGAAAACTTAATTTTGCGATGGTGGCGCCATCACTCATGCAATGCACATAGTGCCTCGTGTCACTCAGCTTCAAATTTAACATAATCCGTCGAGCAAGCTGCATCATTTCAACAAAGAAAGAAGGGTAATGGAGAAATTACAAAACTGGGAGGTGGGGGACTGAGGAGACGATGGACGCCCATGTCGAGGCCTTTCCTTTCAAAGACATGAAAGGCTTGTTCCTTGAAACCTTGCAACCCCCTCTGCATTCCCTCTGGGCTCGTCGAAACCCAGAAATGCTTGAACTAGAGGTTTGTGTTTGTTTGAATATACTACTGTCACTGTCACTGTCACTACCACTACCACTGTCACTAGATGATGGCCATTAAGCCAAGCCCCAAAGATATATGAAAACACTTGTTTAGGTCAAGACATAACACGCACAAATGAAGAAATTATTTTCTGAGTATCGGGTTCAGGTTGCCGTCATATGCTGTTTTGATTAGTGATTACCATAAGCATGCGACTCGGGTCAGGCCAAAGACCGACTCGATCACTCAGTTAAGTTTGGTCATCGTTACGCAATCTAATGAATGTCTAGAGAAAAATCAGAACTTGAAAAATTCATCTAAAGGTGCTCTTTGTACATTTGGAATTGGCACTTATCTCCGAATTCTCATATGAAAAAACAAAAAAAACATGAATCATACCCAAACCAGAAAACAAAAACTAGGAAATAGTAACATTCTGTACATTCTGAATTGATTAAACTCTTATTAAGATAAGACATACCCAGAAAACAATCAACTAATTGAAGGCAGGAGGAGGAGAAATGGTTATGTGTCTGAGTGGGTTATCAATGCCTACACCCCCAGCATGTTCAACAAAACCAGATGGGGAGAAAGAGGTGCCATGGCAGATGCACACAATGCTCACCTCTAACTTGGTGTATTTATACAGAAACCCGGAGATTCGTTTCCCATTTGGATCGTTTCCTGTGGTGGTCACACATGGCATTTGTGGGAGCAAGACGGTTTCTTTGGTCCGGTGAGCCTTTGGCTTAGGGGGTTTCTTTGCTACTGGGCATGGGCTTTGGAGTCTTTGGGTTGGCATTGGCTTCATGGTTGGAGATGTTTGGGGCTGGACGTCTGTGTTTTGATCAAGGCACCTTGATTGGCTGGTTTGGGTGAGTTCTGTTTGATAAGATGGAGAGTTGCAATCCGCTTTATCGTTGCTAGAGTTGCTCGTTGTTGTGCAACTTTTGATGGTAAGGTCTAAAGGATGAGAATGACTGGAATTGCTTCCACCGTCACTACTGGATCCACCTGCAAAGAAGCCGTGAATCTGTTGTCAATAAGGGTTTCAAAAAATCCTACTTGCATATATACCATACGTCTACTTGGTTGCTAACTATAAATCTGATCCAACTTGGTGTCATGATACACGAAAGAAAGTTCTCTTCTCAGCTTGCAGCTTGCTTGATAGAAGTGGATAAAAAGGGCCCATAGATGATAATATCATGACAATAAACAAGCCCTTTGTGGTATAGAGCACAGTTTCTGAAAAACGAAACTATATATCCATAACAAAATCACAAGTTGAAGATAGTTGGTTGTTTGGGAAACAAGCTTGATTACGATGCATGTTCATGTTGTTACCAATTAGCTCCTAATATCTCTAAACTTCTATTTACACCATGAAGTGAGATATGCCATCAAAATAGGCCTGTTGCAGATCCATATAACTTAATCCAATCTTTCTCTTCCATAACAAGAAATAAGTTCTACGCTTTGACATGCATATAGTTTCTTTGCACAAGAGTTTGTCAGAAAAATATTGCAGCAGCGAATTGAAGATAAATAAATAGCAGGCTTCCATACCCAGTCACAGAATTTAGAAAACAGATGCATACATGTTCAAGTTGCACTTGGCCAGCAACACAATGACGACATACACGTTCACTACTAGGACTAAACAAACTACATCCAAATCATATAATATTACAAGTTGGGTTTGCTTCATGACTCTTCCATATTTTTTAAACTCTCCAACCTTGCCATCTTCGAAAATCTTAAACAATTCTACAGGCTCTAAATGGATGCTAGGAAACGAGGATGTTTTTTAATTAATACCTTTATTATGTACATTGTAGGGCCATAAAAGATTTTCAAAGTGTTGCAACTTGCAAATACTCTAATTCCTTCACCCTAAACAAGCATTCAAAAGGCAGCAAGCTTGGAAAAGGCTGTAGAGATGAGAAAAATCCATACTTTATTGCATTTAAAAGACTACACTAAACTTTTTGACATGTAAACTAGACTAGATGCAACTTGCGCTAAAACTAAAAAAGAATACAAATCAAATTGTCAGTAAACAACCCCCAAGAGAATAAAATAACTCCCACATCTTCAAGATTTGGATCCCAAATCCATTCCCTCTGTAAGCAAATTTCCAATCACTACCTGGATTTTAGTCAATTTCAAGATCCATATGCTGTAATTGGTGGAAATCACACCACCTTCCCTTACAGAGTAAAAAGCACAATGATCGGAAGAAGACAAATTTAATAATTTCGCTGATAATCAAGAACATGATTGAAGGAGACTGAAAACATAGAATTAGCATAATCAAGAACAACAATACCTTCTTGGGCAGAAGTGGTCTGATAAACTGAACCCCCACCAGACGAACTAACCCTTGAACAGCTCGAAACCGAGGTTAAATCGCTCGAACCAACACGAACCGGTGGGTTCGGTAGATACAGGGTACGACGGATTTTGGCGGGTCGGAGGCCTAGGGTGAGGTCTAGCTCTTGATCTTGCTCCATGGCTGCTTCTGTACCCTGATCCTTCATTAGTTGTTGAAGGGGGAGAGAGGAGATAGGGTTTGAATGTGGGTTTTTTTTCTCTTTTCTTCTTCTCTTTTGAAAATGCGGAGAAAGAGGGGCGGAAGGAGGGAGAGAAAAAGAGGGAAAAGTGAGGAGGTGGACACGTGGTGGGACGACGGTTGGGGTTTGACACGTACGCAGGCGTTAATCTCGCTTTAGCCTTTAGGAGGGGATTATTTATTCATTAAATAAATAATCAAGATCCGGTCCGACCGGTATCCCGCCAAATGCCGAACCCGGTCCAGATTTTATTAGTGGTTTAGTAGTACTAGGGTCACTCCTCTTCACGCCGAAAGCAAAAAAACATCAGCCAAGCAGCCTCCTTTTTCAAACCTCACGCTACGCACAACACAAGCCATGGAGCTCCTCGGAACGCCTTCTTCTGCTAGGGTTCCGACCGCCAATCACCTCCGCCTTCTTTCCCCTCCTGTCACCTCCTTTCCTTCGTTTTCCTCCGTCCAACGCTTCCCGTCGGCCTTCTCTGCGAGCTCCCGTTGTAGGGCCGTCTCCAACGACACCGTTTCAGCCGTCGAGGTTATTCATTTGATCATTTCTTCTGTGGTTTCCCTTTTTTGATCGTTAAGCTTCCGATTTTATTAGTTCACTGTGAATGCTAGGTGTTTGGTTTGGTGCTCAGGTGGTTTTAAAAAGTCTGTTCTGTTTATTGTTCTTTATGGATGAGGACAAGCTAGCTGTTTTTATGTGCAGTGTGCTTAACTTTTATGTTGTTAGTATTGATGAGATGAGGTTGGGTTTGTTTATAGGGTCCAAATTTGAGGAAATTGGCGCTCTCCTTTTTTCTAGCAGATGCTGTTATGTGAAAAAATTGGGCTAGGGTTTTACAAGCCTGACATGCTTTGAGGTTTTAGAGTTTAAGTGGTTTCCTTGAGCAAATAACTGGCCATCAAATGCAGGCTGATTGATTTTTTTTTTTTGTTGTGTAGGGTTTTGAAGTACATTTTGATCTAATTTCTTATGGATATAATGTCAGGTGAAGAAGATGGATGGTGGAAGTTCAAGTGTTTTCGAGCTCTCGAGTTTAACAGCTTTGTCACCTTTGGATGGTCGTTATTGGAGTAAAGTCAAGGACTTGGCTCCTTTTATGAGTGAATATGGTTTAATTCGCTACCGTGTCCTGGTCGAGGTGAAACATTGAACTTGTCTTGGATTGCATTTTTTCCACACATCAATAATATCTGGATCAAGGAATATGGAGAAATTTTATACATTTACCCACTACAATTTTGATCCTCTTTTCCTGTGCGCTAAAGCTATTCGCTCTGATGTCCAGTGCATAGGAAGTAAAGAAACAATATGTCTTTTTTATACAGTTATTAGTTTTGGTTGTTCGGAGTGAATTTTAATAGTTGCTTCTTGTATTGAATCATTGTCCAGATCAAGTGGTTGATCAAGCTTTCACAAATTCCTGAAGTTGCTGAGGTCCCATGTTTCAGTGATGATGCTGTCAGTTTCCTACAAGGATTAGCTGATGAATTTAGTACTGCTGATGCTATGGAAGTTAAGAGGATTGAGAGGGTGACCAACCATGATGTGAAGGCTGTAGAGTACTTCCTGAAGCAGAAGTGCCAGTCCCATCAAGAGATTTCTAAGGTCTGGTTTGAGTATATAATAAAATGCTTTAGATTTTGATCAAAAAAATAAAATGCTTTAGATGGCTGACACCCCATGGAAATATGACATATCTAATACTTTCTGATGTTTGTGGAGCATCGTGTTCATGCCTGAAATGTATCCGTTTCTTTCAGGTTCTTGAGTTTTTCCATTTCGCTTGCACGTCTGAAGATATCAACAATCTTGCCCATGCGCTGATGCTCAAGGAGGCATTAAATAAAGTTTTGTTCCCAGAAATGAATGAAGTTGTATCAGCAATGTGTCACATGGCTAAGAAATATGCCCATGTCCCCATGCTGTCTCGTACACATGGCCAGGTAAAAACTTATCTCTGAACGAATTGTTCTCCTTTTAGACGCTCTGTTGAATTAGTACAATTATTTCTAGTCTAGTACTCTCTTTATCAGGACTATGTCTGAGGGTGGCAACAAAGACTCGAAGTCACACAACAATGTCTGAAGAATGTCATAACATCCCAGGAATTGATTATAAGCATTATATTTGATGATTCACTTGAAAATTGTGGTCCATGTTCGTGTTCGTTTCCGCTTTGCAAGTGTTTTCGTATGTAATTTATTTTCTGGAGAAATGGAAAGCCAGCAGTATCTTCTAGGTCTAATTAAGAGCAGTTGCAAACATGAAATAGGTTTTCTTTGAAATCATATTTTGCCTTAACTAGTGAAGTTAGTTGAAATTTAAGGAATTTTATCTTGAATTTGCGTGCTGGATGACGTGCTCATGTATTTCCTTTTGCTTTGTAGCCAGCTTCACCCACCACATTGGGGAAGGAGATGGCAGTATTTGCATACAGGTTGAGCAGGGAACAGAAAAGAATTTCCGAAGTTGAGCTGTTAGGAAAATTTGCTGGTGCTGTTGGAAATTACAATGCGCATATTTCAGCATATCCGCACATCAACTGGCCGCAAGTTGCAGAAACCTTTGTGACATCTCTAGGTTTAAGTTTCAATCCATATGTGACCCAGGTATTACTTAATTTTTTTTTATCTGTCTTATCTTGATTCTCAACTAACAATTGTGGAATTATGTTGCACATATCAACTGAAGTTTCCTTTTGGCTGTTAATAGTAAGAATATGAATTAATGTCATGATGATCATCATCTTAAATAAAAGTGGTTACTAGTTTGTGAATGAAAATGCACATGATATCACTTGTATTTTTGTCTGGCACATTTATGTACTACTAATGAATGTCATTTTCCTGTTCATATGTATGCAGATTGAATCTCATGATTATATGGCTAGCTTGTTCCATGGGCTTGTGCAGTTCAACAATATATTAATTGATTTTGATAGGGACATATGGGGCTATATCTCACTCGGTTATTTTAAGCAGGTATAACACCTATTTGCTTAACTATGGAATTGGATTTCAATTTTTTTTGGGTTTGTACAGAAATCTTAATTATTTGATTATTTCATAAAATTGATAGATAACCAAAGCTGGTGAAATTGGATCCTCAACTATGCCTCATAAAGTGAATCCCATCGATTTTGAGAACAGTGAAGGAAATCTTGGAAAAGCTAATGCCGGGCTATCATTTCTAGGAACAAAATTGCCCATCTCACGCTGGCAGGTACTATCTAATTCGCAACCTGGTCCAATTAGCTGTGATTCTTCAGATATAGGGGCTTCTTGTTTTTGGTTCACATTGTCATCCATGCGCTTTTGAAAGTCCCATAATTGGACCTACTTGCTTTATGCTAATTATTTAGCTCACATCTGCCAAAACATAACCATGTAACTTCAAGATATTCATGACCTTGATGGATTTTAGCCCCAGATGTACATTTCATACATTTAGCAAAACCAGCATCAGGCTGGCTCATATTTCACTTTGCTGACATTTATCATGACTAGTTTGTACATTCTGCTTATGATGCAGCGTGATTTGACTGATTCAACTGTTTTGAGAAATATGGGTGAAGGATTAGGGCATTCACTTCTTGCCTACAAGAGTACACTGCAGGGTATTGGCAAACTTCAGGTGAGATGCATTACAATTCTGTCGTGCTAACACTTATCTTTATTAAGATACATATTTAAGAGTGCACAAATTCACAACTAACTTTGAAGAACCCAGAGGAAATTCTACAATAGCTTTCTTCGTATCAAAATGCTTTGAAAATGCCTAGTAAAGTGATCACATGTGTTTTTTAATGTACGATTTTGCATATTTCATTTTGGTGGAGCCATATGAGCTGTTTTTTATTGCTTGCAGTTTATGTTGTTGGTTGTGATTGAGGGGCCAAATAACTTTAATCTGCACTATAGGTAAATGAAGCCCGTTTGGCTGAAGACTTGAATCAAACATGGGAAGTGCTTGCCGAACCCATACAAACTGTATGTATCCTTCCTTTAATTCACTAATATTTGTACTCTTCCGAAATTTTCACCACATCCATATCTGCTTTCCTATAAACTTCTTTAATCCATTTACTTTGTGTACAATAACTTTTCGTTTAACTCCTTATTTTAACTTCATAGGTGATGAGAAGATATGGGGTTCCAGAGCCATATGAGAAACTCAAGGAGTTAACCAGAGGGAGAGCTGTGAACCAAGAAAGTATGAGAGATTTCATCAATGGCTTGGAGTTGCCAACAGAAGCAAAAGCTGAGCTCTTGAAGCTAACCCCACATACGTACATTGGAGCAGCCGCCCAGCTGGCTCAAACCATAGACATCGCTGTGAACTCTGTCAATGGTGTCAAGCCTCTGTAAGAACGCAGACTCAATGGGAGGTGTCAAGCCTGCCTGATGCCAAAATGTACCAATTTTTGGAGAAAATGGTTGAAAGCAACCAGTTGAGAGGAATGGACACAGAATCTAGAATAGATGGCTAAGTGAAATAAACAGTGTATTTGGGGTTGGATTAATTGAAGCAAAATTACTTTTGTTTGATGATGCTTTTAACTGAAAGATGTTGTGTTGTTTGGTGGTCTAGTCATACTTTGACTGGCTTTATGAACAAAAAAAAGCGACTAAAGTGAACAATGATGATTTCCTGTAATATTATATGCTGTATAAAAATTTGATAAAAGTCTGCAGGAATAATCAAATCCATGGTCATATAGATCCGTCTAACCGTTCTTACTTCCAAAGGGCATTTTGCTTTTTGTGTTTGGTGGAAAAGGAGAGATACCCACCAACAAATTTGACCAAAATGCAATTGTACACTATCTCGATTGGTATTCATTCATAATCATTAGTCAATATTGTAATACACCATTCCCGCACCAACAACTTGCCTATAGGAGGCGTAAAGTTGGTGTAGAGTTCAATTTGACTGTGTGTGTAATTGTAACATTAATTTTCCACAAATAGATAAATATCTTTCTACCTATAAATCTTGGGGTTGTTTGGTTTCTATGCGTATAGTTTTTTATTATAAATTATTAGACAAATGAGAAAATACAGCATTTTATTTGAAACAAATAGATGTGGTGGACATAAATGATGAAATACAATATCTAATTTTTAAAAAATAGATGTGGGGTTTGGTATGTGATGATTTATAATGTTGAACATCCAAATAAATCTTATACAGTTTATTGGCATTGTAGCACATAAAACGTGCTGTACAAAGCAAGTTTTATGAATCCAAACAAGCTCTAATAACACAATGAAATCCATGAATAACACAATGAAATCCGGTCCAATTCAAAAGACTGGCTCGGGTCTACTTTTTACCAAGCCCTACCTATTTAGACCATTGTCAATTGCTGTTGTTGGTTGAAATCAGTATTCCTATGTCCAAATTCCCCAAACTTTTTGTGTTTTGCGGATTTTCGCAGCCAAATTTGTGCACCGACGGCACAACTGTAAGAGACACTGCACAGTGTAGCGAGCCAGGCCGCTGAATAAAAATCCCTAAATCCTGAATTCTGAGCCATCTGACGAATGAAGATGACATCTTGATTGACAAGTTGAGCGATAGAGGTACAAAACTTACCTCAAATGGGATGGGAGCACATCCACATACACACCTTCTTCTCTCAATACAACCCAACCCTACGTTTTTTCCGTCGCCGAAAACAATTATCCCCATTGTTTCCCTGCTCTTAATTTCCTTTTTTTCTCCTCCCTTCGCATCTTATTAAGAAAACCTAATCTTTCTCCCCTACTACTTTCGTTTTACTCATCTGGGTAGATCTGGTTTGCATGCAATTATTCTGGGTGTTGCTTATTGTTTGAGGTTTTGCTCACTTCATTCCAAAGGCATCTAGAAGCCCTTCTGTGATTTGGAATATCAAACAACCCGAGATTTTGAATCCCTTGTTTTTCTGTCTCCTGAGAGTTGCATATTTCAGGGCTCTGTGGTGTGGTTGTTCTATTCGATGGGCGCTTTGGATGAGGGGCATTGTGATGTGGAACTTGAAAACGCGTTGAAACTTGGATTTGGACAGCAGAGTGGAGTTGAAGGGGTTGTACAGGAGACGGCTGAAATTGAAGATGCTGTTAGGGTTCTCTTGCATGGCCTCGGTGAGGATGTGAATAGGGAGGGTATAAGAAAAACCCCTCTTAGAGTTGCCAAGGCCCTTAGAGAAGGAACCAAAGGTTTTCATATCATCACTTTCTCTCTTTACTGCTTCATCATATAGATATAGCTGTTTGATTTTTGAGCATCGGATGTGCTGGTTTGGGTGCTTATATTGCTGTTTGTTCAGTTTGATTTGTGGGATTGTCTTTGTTTTTGATTTTTAGGCTTCTAGGATGTAGAGCTAAGGGTTAAGCTCACGAAATTGTACTTTTATGGAATTGTCATGTGCCATGTTAGGTGAGTTTGAAAGAAGTTGCTATAGGTAGACATTTTCTCTTATAGTGGTTGAAGATGTAGAGCTAAGGGTTTGGAGAAAGCCTGATATACTATCAAGAATTGATTTTTAGGCTGCATAATTCTTACCCAGTTTCTCAATCATTAAATCAAACATCTCCTTATTGAATTATTATATGGCATGACAGATAGCTATAGGGAAGTCTGTTTCAAAATAGAAAAAAAGGGCTTCAAGGAAGTTGCTGTTGGTAACAGATCCATGACATATTATGGATATGAGAAAAAATTAATGCCTTTACGACCCCTGTTGCCTAATTGGATCCACTCTATAAATTATATATCTTCTGTTGCGTATTTTGAGATTGAAGGAGTGATGTGATCTTTTCAGCCTCTTTTTCCTGATGTGGGGTATCACTATCAAGTGAAGTACCAGATCCTATCTGGTTATTATTTTTACTTCAACGGTTTTTATGTCGCGATTTGAAATTTGCTTCTCTGGCATGGGATTTCCATGTATGATGAGTGTATTTTGTGAACTTAACGGTCGAAGCTAATCCACCACCATACATCTTGCCTTGCTGACATAAATCAATTTATACTCAAAGTGGAAATATGAACAGATGTGCTCGTAATAACTTTTGGAATCGTTTGTCGACGTAACTGTCATTCAACTGTTTTGTCTTGTTCCCATTGTGAAAGTATGAGCAGTTTGGTGTGGATTGATTTGTTTTCTTATGCGGGGTTAGTTAAGTTCCGTAAAAGGCAGAAAATAGTTACGGTTTGATTGTACTTATTATTAGTGATAAGCATCCTAAAGTTTGATATAGCTTATTGTTTATGGAATTCTAGATTAGTCTGCTATGTGTGTTTATATAAGCTTTGTTCTTACATTTATCTTTTTATTTAGGTTAAGCTGATGAGAAATTTTTGTTTCTACTTTTCCATAGGCTACAATCTGAATGTAAAGGACATAGTCCAAGGTGCTCTTTTCCCTGAAGCTGGTCTAGAAAACAAACTTGGTCATGCTGGAGGATTAGGTGGTCTGGTCATAGTTCGAGATCTTGACTTCTTCTCCTACTGTGAATCTTGCTTGATCCCGTTCCAGGTGAAATGCCATGTGGGCTATGTTCCATCCGGGCAACGAGTTGTTGGCCTCAGTAAGCTCTCTCGGGTCACTAATGTCTTTGCAAAGCGGCTCCAGGAGCCACAGAGGTTAGCTAATGAAGTGTGCTTGGCGTTACACAACAGCATTAGACCTGCTGGCGTAGCTGTTGTTCTTCAGTGCTCACACATTCACTTCCCTTCTTTAGAGTCCATCTTACTTGAACCGTCATCCAATCCACAAGGATTTATCAAAGCCATACTCTCCTCAGGTTCAGGCGTTTTTGAGAACGAAAAGAGCGAATCTTGGATAGATTTTTCGAGTCTCTTGAAACTCCATGGCATAACAGTTAATAAGACCACTAAAAACGAGCACTGGTGTCCATCACATGCTTCACCACCAACTCACAACCCCGCAATGGTTTCTGCAGTTTCTACAATCCTCAGATCAATTGGTGAAGACCCGTCAAGAAAAGAGCTAGTGGGTACTCCAGCCCGGTTTGTGCAATGGCTCATGAATTTCAAGAACACAAATCTTGATATGAAGCTCAATGGCTTCATTCCTATAAAGTTGGAGCCTTTGAAGTGCAGTGGGAACACTAGGCAGCAGATTCGGTCTGAACTGAACATACCATTTTGGTCTCAGTGTGAGCACCATCTTCTTCCCTTCCATGGAGTTGTGCATATAGGGTATCTTAATGAAATCGGGTCTGAAACTCTCATCCCGAAAACCCTTATTCAGTACATAGTACATTTCTATGGGCTAAAGCTTCAGGTGCAGGAGAGGTTTACAAGACAGATTGCAGAGACGCTTTCACCCTTGTTGGGTGGAGACGTCATGGTGATCGCTGAGGCTACTCATACTTGTATGATTGCAAGAGGGATTGAGAAGTTTGGGAGTAGCACATCCACTATTGCTGTTTTGGGTAAGTTTGCACAAGATGCTGGAGTCAGGGCTTTGTTCTTGCAAAGTATTGCAAGCAGTGTCAACAATCAAGAATAGCATTCTGTGATTTCTTGTCTGATTCCTGAAGTCAGGTGAAACTGCAACTATGCAATTCTTTTTTTTAAGTAGATGTTCGGCCTTGCTAAAAAAAGGCATTATCTTGAGGGCTTTCTCATTGATTCCCTTGGTTTTGTAACTTTTGTTTGGCTTTTAGATTTCTCTTCAAAGATGTTCATTCAGCTTGTAGAATTGGAATATCATATTGTCATTGTTTAATCCTTCATTTTGAAATACACAACACAAGTGTGGAGGGTTATTGCCTCAAACTGTTGCAAACTTTGATTAGAAAACTACAAACTAAGAATCAAAGAAGTATGGACAAAATATCAATTTAACGGCTCCTATCTCCACTTGCTATACATTAGTCTGATCATGCAAATTCCCTATCTGTTTTGTCAACCTTTCAAAAAAACCCAATTTGTAATACAATCAATCTATGTTTGCAAAAATTCAAATAATCTTCCGAACTACTCACACAATTCTTGCTGGTTTTAGAACCTTCCTTAAATTAAACACCCGATCAACATAATCCTCAGCTTCCCAAAGAAAGCATCCAAAAGCAAGGGCCTCCAAAACCAACCTCTTCAAGCTCGCCGTCGACACCATTAACGAATCGGTGTAATCCAATGTGTAGGCATCCCCGTCTGAAAACAAACTCATATTATGATCATGCATAAGAAACAAGGAAATCTGAGACCTCATCTCCTTGCAAACACGAACCGCGCCTTCATCAAGTCCTTGCAGATAGCTCTTAAGCTTTACGTACGGCTTTGACCTTGAACTCCGAAGACTCCTCATTTCTGCGGATTTCGCGGTGCTGAGCTCCCCAAGGGCGACGTTCCTTACACCACCGTTGAAGCCAGACCCAAACAGGAAAGACCCACGATTAGACAGGGAACGATCAAGACGATGCCTTATGGAAACCGATTTCAAGAAGCAACCATTAGAGATTGCGTTTGAGTAGATTCCGAATAAGTGCAGCGTCGCCATCTTAAGCAGGCCCGAGTTGCCTGCAAAATTGGACTCGAGAACATTTGTTAGGTACACTTGTACTACTTCCAACTCCTCAGGACTATGGATTGATTCAAGTTCCTTGTCGATGGAAGGCGAAAGCTCCAATTTACGGAACCGAATGTCCGTGTCAATGCTTTGGATTAGAGGGACTTTGATGTCTTTGAACCTTCTGCAGATGATCATGTGCATGATGTCTTCAATTATGGGTAAAAGCTCTCCTTGTTTTTGCTCTGCAATCTTCCTGTGATCATCAAAAGCAAATCAGCATAAAGATCACACCTTTAAACGTAGAAATAGCGAAAGAAAGAAACCAGTTTGAACACACTGAGTCACTGACTGACCTGTGGAGGGAGGCATCAGGCTTGCCAGAGCTGAGCTCCATGCGAGCGAAAGCGTCGTCTCGATCCTTGGCCAAATCAGTCAGCTCAGCCAAAACGGTGTCGTAGAAGGAGTCTGGGTAGTGCAAGAGGACGTCGCGAAGCCACTCCCCGGTAGGCGAAGACGGCTTGAGCGGGGCGGCAAGGCTTTCGTTGTGTCCGCCATTGCTGATCGCTACGACCATCCATGATCTCCGACTTCTCCGTCGACCCAAGGATAAATTGGCCGGTTTCGGGGTTTTTCCCGCGCAATTCGGCTGCCGTGGATCATGGAAAACAGACGCCGGATTCGGATAAGGCGAGTAGCCGGAGATCGGAGGGTTATAGTGGGAGAAGGCGATCGCCATTGCGAGAGAAGAAGAAGAAGATTTCGGCTTTGCGAGTGGAACGAGCGAAGAAATTTCTGTACCGGTATTTTGATTTTTTTGTGATCTTAGCAATATATTTATACGGACTTATATGTGATTAGGAGTTTAAAAGATAGATTTTAATTATCTTTAATTAAAAAAAGAGAGCAATCTTTGGATAATAGATAAGATAGGCCATAAGCATACCAAAAAGGGAGAAAAAAGTCCTAGATGTCCGTATAAAAGATTTTGTTCTCCAAATTAAAAAATTAGTTTATGCGAGTCTTTTCGTAAAAATCGGATTAGTTTGTTTTTAAATATTTTGTATTCCCTCTCATTTGAAGATTAAGGTAGCCGTTTTATCAAAACGACGGTCCATAACAATATAAGAGCCTTTCATTACTGAAGTCTGAAACTTTGAATCAAAATAATGGAGGATGCACAGAACAGGAGAAACTTGAAGAGCAAACAAACTGAACTTCTTACACTAGAGATAATAAATAGTACAGCATTGACATGGTTTTAAACCAACATTGTTTTCATCTCTTCCATGTTATTGTTTTTGTTAGATATACTCTTCCATGGTTGCATAACTCCACTGATCCTCAAGAAAGAGTCACACTTGGATAGAAACAAGATCCATTACCTGAAAGAAACAAAAGAAAAGTCAGCTCACATCAATACAGAATAGCAATGACAAATCCAACTTAGGTTCAAGAGCTACATTACTTGGATCCTTAGTAGTCTGCACAGCAAGGCCATTAAAGAAACATGTTGCACCTCGGCTCCTAAACTTCGCCCAATACGAGCTAAACGCATAGTTCGCGTGCAAAAGCGTCAAATTTGGCCTATAGCACTCCCTCCCTTGCTGAAGAGCATCACAGGTCCCGTTCCCCTGAGAACAAGCATACGAAAGTGCAGCTCCCAATGCTGTCATATTAGCTCCTCTAGCTAAAACACACCAGATTTTCCACTTGTAGGGAACATTGTTCTTTCCCTCGGGTATAGTTGGGTAATCTGAAATTTGGGTTGACCCAGATAAGTCAATTGGGTAGATGGCTGTCATGTTCGGGCTGAAAATGCCCCAGTGGCGTTCGGTAGAAGGCCCGGGTTTTCGGTTTTCGTTGTACAAGGAGAATAGGAAGGTGGGAAACGCTTCACCAGGGCGGGCAGGGGTTCCAATGGGCGGTTTTGTGGTGAGTTTTTTCACTAGGTTTCGGTTGTAAGTGGCAGCATTGTGAGGATTGCCGCCGATTTGGTCAATGTCACAACCGTTAGGCCAGCCGGTTTCGCTTATGTAGAGTCTAAGATTTGGGACACCGAGTTTCTTCATGGCGAAGACAACCGAATCAAGCATTTGGTCAAGGAGATTGGTGTAGGTCAGTTTGCTGATCGGGTCAGTGTAGCTTGACCCGTTATTGAAGAGGGCATAGTCTAGGCTTATGTTAGGATAGTTTTGTGACCAAACAAAGTAAGGGTAAATGTCCACAAAGTAGTATGACTTGGTCTTGTTAAGAAACTCTAACATGGGTTTCATAACTGAGTTGGCAATGTTGGGTCTAAAAGTTGCATTTGAAGGAGGAAAGACAGATTGGATCACATCCATGGCCATTGGAGTACCCACTTTGATGTTAGTTATGTTTAAGGTTCTAAGTGCAAACTGGACCTTTTTCATACAAGGGAGTAAGTTGAACCAGTTCTTCTTATTGGCTTCGTCGGTGAGGCTAAGGATTTCGTTTCCTACGAGGACGGATTTGATTTGGGTCCCGGGAATGTAAGCTAGAACATTGGCTCGAACCCATTCGGTGGCCATGGATTGGTTGGAGGACATGTTGGCAATGAGCTCATTTGGAACCATAACAGAAACTTGAAGGCTAGTGTTCTTAAGGGCATTGAGGATTTCAGGGGCTTGGTCATATAACTTCACCCCTCCGGAGTTGATGCTCTTGATGAGCTCAATGGATTTTGGTACAGATGGTAAGTTGTTGCCTAGTCTACCATAGTTTACACCAATCTGAGCACCTGAAATAGGAAGAATTTAAAAACAGTGGAACTTCAAAACAAAATCCTACATTTATGAAGACAATAAAAGAGGAGGGTTCTCAGTTGGGTCTTAAACAAGGGTAAATTACTAATTTACAAAATCATCACAAATTTGCTCTAGAAAACAGCATTAACTAGTTACAATCTTGTAAGATCCACATTTTGTTTTCAGCTCAGCAAGAAAGATTACATCAAAATTGCTCTAGAATTTCCTGCCCTAAATGGGTGGATCAGTAGAAACAATTCAAACAACCATGATAATCAACCAGAAAACACACCAAAAAATAAAGCCCACTAGAAAGATAAAACAACACAAACAAGAGCACCCAAAATCAAAAGCATCTACTGACTACTTTTCCATAGCTAGCAAAGCAGAGAATGAAATGAAATACCCAGAAAAAAGAGCCAAAAAGACTGAAATTATACTTACTGCAGAAAGATGGAAGCAGGGAAAGGAGGAAGAAGGTAGCAAGACTCATCTCCATTGGTCTAAACACCTTCCAGTATTCCATTGCCCCAAATGGTGAGAAGATGAGCTCAAAACAGGCTGGGAAAATGGAAAATGGGGACTGTTTTTCTTGGAAGTCGGTGTCATTCTGTCAAGATATTATGGGCTTTATTTGATTGAATTCAGGAATTTTTAATATTTTAATATATTAATATACTGTTCTTTTTTGGGGAAAAAGCCTAGGGGCTTTCTAAACCAAACAAGCATTTATTCTTGTCTTTATTCTTCATCCATCTCTGTGAGCTGTGAACCAGTGTCTGTGTCGGTGTGTTCCACGCGGAGACTAGCCTTTTTTTTTCCTTATGACATGAGTATCACAATTGATGGACCCCTGCATTTATAGGACTAGTTGAACAAAAACAATTTCAAAATTGCATTCTTCAAGACTAGTTGAACAAATAGGACAGGCTCAAAGGCCAGTCAACTTAGGAAATGATTTTTTAGATGCATCTAATCAGAATCAACTCTATTTTAGTTTTGTTTATAAGAGGGTTCTTGCACTTAACTGTTTTTGCTCCATGATGTAAGAAGTTTCTTGCTGTTTACCGGTTTCTGATGAGGCTCCAGAAATCACTGCCTTGTCTGCATCTTATTGGATTCTGAAACCATATATTGTTACTGAATTGCAGGAAACGTCAATGAGATTGATGCATTAGAAAGAGTCAAGAACAACACAATGCTACAAGTAAGAGCACAGTCTTTTAGTATGTGTCACAAAGAAGAGAATTAATACATCTACAACACATCATCATGAAAAAAGGATCTTTACAAACTTATTTTTCCATATTCTCCTATAGTTCTCTCCAGATGGCTAATCTAGCATCCGAGCCGACTTCTATGATCATCATCGTCTTCCAACATCATATGCAAATGTATTGCCAAACTCCGATATGGTGGGGGCAGCGGATGCAGCCAAACTATTATTGCCATTTATCGTTACTTACAACAGACGTGTCACCGGACTGCCATCTCATCATAGCCTGAGGAAGAGTCATTGACTCATCCATGATGAAGCTATCGTCGTAGTTACTAGGTTGGGTGGGCTTCCACTGCTCCACTAGGGGCGAGAGCACGTTGACAGCATGGCCCATTTCGGGCCTCTGATTGGGGTCACGAGCAGTGCAGTGGCCCGCTAGCTCGGCCACCTTGCAAATGCTCTCAAACATCTCCTCATCAGGGCTTAGGGAAGGGTCAATTGACTTTCTCATTTGGTCCTTGTCATTGAGAACTCTTCTGAACCAATTCGCTAGTTGCATTTCCTCTTCGGGCAAGGTCTCGTCGAGAGCTTTTCTTCCGGTGATTATCTCCATTAAGATGACACCATATGCAAATACGTCGACCTTTGTGCTCACTCTGCCAGTTGCTGTCAAGAAAATTTTAAGTCAACAATTCAGCCAAACAAATTGGAGTCTAGATTCTCTAATCCTCTGATTTTTACATTATACTACACTACAACAAGATTAACCAATTCGTTTCAAATCAAATAAGTAATTCTAGATGGTAGGAAATTTTACTTACAAGCATATTCAGGAGCAAGGTAGCCAAAGGTTCCAGCAAGCCGTGTCTCAACGGAGCATTTTCCGTCGGGTGCATTTTTCACCAGCCCAAAGTCAGAGACCTTAGCTCTCATATCACTCCCAAGAAGAACGTTTGATGGTTTAAGATCACGGTGGATAAAGCTTTGCTGAGCTAAACTATGAAGGTATTCGACACCTCTAGAGATGTCCAATGCAATAACAAGTCTTTGGTTCCATGAAAGAGGGGTGAATCCTAACGCCTTCCCCTCTAGCAAGTGTTGTGCCAGTGTTCCTTGTGGCATGTACTCGTAGACCAAGAGCTTCTCGTTTACATTGGCACAGTAGCCGAGGAGAGCGACTAGGTGCCTATGCCTTACCTTTGACAGAACTGTGATCTCAGCCTCGAACTCACTTGATCCTTTCGTCCCTAATGGATCCGACGATTCCATTCTCTTAACTGCTATTAATGTCCCGTCTTCTAGCGCTCCCTTGTAAACAATTCCAAATCCTCCCCTACCCAAAATGCTGTTGTCGCTATAGTTGTTGGTTGCTTTTTTTAGGACGTCCTTTGAATAGATGGCGCTGCTTCCATCAAAGGGATGGATAGCAGTAGCTATATTAGAGCTGGCACTAGAATTGATCTTCCCATTTCGTTTTTTTCCGGTCATCTTTCTTAACCACCCGTGTACAATGACTCTCATCTTTCCCTTCCTCACACAAACTAACCATACCAAAAAGGCCAAAACCAAAATTATCACTATAACAATAGCAATTGCCAATCCAGTGGACAAAGAAGAAGACGACGATGACCCAGAACTACCTTCCCCACCTGAAACATGACCAGACGACTTTTGTGGAGTCGTGTCGACATCTGTACCAATGAACTTATTGCCATCCGTATCAACCACCACACGCTTGGCAAATCCAGGGATTGCCCCTGTTAGATTGTTGTTAGAGACATCCAAGCGTTGCAACTTCCCAAGGTTTGTTAGGGCGTTTGGTATTTTACCATAGAGGCTATTATCACTCAAAACCAAAGTAGTAAGCTGAGTGAGATTGGCAAAAACAGGCGAGATTGTCCCAAGTAACCCTTGCTTAGCCAAATTGACACCAGTCACAGTCTGCCCTCCTGTGTCACAAGTCACATGACTCCAGCCTTCGCAGGCATCATTCGTCTTCCATGACTTGGCCAAGCTCACCGGATACCCAAACGCCCCTGAAATCAGAAGCAATGCCGCAACCTGTGGGTCACAAGGACCCGGGTTCGAATTACAAAAGCTATTCGGCAGAACAGTGGACTGCACACCATCACCGAAAACAGGTATTGGGCCTTGCAACATGTTCTTCTGCAGTGTTACATTGGCGAGCTGCGGAAGACTCATCACCGAGCTAGGCACCAACCCGGTAAGCTGATTGCCCCTTAGTTGCAGATCAAACAATTTAGTGCATTTGGAGAGGCCAGGGACAGGACCCACAAAGGCATTGTTATGAAGCCAGACCTGAACTAAGTTAGGCATTTCATCAAGCACCTCGAGTGTGCCCGACAACCCGGCTTTCTGATCATTAATGAACAAGCTCTGGATTGCCGAGCCTGCAAACGAGGCCGGCAAAGGCCCCGTGAGATTGTTGTAAGACAGCTTCAAGCTCTGCAAGCTCGGCAAAGACCCGAAAACATCCGGGATTTCGCCATAGAGATTCACAGCCGACGCGCTAAAGCCCTGTAAAGTAGTCAGGTTCGACAATGTAGACCCCGAAAGAGTCCACGGCTGAAGAGGGTTATCGCTCAAACTAATCCGTTGAAGGCTGGGAAGATTCGAGAGAAACCGGGCCGGAACCGAAGAAAACTGATTCCTCTCCAAATTCACTTCTTCAAGGTCTCTGAGATTCGAAAGAGACGGAAGCGAACCCGAGATCTGATTCTGCTGTAACGAAAGCGATTTGAGGCCGGAAATCCCGTTGAGAAGATCCGGCGGGATTTTGCCGTCTAGGGATTTCGCGGACAGAGAAATTGATATTGCTTTGCCGGAGGAATCGCAGCTTACGCCTTCCCATTTGCAGAAATTAGGGCCTGACCAACCAGGAGGAGGGGAAGAGAAGGATTGGGAAAGCTTGTTCATTACCTCGGAGTCGTCTGCAGATGAAAACGGAAACCCTAATATCAGGAGGACGAAGAAGAGGAAGTGGAAATTGGAGTTCATTGTGGTGGGGATTGTAGATGGTGGGTTGATTTCTTCTTCGTCTTCTTCTTCATCGTCGTCCATGGTAGAAATTTTAGGTTTTTCGATCGGATTTTCTCTCTGTAATGGTGCGAAAATGTGAGGATGAAAAGTTGGAGAGGGGAATGAAGGTTGTGTGGTGGGACTTGAATTCAGGGGAAAACAGAGTGTTTTGGTGGGAAGTTTGAAAATTAGGTAAATTAGTTTCTTCTTGCGGGTTTTTTAGCTTAATTTTTAAAGTACATTACGCAAAGTTTCCACTAAGGTAAATTGGTTCTTTTTTCATTTTTCTATATTACGATGGTAATTGAAACATTTGTTTTGTTTGTTTACTAGGTCAAAATGTATTTGTCTCCCATATTTGGAGTTGTAGATTGTAATTATAATTTTTGACACATTTGTTTGCTGATTTCATTTTAATTTGTTGCTAATTTACTAGGTTAAGCTCACACAAATTAAGATACAGATTAGTGTTTCTTAATTACAAAAATGAACACATCTAGAACAAGCTCTAGAATTTGATCATGAGAACAGGTAAAACTTATGATTTGCATTTGCGTCTTATTTAAGGTGCAATGCACATTATCATGGTAAAAGACTAAAAGTAGTGTGAGATATGGTCTATGATCTTTCTTTGTCACCATTTTATAGGGATGTGAAGCTCGAGTACAAGGAACTTAAGGAAAAGATAAAAGAGTTCAACAAGAAGGACGCGAAGTTCTTTAGCAACATGTTTGCAAAAATGAATAAATTGTCCCCTCAGGATTCGAATATAAGTCATTACTATTCGCTTGTCGAATCCTCTCCGTCCCAGGATTCAAACGTAAATGTCCTCATGTCCTTGTGTTTCCGATTATAGGGAGACTGTCAAAAAAGTTGAACCCATGAGCATAGACAACAATGAGTAATCTTAAGAGTATTAAAGCAATGCAAATGTCCTCAATTAGAAAATGATACTAAATGTGTTGTTTAAGTATGAAAGAAGTAAGAAGCATCCGGATAATTAGTTCAGCGCGCAAGTCTTCCGGGTTCAGCTTGCTTTAATACCATGAAAATCATGTTTTGTTGTCTATGCTCTTGAGATTCAGATAAAGGCATTGTTTCTAGGTAATTGTATAGACATTTTCATATAAAGAAAGACTATAAGATTAGTGAAGTAAATACCGTTTCTCTTAACATAGAGCTAGAACATTTTAGTTTTAGGGTTTTAGCAAAGGGTACAAATGAGTTTTTTTAACTTTTTTTTAATATTTAATATCATCAGAAGTCCACAAAATAAGCCAGTGATGCAAAAAACTTTTCTTTTTTCCTCCTCCATTATTAGGTACAGCTCAAATCAATTCACAGCTTTAATCCTAATCATTCATAATTGACAAGGACAGAAGTGCAGCAAATGGAAAACATAGGGGTGACTTAGTAAATTTCCCTTTTGCAATTGTTTGTTTTGGTTCACAGCAAATAGCTGTCAACACATTAGGTGGAACCCCCACTTGTATATAAGGCAAAGCTAGCTCTTTGTACAAATTGATTTTCACGTAATACAAGAAATCGAAAATCCCAACTCCTGTCTTCTCTCTCTTTGTTGTTTACTGAAAAGCAAAACCCTAACCCCAAAGTTGTTATGGTATCAGAGCTGGAGTAGCCACCATCCAAACCCTTGCCTTAGCCATGACTGATGCAACCATTGAAGACCTGGAATCCCTGGGAGCACAACCTAATGCAGTCCAATCGAACACTGAAGGAAACCTGGCACCTGGAGCTCTGGAATCGCTGATTGCACAGCTCAACGCAGCCCAAGCAAACACTGCTGCACACTTGAATCCTGGAGTAGTTGAGCACCACGCCGTCAACCCCAACAATGTCTACTATCTCCATCACTCGGACCATCCCAGCTACAGCCTTTCTACCCAGAAGCTCAATGACCGGAACTACTATCATTGGAGAAAGGCAGTAGAGGTATCTCTCTCAGCTAAGAACAAATTGGAATTCGTTACAGGAGCATGTTCAAGGCCTGAACCTGGGTCAGCTTTGTACTCTCAATGGACTAGATGTAACAGCATGGTTACATCATGGATTTTACACTCGGTTGAAAAAGACATAGCCGAGACTCTTCTCTATTGTGATTCCGCTGCAGAAATTTGGAAGGATCTGTCTATGCGTTTTGGGCATCCTAATGGGACTCGCCTATTTCAGATACAAAGGGACTTGTTCACCGTTTCTCAAGGCAGCTTGAATGTCAGTGCATACTACACCAAATACAAGAAGTTATGGGATGAGTTTGCTTTATTGTTGGAAATGCCAAGTTGTAAGAATTGTGGTGCAAGTGGTACAATGCCAAATATGCTTGAAAATCTCAGAGTTATGCAGTTTCTAGTTGGATTGAATGAAGCCTATAGTTTGGCAAGAGCGAACATACTGATGATGAAACCAATCCCCAACATAGCAGAAGTGTATCAAATGGTTCTCCAAGAAGAAAAACAAAGGGAACTCAATTCAGGTGATAACATTAGCAACGATTCTTCAGTTTTGGCTGCATACCACAGATATCAATCCTCTGGCAGCAACTCAAACAGAGCCGCTCATCAGCCCAACCATCTAAGTCAGCAAAGCAACTACAACCAGAGAACCTTTCAACAGCCAACAAGAGGTGGAAGCGCACAACGCGGAGGATACAACTCGAATACGAGAGGAGCATCGAATTCAGGAACCAGACCTACCTACTATTGTGACCACTGTAAAGTCACAGGACACAGCATTGAGAGATGCTTTAAGATTCATGGATATCCTCCAAATCGGAATAATCAAGCATCAAGAGGCAACAATGGAGGAAGCACTTATGCTGCGAATGTTGTTGCTAATCAAGTTCAGCAAATGGAAAGCAGTGGCAGCAACTCAGGACCACATGGATTTGCAAATTCAGCATCCGGAGGGAATCGAATCAGCCAGTCGCAAGCAGTGGCGCCATCGCTCACTCAAGATCAATACGACCAACTGTTGACGCTTCTCAGTAGGCATCAAGTGAGCGCCCCAGAGGACAACAGATCAAACATGGTTGCAGGTATGAGCTCGTGTTTCTCTATTCATACTGATTTTCATTCATGGGTCATTGACAGCGGGGCAACCCACCATATAACCCCTCACCTTCATCTCTTCCAATCTTATACTCAAACACATAAACCTCAATACATCACCATGCCAGATAATAGCAAAGCTGAAGTCAAACACATTGGATCAGTAATGCTACAGCCTGATATCATCCTAAACAATGTCCTACATGTTCCTAATTTTTCTTTCAATCTTCTGTCAGTCGCTAAACTCTCTTCTAACCTCCACTCTAATCTCACCTTCACCCCTTCTCATTGTCTTATCCAGGGCCCTTCTCAGAGCACATCTCGGGTTCTTGGTGAAGCTTCCAAAGGCCTCTACATAGCTAACCATGTCTCATCCGTCACTCCCACAGTGAACTCTACTTTTGTTGATTCTGAACACCCTAAAGCTGTAAATCAAACTCTTTCAGCTAGATGTCAAACACTCAAATTGTGGCACACTCGTATGGGGCATATCCCATATCATCAACTTTATAATTTCCCTTTTTTGAAACAATGCATGAATGGTATTTCCCTTGCCCGTGACATCGATAAATGCTCAGTTTGTCCTATGGCTCGACAACAAAGGCTTTCCTTTCCACATAGCTCCATCAAAACTTCCTACCCTTTTCAAATGATACATGTTGATATTTGGGGGCCATATCATGAATGCACATACAATGGCTTCAAATACTTTCTCACTATTGTTGATGACTTCACAAGAACCACTTGGACCCACCTAATGAGCCACAAAAGTAACACCTTGACCATCCTTAAAACCTTCATCACCTTCATTGAAAATCAATTCGATAATCCTGTCAAAGTCATTAAGAGTGACAATGGTCTAGAGTTCATTAGCAAAGAAGCCAATCTGTTTTACTCTCAAAAGGGAATAATGCATCAAAAATCTTGTGTAGAAACTCCACAACAAAATGGGATCGTTGAAAGAAAACACAAACACTTACTTGAAACCGCCCGAGCCCTTCTCTTTCAATCCAAAATTCCTATCAAATATTGGGGAGAATGCATATTACATGCGACTTACCTAATCAATCGCTTCCCTCTTACTTCCATAAGCCTCAAAACACCCTTTGAAGTCCTTCACAACCAGCCACCCACCTATGAACACCTGAAGCCATTTGGATGTTTGTGCTACGCCTCAACTCTCAAGAGAAACCGACACAAGTTCGATCCCCGCAGCACCGCTTGTGTTTTTCTGGGGTTTCCCATTGGCACCAAAGGCTATAAACTTCTCTCCCTTGAGGACAATCGTGTTTTTATATCTCGTGATGTCCAGTTCCACGAGTTGGTCTTCCCATTCGCAATCCATAACTCTCCAAATAAGCCCCAAACCTCTCAAAGTCCCTTGCCTAATGTTCCAATGAACCACCCTGATCCCTTTCTCACACCTTGTTCCACCACCTCCGAAGATTACACTCCCACCACTCCATCTCATTCCTCACCTCTTCCTTTTCCTGAACAACAAACACCCATTGAGACTCACCTAAATTCGCCTCAACCCACACCGACCGAGCCATTACAGTCACCTGATCTCAGGCGATCAACTAGAGTTCACAAACAGCCCCAATATCTCTCTGACTTTGTTTGCTCCACGGCCCTATCAAATGATCAATTTCCTCTCATGCAAGGATTCACCCACTCCTTCCCAGCACCAATGTTTGCCCTTTCTATTCACCTTTCTCAACCCTCCCTGACCGAGCCCAAAACATATAAACAAGCTGTCAAAACCCCTGAATGGATTAATGCTATGAATTATGAATTACAAGCTTTGCAGGCTAACCGTACTTGGGATGTTGTTCCTCTCCCTCCACACAAAAAAACCATTGGATGCAAATGGGTCTTCAAAATCAAGTTGAAAGCTAATGGTGATGTAGAGAGATATAAAGCACGCCTAGTAGCAAAGGGATACACACAACAATATGGGATCGACTTTGATGAAACCTTCTCACCAGTGGTGCGAATGACAACCATCAGAACTCTGATTTCTTTTGCTATCACACGTTGTTGGGACATCCATCAACTTGATGTGAACAACGCGTTTTTGCATGGAGATTTGCTAGAAGAAGTGTATATGGTTGCTCCGGAAGGTTTCAGTGTTGCACAAGGGCATGTCTGTAAGCTCAGAAAGTCTCTCTATGGGTTAAAGCAAGCATCAAGGCAGTGGTTTCAAAAGCTCTCATCCACTCTACTCAATCTAAATTTCAGTCAATCCAAATCAGACTCATCTCTCTTTATTCAGCGCATAGAGGACGACATCACTATAGTTGCCGTCTATGTTGATGACATTCTTTTGACCGGCTCCAACCCTTCTCGCATAGCTCAGCTCAAATCAGCCCTTCAAACCATGTTCAGCATCAAAGATTTGGGTAGATTACATTACTTCTTGGGCATGGAGGCTTCGTACTCTGGTCCCAATTTGATTCTATCACAAAAGAAATTCACTCAAGAAATCATTGCTGAAGCGCAAGTCCAGGATCTGCCTTCATGTGTTACTCCTTTGCCTTTGAACTTCAAACTCAGTGAAGCCAACGTTGATGATATGCTGCCTGAGCCATCAGTTTACAGATCATTAATCGGGAAGCTCAATTATCTCACCAACACTCGCCCAGATCTCTCCTTTGCAGTTCAACTCCTAAGTCAGTTCATGCAAAAGCCTGGTCTTCAACATCTTACAACCCTCCTCCATGTCATTCGATACTTGAAAGGGAGTATCAACTATGGCATCCTCTTCAGACCGGCATTCAACATCAGTGTTCAGGCCTTCACCGACTCGGATTGGGCCTCTTGTCCCATCTCTCGTCGATCGGTAACTGGCTATGTCATTCTCTTCGGCCAAAACCCGATTAGTTGGCGCTCCAAGAAACAAGCAACAGTTTCCCGAAGTTCGTCAGAGGCTGAGTACAGGGCCATGTCCCAAACCGCATCCGAAGTCACTTGGGTTGTGCAACTCCTTCCAAGAACTTGGTGCCTCCAATATCACGCCTGTCAAGCTACACTGCGACAACCGCTCTGCCATGCACATTGCGAGGAACCCCGTCTTCCATGAGCGAACTAAACACATAGAGATCGACTGCCATTTTACCCGAGAGAAAGTCATGGACGGCCTGCTGGATTTGTCCTATCTTCCTACTCAAAATCAATTGGCTGATGTTCTCACGAAAATTCTACCCTCTCACCATCATCAAGACCTTCTTCTCAAGCTGGGCATGATCTTCGATGCTCCAGCTTGCGGGGGGATGACAAGGACAGAAGTGCAGCAAATGGAAAACATAGGGGTGACTTAGTAAATTTCCCTTTTGCAATTGTTTGTTTTGGTTCACAGCAAATAGCTGTCAACACATTAGGTGGAACCCCCACTTGTATATAAGGCAAAGCTAGCTCTTTGTACAAATTGATTTTCACGTAATACAAGAAATCGAAAATCCCAACTCCTGTCTTCTCTCTCTTTGTTGTTTACTGAAAAGCAAAACCCTAACCCCAAAGTTGTTAATAATTGAGATCTCATTAGATAAAAAAAAAAAGTGAAAGGATCCCAACTACTAATTACTATGATCAAAGTGAATCTGTAACAACAATCAAAACATCTATCACAATAATTTAGCCCGCACTAACCAGAAATTTCTGGGACCTCTATTCTCATCATAAGAATCATTCAATCTCTTAATAATATTATCTTTAGGCTTTTTACTTAAATTGATGATATAAGAAATATAATTCCACTTTTTCTCCAAGTATATGTCTTATAAATTCAGGGCTGGTGCAACTAATTAAAAGAATCTGCACCTACTGGTTAATGATTACAAAACGAAAGTACAGTGCATATGACTACTTAATTGTACAATAAACTTCCCATGAAAAAAAAACATTATAAATAATTAATTAGAAACAATAATTTGGAAGTAGAAGGAAAAAGGAAATCTCCTTCTTGCATCTTGATTAAACTACAGACAAATATTATGACAATACATTGCACCAAACCTTAAAACAAAAAGTCTCTGTCTTTGTACATTATCAGCCTTCTTAATCATCTCTGTCCCTCACTTTCATCAGAAATTGTGGTTAGTTAGAACTCAATTTTCATAGAGGACGTTTGATTTGATCCTGCTGCATAGGCCAAAAGCAAATGTGTAAGATGCAAGTTACTTAGTGATAAAGACAGCTTTGTCCCTGATATAATTAGTACTAGACTATAGCAGTTATTTGATTATTAGTTGTACTGTGTATGATGTTAAATTTGAACAATTACCTTGTAAAAATTGAGTTGGAAATGAATGATCTTTGAGCACTTGGTTTCTCTGACCAAAACCCATCTCAACAATGCTGTGCAGGTCACCTTCACATGACTGTAACTAGCAAAGAGATGAAATTAACATGGTTAATGAGTCATTAATTAATTGATATTATGGATGTGGGCTAAGAAAACTCCTAATCAGGGGTGACACTGATGGTAATGATTTCATACTATATGATTCTTTCATTAAGGAGATAAGGAAAAAGGTGAATTAATTGATTAAAGAATAGAAGTACCTTAGGGACACCATTATTGAGCACATCAAGGGTTGGTAATTGCAGATCATGGGTGTGATTAACTGGGCCCGTTGGATTTGAGCATGGTGGGCCCACCCCACTGCTTGTAATGCCATTTTGCTGCAAGGAACTTGCACCATAAAGAGATGGTGCCAAGGTATCCAATGGGTATGTTGGTTGAGTTTGCATGGGGCAGTTTGGTTGGTATATCTACAATTAGAATATAGTAATATTTTTAAGGTATGAAAGGATTAAGAAACCCTAAAGATGTTCAATTTGCATGAAGAGTGAAAACTTACATCTTTTTGGAAGAGATTGTCTGAGTTGAAATCCAGGGTAGGGTTTACACAAGCAACCTTCATAGACAAGAACTATGAAAGAAAGATCACATTTCAGTTGAAATGTTGAAGTGTCCAGTAATTAAGTGGATTCAATCCAATTTAAGGCTCTATAGAAAAAATTATTGTAATCTTTAAGTTCTTAAGTGTTTCCGACAATATTTTAAAAAATGTTTTTTTTTATTCAATTATTTTAAAACATGTTAGGCAAGAGGAGTTACTAGTGTCTAGACGAGTCAGATGAGTACGTTCCGACTTCCTAGACAGGTTGGGGGTCCAACTTCAAGGTGAGGCATAGGCGGATGTTTTAGGACAACAGTTTATGACGGATTTTTTAGGACAACGGTTTTGTGTATGTCGAACCCGCATATAAATTCGTCTTCACTCACCTCGACTTGTCGTTGTAACGATTGTACATAGTTGATAATCTCTTCGAGCATAAGTGCTTTTCCAGTTACCTATTATGCATTAAGGTAAATAAACAAAGCGTTGAAGTAAGAGAATTAAGGTAATGAGTAAATTATTGCATTAAAACTTTTAAATTAGTTATTATAATGTAGCTTAATGAATCAAGCTTGTTAATCCAAACACAAGGAGAGGGAAACACTTGTGGTGTTCACCTTATTACATCCTGGTACAAGATCTTGAAGCAACTTCATTCTTTCACCAATCTTCTCTCTTCTGACCTAAGATTTCTCAACAACCAAAATCAAGTCAAATTTCTTTCAAAGAGTTAAAAAAGTACTATCTGCCTACTTTTGCCCCAATTAAGGAAAAGGGTAAATTCCACTTAACCACCCCTAGTAGTTTATTCACTAAACCACTCCATATATTTTAATCTTTAACTTTATAGTCACGGATTTTAATGTAGCTCCCCTAGACTCCCATGAAAAAGTTTTAACAGTAATAAGGTCAAAATTGTCAAGTCTGTTACCCTTTCAGCAAGACTGTGGCTATCAGTTGCCTGGCCCCTTCTTGCTCTGACATGAATGTAGTCTTTCGAAGGTTCAGGTGGATTCTGATCAGTGGTATCAGCATTCTGGATCTTGATTTCATCTGCCTCTTCTTCTTCCATTTTTTGTTCTGTTCTGCTCCCATTTCCAACCACCTAAACGTACAAAAACACAATTCAATTTCCAGGGTTAAATCAGTAGTTATAAAATCGGTAAACTACACAAAGCCATCTCAATTTTATTCCTTTTTTTTCATTTATTGAATTCAATAACCCTATATTCTTATTGCAATAATTGATATAACCTTCATTAGAGGAATATATACTCTTAATTATTAGCAATCATCTTTGACATATCATTATTTCTCCCTTAAGATTATAATATTTTTCCTGTGTAATTTACTCATGAAATTTTTTTTTTTTCAATTACCTTTGCAAAGGAAGGACGGGGAATGTCGTTGCATTTTCCGTTGGGATGAGCCTTCCTCTTCCTAGAAGAAGAGCAGGGTCTTGACCCGGTTTCGCCACCCGAACCCGACGAGCTCTCAAGATTCCATTTTTCCGCAATCGGGGATCCGTTGAGAGACGGACTACTGGAAACTCTGTGAAGCTTTCCACTTGTAACCAATGTGGTTGAATTGGAGGCGTAATCGGAGCCGATAGGGCACGCGAAATTTCCCGTTCTTGCATTGAAGCTCCTGCTTCCGAAGTACGAGAGTCGGGTCGCCCGATCGGCAAAGCCCGGATCTCCCGTAATGGCGGGTAAATCGGGTCCGAAGGGGCGATTTCCGTTCATCGGGTGATTTTCCGGCGGGAAGATCTCGCCGGAGTTAAAGACATTGCTCTGTTTTCCGATCATGGCCGGTCGGAAAAAGTAGCCGGAGGGTACGATCGCCGGCGCCGGAAAATCTTGGTCGGAGGATTGGGTCTCCATGGGAGATAAATTGTACCGCCACGTGGGCATCGTTGATTGGTCGAGTTCGGGAAGTCCGGTGTTGAGAAAGAATTGGCTGTCCATTTTGATGAGAAGATTGATCTAAGAGGGGGGAAATGAGAGGAAGTTGTGAAGGGCCGGAGAAGAATTTTTGAGCTGGGAAATTCAGTTTTACATTAGGGAGTGTTTGGGTGTGAGAATGAGACAATGGAAAATTAACAAATATAGAGGAATTAAAAACAAGTCGTTGGAAGAAGAAAGTTCACTTGGGTGCAGGAAAAGCTAGAAAAGTCCAGGTGGAAAGGAAGTGAGGAAGGTGGTGGGGTGTGTTTGGATCAACTTATAGAGCCCAATAAAAAAGGTTATTTTCCCCTTAAGCAATGCCTTTGAGCCAAACACGCCCTTGCTTATGTTTTATGAGTTTCTTTTTATGTTAATTTGTGGCTTATAAGTTGACGAGTCGGAAATGTTTGGATGCAAACGTGGGAAAACCAGAAGCCATCGACGACGAAAGCAATCAAACCAAAAGAAACCAAACACGTTTCTTCATACAATATTTTTGTTTAATTTTTTCAGTCAAACTCAGCGTAATTCTACTAAGAAACTTGCTTAGCCAAGGCAAGAATCAAGATCGAATTTATACTTGGCGGGCACCGTTAAAGGAAGAAGAAAACAGAACATCAGATTCAGAGTAAATCAAATCCAAAATTGAGTAAATCTATACATTTGTTGGAGAATTATACCATTGTCAAGGACTTTTGTATTGAAATTTTCTGCATAGCGATCAATGAATACAGGTTTATACATGTTAATTAAGCACGCAAAATTTACAAAATAAAGATAACTGATAGTAAATAAAATAGGATATTATTGTTTGTTATTAGCTGTACACTCAAGATATTCTTGAGAGATCTTCTCTGTTTGTTATCTCATGTATCGTGTACCTATATATACATTTCAATATATGCAACCCTAATTAAGGGGATCAATTACTTTCTCACATGGTATCTGACGCTTCTCCTCTCTCAACCTAACTACCACCCTTCTTTCTCAAAACCATGGCTGACGGTACTGCTAACGCCACCGGCAATGCCACCGGCAACATTAACAATGATCCTCCTCCTGTCCAAAACGCTCAGCCCAACCTCCTCACTTCCGCTCCCTCTCAAGCCCTCCATGTAGCAAGCATAAAAACCCATGTTCCCATCACCTTAGATCAAGCGTCGTCTAACTACAACAAATGGCGTGAGCTTTTCCTAGTCACTCTAGGCAAATTTGCTCTTCGCTCTCATGTTGAAGATTCCTCTCCCTCAACAGACCCACAATGGAAGATCCTCGACTTCACCGTTCTCTCTTGGATTTACGGATCCATCTCTTCCGACATCTTCGACATCATTATGAAGGCTGATCAGTCAGCCTACACAGTTTGGACGACAATCGAAAATCTCTTCCGTGACAACAAGAAGAGCAGGGCCATTCAACTGGAAGCCCAATTCCGCAATCTCTCGCAGGGCAATATGGCAATCTCTGAATATTGCCAGAAACTCAAAACCCTTGCTGACAATCTGGCTGATGTTGATCAACCCGTCTCTAACGACACGTTGGTCTTACAAACTATCCAAGGCCTCAACAACGACTTTGCAACCATGGCGGCAATCATTCCAATCCAAAAGCCGTTCCCGGACTTCCAACAGTGTCGGAGCATGCTTCTTTTGGAAGAGTCCCGACGTGCACAAAGTACTCCCCTTCAAACCGCTCTCACCACCACTACCACGACTCCACCACCGACAACTCCAACTACCACTCCACCACCGGATCAAAACAAATCAACTGAAAAATCCACAAACCATAACTCCAACTGGGGTCACGGGGGACGTGGGGGACGTGGTGGCCGTCGAGGTCGGGGTCGTGGCAGAGGAAATGGCCGGGGCTACGTTCCATATGCACCGTGGATGCAACAATGGCCTGGACAACAACCATCCCCTCCAAACTGGCAGTCATGGGGAGCTGGTCTTTTGGGTGCTCGTCCACCAACACCTCCACAACAGCATCAACAAAACTCTGCCGCTATGTACGCTGCACAGCAAGGATTCCCGATGTGGGATCAACAGGCCTTCCTCAACGCCATGAGTAATATGCAAATCCGTCAACCGAATGAAAATGACTGGATTATGGATACTGGAGCATCCTCACATATGGCATCTAATACAGGTATTCTCACTTCTGTTTCTAAACCTAGCACCAATAATCCTTCTAATATTATTGTGGGAAATGGACAAACCCTCCCCATAACCCATCTTGGCAAAACCCAATTAACCAAATTCCCACCTCTTACGTTGAACAATGTTCTAGTAACCCCCTCCTTAATTAAAAACCTAATTTCAGTCCGAAAATTCACTACAGATAATCATTGTTCAGTGGAATTTGACCCATATGGTTTTTCTGTGAAGGATCTCCCAACCAAGACGGTAATTCACAGGTGCAATAGTCAAGGAGACCTCTATCCTTTTCATCATCAATCAGTCGGCCATCCTCCTCTCGCCCTCTCGGCAATCCAAAGTCTCCCACTTCCGCTTCTACATAGACGTCTCGGTCATCCAGGATCACATGTTCTTCATCACCTTGTGTCTTCTAATTTTGTTAAATGTAATAAGCAGTCCACTTTGGACCTGTGTCATGCTTGTCAGTTAGGCAAACACACCAAGTTACCCTTTCAAAGTTCTACTTCTTCTACTGTTGCACCATTTCAAGTTATTCATAGTGATTTGTGGACTTCTCCCGTTTTGACTATTTCAGGCTTCAAATATTATCTAGTTATTTTGGATGATTATTCTCATTATCTATGGACTTTTCCTCTCAAAAACAAGTCTGATGTTTTCACCAAATTTCACACCTTCCATTCCTACGTGAAAACCCAATTCCAAACTCAAATAAAAAGCCTTCAATGTGACCATGGCAGAGAGTTTGACAATACAAATTTCCATTCCTTTTTCCAAAATAATGGCATAAAATTCTGATTCTCTTGCCCTCATACCTCTCAACAAAACGGGAAAGCGGAACGCATAATCCGAACCACAAACAACACAATTCGCTCTATGCTATTCCAAGCTGGTCTACCACCTTCTTTTTGGGCAGAATCTCTTGCCACAGCTACCTACCTTCACAATCTTATACCCACAAAAACTCTGAATCTCTCAACTCCTCATAAACAATTATATGGTCGTGATCCCTCATATGGTCATCTACGAGTATTTGGGTGTCTATGTTATCCAAACATATCCTCCACTATGCCTCACAAATTATCTCCAGAATCAACCCCCTGCATTTTCTTAGGATATGCTGAAAACCATTCTGGTTATAGATGCTTAGAAATATCCACAAATAAAATTCTTATCTCTCGTCATGTCAATTTTGACGAAAATTCTTTCCCCTTCAAAACCAAAAACGTCTCCACGAAAGACAATTCCTATGATTTTCTACAATTTTCCATGGAAAATCCTCAAATTCCTCTCTCTCCCACGTATCCAAACCCACCTACCTCAAATTCTCCTCAAATCAATCCAATGGGCCCACAAAATCCCACAAATCCCTCCCACTATCCTGACTCTCCTCAAAACAATAACACATGGGACCCTCCCTCTCCTCAAATCACTCCTTCCAGCACAAACTCACCCCCGCCAATTGCCAATCCCTCAGAACAAATTGTTCAAGCCCCTCCTCCCCAAAATCCAGAACATCAAATTGAAAACACCCATTCCATGTGTACCCGTTCCAAAGCTGGAATATTCAAACCAAAACCTGTTTTCAATCTATCCGCCACAATTTCTCCAATCCCAAAAACCTACAAACTAGCCATCCAAGACCCACAATGGTATAAATCTATGAAGGAAGAATTTGATGCTTTGATTAAAAACAGAACTTGGGATCTTGTACTAAGGCCTACACATGCTAATGTTGTTACAGGAAAATGGCTCTTTCGCCACAAATATGGTGCTGATGGGAAATTGGCTCGATACAAGTCTCGATGGGTCGCACGAGGATACTCTCAACAGCATGGCATTGACTTTGACGAGACCTTCTCTCCCGTTGTCAAGCCCGCCACCATCAGAACTGTCTTATCTCTGGCTCTTGCTCGCTCCTGGCCGATACATCAACTGGATGTCAAAAACGCGTTTCTCCATGGAAAATTGCAAGAGCTCGTGTACTGCCAGCAACCGCCAGGATTTGTTAGTCAGGCCTTCCCAAACCATGTTTGTCGCTTGAACAAAGCTCTGTACGGGCTGAAACAGGCCCCACGAGCATGGTTTCAGCGATTTGCTTCCTTTCTTGTGCAGTTAGGCTTCTCAAACAGCTCCTCTGATCCGTCTCTATTCGTCTTCAAACGAGGTCATCATCAAGCACACTTGCTCGTCTATGTAGACGATATTATACTCACCGCCTCATCTGATTCATTCCTTCAGACCGTCATTGCAGCTTTGAGTCGAGAATTCTCTATGACTGATCTTGGTCAGTTACACTATTTTCTTGGAATTGCTGTACACCGAACATCTGAAGGCTTGCATCTCTCACAAGAACGGTATGTTTCTGACATTCTAAAGAAGGCGAATATGCTGGACTGTAATTCTTCTAAGACACCAGTTGACACCAATCCCAAATTGGGTGCAACCGCTGGTGATCCAGTAAGTGATCCCACTCTCTACAGGTCACTAGCTGGTGCACTACAGTACCTAACCTTCACACGACCGGATATTAGCTACGCAGTTCAACAGTGTTGTCTTCACATGCACGATCCTCATGTCCAACACTTCCATGCTCTCAAACGAATACTCCGGTACGTAAAAGGCACTGCTGCACTCGGCTTACAATTATTTCCAAGTAATTACACTCAACTGGTTGCATACTCCGACGCTGACTGGGCTGGCTGCCCGGATTCCAGGAGATCCACCTCAGGCTATTGTATGTTCCTTGGCCAAAATTTAATCTCCTGGTCATCTAAAAGACAGTCCACTGTTGCGAGATCAAGTGCTGAAGCTGAATATCGAGCGGTCGCAAATGCTGTTGCTGAATCTTGCTGGTTAAGAAAGTTACTCAGCGATCTTGGCTGCCCCATCCAAACGGCAACTATTGTGTTCTGTGACAACGTAAGTGCTGTGTATCTGTCGTCTAATCCGGTTCAACACCAGAGAACCAAGCACATAGAAATCGATGTACACTTCGTCCGGGAAAAAGTTGCCATAGGCCACGTCCGAGTACTTCACGTCCCATCTACTCATCAATTTGCTGATGTTCTGACAAAAGGGTTGCCATATCCTATTTTTCAAGAATTCAGATCCAGTCTCTGCGTTCGAGATCCTCCCGTTTCGACTGCGGGGAATGATAGTAAATAAAATAGGATATTATTGTTTGTTATTAGCTGTACACTCAAGATACTCTTGAGAGATCTTCTCTGTTTGTTATCTCATGTATCGTGTACCTATATATACATTTCAATATATGCAACCCTAATTAAGGGGATCAATTACTTTCTCACAATAACAAAGATTAGCAATCGAACAAATCAATGTCCAGTCTATGTGCAACCCTCAGCTAGCGTTTTGTTATACATTTGGCGAACACGCCGACTCCAGTAGGCGGCCCTCTGGTTATAATGGTGCAATGCGTGTACATCCAATACGAGTACCGAAAAATGCCGCCTAGCCTGGATCGGGCGTGGAAGTAGCCGTCGAGCTCGAAAGTGATCTTGTTGCCCTGTATCTGCTTTACGAGCTGCTGCGTTACGAGCACGGGCAGCCGAATCTGGCTGCCCACCATCTCCACCCGAGCGAACTTGTGCTCCAGCTTGCCGGCAGTGAAAGGCTCGATGTACTGGTTTGCAATGAGGTGGTTTTCGTACCGGAGCTTGAGGACTATGAAGTTGAAGTCGACGCTCATCTTGTGGTTCGGGTTCGTGAAGTTGACGAGGAGGGTGAGGTCCGCGTTGAGGAGGTAGCCCATGTCGAGGTAGGCTGCGTTGAGGGAGGCGTCCGAGATCTCGAAGTGTGGGCTTCGGGGTCGGTAGAGGAGGTAGATGACGAGGATTAGGATCCCTCCTAGGATGATCACGACCCAGAGGATGACGCAGAAAACGGCGATGAACCACGTGCACGGGTTGGTCCGGTTTGGTGACGGGTATATTAGGTTTTGGTCCCTACGCGGATGAGGGTGGCCGCCTTCTTCGGCGGGGCCCACATGAGGCGGGCCGTGATGCCTACGTGGAGGATGGCGGCCTGGGGTTGGCCCGACAATATGAGGTTGGTGATGTTTCCTGGGATGAGGATCTGGCTGAGCTGGGGGCTGCCTACGTGGAGGAGGGTGGGTGCCTGGGGCTGGCTCAATATGAGGTTGATGACCATGTTTCTTGGGATGATGATGTGGCTGAGTTGGCGGCTCGTATTGGCTAGGCGCGTGCGGGTTTAGTGGCCAGTGGCCGGGCTGCCTGTGTGGAGGAGGGTGGCCCGCAGGGGCTAGCCCAACATGAGGTTGATGATCATGTGTCCTGGGATGAGGATGTGGCTGAATTGGTGGCCCGTCCTGGCTAGCTTGGTGTGGTTGCAGGGGCCAGTGGTCTTCGCTGGCCTCGTGTTGGTGCATCGGCCAATGGTCCTTGCTTGTTGGCGGGATGAAGAATTCGGGATCATGGCCAGCAGGTGTGAGCTCGTACTCGGGTTGTGGTCGGGCATGATCTTTTTGCTTTTGTTTCCTCCTGGGACGGTCCTCGGGTACACCGATACGACTGGGTTGCTCCTTGGGCTTGCTTTTCCACCAGGGTCGACGTTCCTCAGAAGGGCGTATCCTAGGGCCCGAGGCAATAGGCTCAGGTGTAGGAGGTAGGACGATGTGATTCTCAGGCTCGTGGATCCTAGGGTGCGTGGGAATGGGCTCGGTTGTAGGAGCTAGGCGTATATGATCGGGCTTGGTTCTCCTCCCTGGACGATCCTCGTGCGGGTGGCTTATAGGGCCCGAGGGAACAGGCTCGGCTGTAGGAGGGAGGTGTACATGACCCGGTTGCTCTCGGGGCTTGGGCTTCCTACCGGGTTGGGGACGAGAGGGCCCTGGCTGGTCGCCCGAAGGCTGGGGCGGGTCTCGTGGCCAGAAATGTGGGTTGGTTTCGCCATGCCAAGACATGATCGATTAGATTGAGGAATGGGAGTAGGAAATGGTGATTAATTAGCAAAGAAGACGTGATTGGGAAAAGGAATGTGCATGGTTATACAGTATGTGGACCGTGGATGGAGTGAAGGGAAAGACAAGGATTTGGCTTTTGAGTTTTGAAAAGGAGTGGAAAGATTGATGGAAAGGGAAAGAATCAGAACTTGGCAATATGCTTCAAGGCAAGTAATCTATTTTGAGGAGGCTTCTGAATAATATTCTATGTTTGGAGATATATACTAATCCGAAAGCCTTAATGCTGTTCAACTTCAACATTCAATTTGCATGTCCATGATACGTATTGAATCTGAAACCCACTTTAATAAGTTGATGCCAGAGCTGCAGTTGAGGAGGTTAAGCCCCTAAATGATGGTGAGGAGAAAACCTGGAACTAAGCTTTGTTCATAGTTTACTACAGTATCAGTTACAATTCTGACAAAAAAAACGGCTGAACAAAACTAGAAACCATATGTAATCTCATCATACTTAAAAGTATAGCAAAAATTAGTGATTAAGAGCTTGGGCTTTCTGAAGCAAACTTGGGCTGTAAATGCCAACTTCAATACATTCCAGCCCATAAGTATTACATAATATTTCCTTAAATACTAGAAAGGTTTCACTCCTATGAGTCCTATCAAGCAATTAGAAATCCTTCTTTCCTTACTGAAATCAAAATTAGAGATTGATAAAAAAAAAAATTTAGGCTCTACTCCCTTAATTGATTATAAAAACTCTATTTTTTTTATAAATAAATATCATAAAATATGTAAAAATTAGTTAGTTTCTTAGAAGAGTGTAAAAATGAGTTACTTTATGCATAGTTTACATATATATTCATAAAAATCTATATAATAAAACTATAAGAAAAAAAATCAAGGGGACAAAGCGTCAAAGCCGAAGTTTAAATTAGGATAGAATTAAACTAGGGTTTAAAAGTGGGGGTTTAATTTAGGATAGGGAAAATAAATCCTCCGGTTAGGTGATCTTAAGCACGTCCCACCCCTATATAGCACAGATTTTCTCTTCTTCCCCAAGCATTCTCTTTTACCAAATACTCTCTTAGCCACGGTAACAATAATTCTCTCTGCAATGCAGAATCTTTTTAGGGTTAGATAGATCGATCTTGATCCCCAAACTGGAAAACGCAACTCTCTTGTGTTTTCAAAATCCCTTTCTTCTTCTTCCTCGCAATGACTTCTAGAGTAGTGAACTCGTTCGCTCTCCTCGGCGACGAAGAGGAGGACGACGTGACGGTGCTCGTTGACCACTTCGCCAAGAAGGTCGGCGTCGCCGAGGCCGTTTCGGCGAAGAAAACCAAAAAGAACGAGCCCCAAGACTCGCAACAATGTACTGCTATCTGTCCTTTTTTTGTTACGTGTGAAGCTTATTATTGATATTGCATTGTTGGAATTCTCATGATTTCTATCTATAATTAAGCTTGTGGTTTTTTAAAATTTGAACAATTTTTTTTGACGTATCGTAAGGGATATGGAGTGATCTTCGCCTTTGTGATTTCTGCCGTGTGAGTCGTTGTAATGTTTTGCAAGATAAATCTTATAGTTTAGCTTCTTTGAAGCTTGAATAATAGTGTCTTTGAAGGTTTGATAGTTTGTTTCGATGCTTTGGCCTAGCTAGGGTGTTGGTTGTCTTTTCTTATATCAAGTAGTATGAAGTTAATGCTGTTGCTCTATATGGTTTCAGTGCCCTCTGAGCAAGAAAAAGAAACAGGACGTGAAGGTCAAGGTCGTGGCTCTGAAAGGAGTGGAGTTGGCAAGAAAGACGTTCAATTTAGCAATCAACAGGCGAACGGTAACAGACGTAAATATAGTGAGGGATCAAACCTGAATGGCTACGACAATCGCAGGCGTGGTGGTTACAATAATGCTAATCGTGGGCGTGGTGGATACGATAATTGTGGGCGTGGTGGACACGATAATCGTGGCCATGATGGATATGATAATGCTCATCGTGGCCGTGGGCGAGGCCATGAAGGCAACAGGGGAAGAGGTCGTGGAAGGGTTAGCAATGAAACTGTAAGTGTAAATGTGAAAGAGGGTAATAGAAAGACCAAGGAGATTGATCCTGATGGTTGGCAGTATGTTGGGAATTCCCATTTGAGAGGGAAAGTAAACAAAGCTAGCAACAACGACGAAAACGCTAGGGCTGAACAGTTAGACATTAATGCTGAAGTGAAGGAGAATGTTGACAGTGCTGATGCTGTTGTGAAAGTTGAATCCGACATTGCTGTTTCTGAAGGGTAATGATCTTACTCTCTGCTCTATCTATTTATTTTGAATCTATTTTATTTGGGTTTTTTCAAATGTGCTTAATGTTAGGAGTGCCATTCTGCTCTGCATATTTGCTGCTTTATTTTAAAGCATATACTTGTTGTGTTGCAAATTTCTGTAATTAGAAACTGTACAGAACACAAAATAAGCAATATACCAAAACACATATGGAAAGATCATTGCTCATTGTAATGTGAAAGTTGAACTCTTTAGTTATTTGCTATGATATCAAGATGTTGCATTTTTGCAATGAATAATGCTTTACTTTTGTTGACAATTGTGAACTTTGTGATGGAACAGGGATGCTGCTGCTGCTGTCTCTGTAGTACCAACACCGGTGAAGGCCGAAGAGAGGACACCGGAAGGAAGTGTAAAATCGGAAGGACGAGCCAAGGCTGATAAACCTTTCAAAAAGTTTGAAAAGGAGGTAGGCATTGCTAGCTTTCTTTTTTGTAACAAATATCTTGCTTTAATTGAAACTTTGTATATAGTGTTATGGTATCTCACATCTGTGATTGTGGATCAGGATGAGAACTTGATGACACTTGAAGAGTACCAAAAGGTCTTTGCCGAGAAAAGGAAGGCATTGGAGGCTCTGAAGAACGAGGAGATGAAAGTTGCTGCAGACCAAGAGTTTGAGGCCATGCAGATCTTAGCAAAGAAGAAAGAAGAAGCTCTGCAAGTGAGTTTGCCAACTTTCATTACTTCTTTCTCAGTCTTACCTTTTTTTTCTTTAGTATGTTCTAAAATTCTATCTTTTGTCAGAAACCTGAGCTAACCAATCTTAAGAAGAAAGATGGGCTTGAGAAGGACGAAAAATCTCGCAAGGTACCTTAAGCTCTTCCACTGGTGGATAGCATTATAGCTTTTGTTTGTATGATTGCACTGAATGCAACTGATGCTTTGTATCACAATGATCTTCTGGCCAATATATGCAACATAATGTATTTAGTAGGAGTTCCAAAGACACCCTTATAAAACTCATCATCTTTTAACTTTTGTACAAAACTTGTGACAAGAAATAATTCTGAGATGCAGACTGTGAGCATCAATGAGTTTTTGAAGCCGGCTGATGGTGAGAAGTTCTTCTACCGCCGCCCGGGAAGAGGACGTGTTCATGGCGGAGTCAGGGGTGACTTGAAGAACGGAGACCGCACCAAGCAAGGAGGAGGATCCAGGAACCGAGACCCTTCTCAGCAAGGAGCATTGAGGAACCGAGACCGTGCTCAGCAAGGAGGACTCAGTAGTGTAAACCGTGCTGAGCGAGGCGAATTCAAGAGCAAAGACGGTGCTGATCAGGAGCAACAAGGTGGGATAGTAGCTGAGGACAAACCTGTCATTCAAATTCAAGACCCAAGTCAGTTTCCAGTTTTGAAAGGCACAGCCCCTGCAGTGTAGACCAAGGTTGAAGTTTTGATCTCCAAAAGTACAACAATATTATGAGTCTTTGTGTTGAGGCTTTGATTGTCATTTGGTTAGGCTTATTAGGATTTGCTTACTCTTTTCTATTTCAGTTGTTTCAAACGATTTTGGGAAATCCATGTATAAATTCTTTATAGCTCTAATGTGCACTTTTCATATTGATTTGATCTAATCACCACAACTAAATGTCAACTAAATGTTGGCTAATATATACCCTCGTTTAGGCTGGCTCTTTCTTCTGATCTGATAATCAATGTGGGATCTGCAGTCTCATTGGAAGACCACTCTACTGATGCTAAATATGCCATTTTAGGCAGCAACAAGGTTGAGCAGTTGAGCATTGCTAAATATGCTAAATGTTGCCATCCGCGGTAGGGATTTGTTTCACTAGAAGAGGATACAAAACAGACGATTGATACAAGCATATGCTGTTTAGATACAAATGAGACGCATGCCCGATCTCACCCCTTATATGTCATCGGCCTTGGAGAAGAGCAAGAAACTAGGTAAAAAAAATTTCATATGGTATTGAATGTAGGTTTCTAATGTGTGTAATTGTGGATTTTCTGATTCATGCACGCCATCTTTCTTGTATAGAGATTGAAGAGACCATTTAGCTTTACATCTCTACTTTCTATCTACCAAAGATCTTATACATAATACTATCTTTTTTCAAATGGTGTTCCGCGTGAACCCTCATTGACGCCTTTGAGTCAGCTCCTTTGCGTGGTGCACATCCATGGATCCCAACAGTCAACAACGGAGGAGATTTGGTGGCTAGGAGAGCAATAAGACAGAGAATAAGGAGCTAGAACAAGCTTGAGTACATGAAGATGGAAGATAGAGAAAAGAAAATAAAACCACATCTTGCCTTATTATTCTGTTTATTGTGCCACCGTTTTTTTCCCTTTCAAAAGACTCCATGGTACTTGCCGTCCCTTTTCATGTAGTGTATCTGTAGAATCTATCCCACATCTAAAGGTACAAAACATGCCTTTGCCAGGGCCTCATATATAAAGCCACAAACTTTTTACCATACAAATTTGTGGAGCCATGCAGTAAGCACAGAGTGAACTGTTCTTTCGCCTTTTACTAAAGAATACCGTGTGCTTGCTGTTTCCAAGTGGCATACCCTAATTTTTGCAAGGCAGTCCTCCCTATAGAGGGCTCCTATAACGGTTAGTCTAAATTTGGTATCTTACTGGTTCTTGTGAGCTTATTGTTTTAAAAATGTATGCCAGTGTTAGCAAAGGTTACAGCAAACTTTTTATGTAAGACTTTGACATGCCACAGATGGTCAAGTTTATTCTGGTGAGATATGGGCATATTCTCGGAGCATATAAGTGTCTTATTCTCCGCTGTTTTAGCTATGACTAGTAGGCTGGAATAAGGATGGACTTTTCTTCAATTTTTCTGACTACCTGTTTCAGGTGTTTTTCATCAGCCTAATAAACCTGACACCGGTTTTCCTTTTGGAGTAGTGAAGAAGAAGCAAAGCGAGAGAGGAATTGCATAAAAGGAAGCAATGGAAATGTAGAGTTTCTTACCCTCAAATTGTACAAATGCTGATGTTTGCCAGATCTACCCACCCTCTAGTGGTGTTGGTGTTGGTGGTCCCCACAAAAACAGTAACAACAACAACATGTTTGTGTTCCCACATCGGAACTTCAGCACAAGCGATGCTTGTTTATATAAGGGGATGAAGCTCCACAGCTTGTCTCTTCGGAGACATCTGATAAAATTGGAACGATACAGAGAAGATTAGCATGGCCCCTGCGCAAGGATGACACGCACAAATCGAGAAATGGTCCAAATTTTTTTGGACTTTTTCCCCCTCAAATGTAAAGACTTGTATCTGCCTTCTTCTTTTTGGGTTGCAACAAAGGCTACTTGCATACAACTGTTGTTGAGGTTGAGATGCCCTTTCACTAGCTTCGCAGTATTCTCATTATGACTCTTACAATTGACTTGATCAGTCTTAACCCTTGAAGACACAAGTGTTTCTAACCATCCAGATGTGGGCGGTTGAAATGAAAGTTGGAATTCATGTCGTATACACTGGTAAGTTAGCCTTGTAAACCATTCATGTCGCATAGAGGTAGCTGCTTGAAAACCGTACATCTATGCTAGAGATCTTTGGTTTTAGTTTGTATCCTTTTTCTGTTGGTGTTAGCCTTGTATGTTACCGTTATTAGGTCATACAAGCACAACAAAAGATTAAGACTAGAGATTTAGTGGGGTGCGCCTGGCCCGAGCAGTAGTGCAACGCTTGGGCGACGCTCGAAGGCCCAGATAGCAAGCTACCATAGCGGACCTTCCCCCTCAAAAAATAAATTTAATATCATATCAGATATTAAACTGATAAGAACAGATACTACACTTGATCTTAGCCAAAAGGCCGAGAAAGGTATGCTTTTCAAAGGTTTACTCTGGGGCTATATATATCCTCTTCATCTGACTGTCGATGTGGGATATGCAGTCTGCATGAATGGGGTTAAAAAAATTGGGTTGGAGATCCACCAAGAAGGTGGAAAGCCTTAACCGGATGTGTAGAAGAAAAGGCACGAAGGCCAGTTCCCGTCCTTGTCAGGGGAGATGCCAACCATCTCTCTTTTCTACGAACACAGTATTGGTGATCTTCCCTCTTCATTATAAAGGAGTTGCGGATCTACCCAAAATTCCGATGTGGGATGTATCAACTTTTGCCATATAACACTAGAAAACCAACCAAACTCATATACAAACAACAGATTCTGAAGAGAGTAATGGTGTCAAACAACAAATGGGATCTAGTGTAGAGCTTGGGCGTGGGACTGTCTCAAAATGATCCTTTCCGCAATACTTTCTTCATACCTAGCCAGCTCAATCACCTATGGGATGGGAATTTCAATTGGTTTACATAATTATCAAGTCCTTGTCAAACCCCTACTCCTTCCCATATCAGCCTCCAACAATTAAGTGGATTATGGAGCAATTCAGATAAGAGCATGTAGATTTAAAAGGGTTCCAAGGGGATAAGGTAACGTGTCATGTTTTATTAGGTTTTAACTTTCGGATTTGAAACATGTCACTAGACGCTAGTTATGACTCTCATTTCATTCACGTATATGTCATTAACAATATATCTCAAACGTGGTTTTTTTTGATAAACTTCTTAAACATGATTATATACGAAATATTAGTAACATATATATAACAAATATATTTGAGATATAAATATTATATTGTTTAAGATATCTTATACACCCACTTTCACATTATATTGTTTAGTTAATTATATACATCTGTCACTTAAACAATAAATGTTACATGCTGAAATCCGCATCTTATTACATCAACATGGGTATAAAATGCATTTATATAGTACTTTCTCCGTTTCAAAATACACGATAATATACTCACTTTTTTTTGTTTCATAATACTTGTTCATTTCACATTTTTTCCCATCTCTTTCCATTTATACCCCTAATAATTATCTTTATCATAGCCATTATATTTTTTCGTATTTCTCTAAACAAATAATTAACTCTACATTTGATAGTGGTGATATAGTAATATCATTTTTTTCTTAATATATGTGCAATGTCCAAATGGTCATGTATTTTGAAACAGAGGACCGGAGTAGATAGCTAGTCAGGTATGAAATGAATTAATAATTACGGTTTTGATCTATGGAGTCGTCGTACGTTGTGGAAATAACTTGTTCTACCCACTCATCCAAAAGGCCTTTTTTCTTTTTGGGAGATATATATATTTTTTTTGGTAGATATATTTACGTTCTTATCATTATAAATTTATATATATCGACCTTATCGATCTTGAAGAGTCAGCCCCATATCCAAATATAACATGAATTATAGAGGAAACTGGAAAGAGCCTTCTCCACATGAGGCATGAGGCACACGTACATTATAATAAGGCATTGTTTGGTTAAATTGCTCATTGCAATCTATCCATGATGGATTCCATACACATTATTGGCTATAAGCTAGACTGATTGTCTATCTTTTTTTTTTTGGTAGAAACTGATTGTCTATCTTTGGATTGAGCGTTTCAAAAATTAATTAATTACATAGAGGGTAGTAGGACGTTTTCTCTTCTTATTCTATGAGTTATCATTAAAAAAGGGCATATATTTTTACAAGAACTAACAAATTATAGTCATATTTGTCGGGCAAAACTTCTGAAGAAGATTAAAAATATAAGGGATGTGGGGCAGGATATCACACACACGTCGGCCTGAGCCCACGAACGGGCAGCCGCGTCCAGCAGATCACGACCGTCCACGTCACCCCTGCCCCTCATTCCTTTATTCTATACCCTCAGATTAATTTGCGCCCCTTCTATCACGCACTTGATAATGTATATATGTATGATGAACTACAATTCAAGAGTTGATAAATAATGGACAAGACTTGGTTTCAACATTCAGACTGCATGACTTATTAGCTAACGGTGTATATATAATGAAATGTAGTGTACTAAATTGTTATACGAGTCAAATAAAACATATAAATTTCTTTTGAAGATGGAACAATTCTATTTTAGTTACAATTCCGACTGATGATTCAATTCGTCTCCATGAAACCGCATATTCCCAATCAAATTCCTCCGTTTCCTCACACCTTTATATAGCTAGTCCTGCTTTCCTACAATTCAAATCGTCCATTTCATTCCAAACAAACCTGAAAAACAATCTTCACTCCCATCAGTACGTTTTCTCTCGATCATTCTGCACACGAGTTACAAACTCCATGGCGATGTTCATCCGGTCTCGAGCTAGCCTTACGGATCCTTCCAACGAGAAAGGATCTTGGGTTTCGAAACAAGCAACAGCGGAAGCGATCACGACGGAGACTGTGAAATCTCATCATCTTCGACGACCTACTCTGAATCACCTTGCAGCCTCTTCTTCATGGTTCAGAATTTTCTCGAAAACGACGACAGAGAAGCTACGAAGAAGCATGGCGGAGTGGACGCCTCCGGCGGATCGGATCCCGCCGGATCCTTATTCTCCGACACAACTTCTCTGATCCGGGACGTGATCGAGCCGACGGCATGGACTAACGCCGACGGATTCCGCACGGATTTGATCAAGTACTTATCGAGATCGGTCGGGGCCTTCGACAAACCGGCGTTGATCAATCACAACGTGATGGCTTACTTCCGACAAATGGGCTACGGCGCCGGCGTTTGCAGGACGAGGTGGGACGCGACTCCCGGCGGGAGCCTCGCCGGCGGCGGCCACGAGTTCATCGACGTGGTTCGGCCGGAGGAGTCTAGATACGTGATTGATCTGGAATTCGCGGGGCAGTTCGAGGTCGCGAGGGCGACGGACGGCTACCGGTGGCTTCTGGGCTCCCTGCCGAGGGTTTTTGTTGGGAGGTCGGAGGATTTGAAGAGGATCGTGAAGCTGATGGCGGACGAGGCCCGGAGGTCGATGAAGGTCAGCGGACTGAGTCTTCCGCCGTGGAGAAAGAATCGATATATGCAGCTCAAGTGGTTCGGTCCGTAAATCAGCTCCCATCCTCTCCCGCCGCCCACATTCGGCGCGAAACCGCCGTCCTTGTTTCACTTTTGTGGTTGAAAATACGGAGTAGTATTTTTTATTAAAAAGTGATGTTTTGGACGAAAATTTTGTGTAAAAAGGGTGGAAGTAGAAATAAAAGTAAAATAAAATTTTGAAGAAACCCTTAATTTAATATTTAAAATGTTTGCCCAACCGAAAGGACATTTAAGTGTGATTGCTTAGATAGCCATCAGCATCGCGTTTTTTGGTAACTTTAGAAATGGTTTGGGCTTTTTATTTCTTTGTTCCTTGTGAATTGCGAATTGTGATGGGAAAATGGAGACGTGACAAAGAAGGCCGCTAATGAGGGGTGGTTTTGGCGGTGGCGCGGTGGTTGGCAATCTCGTTTAAGTGATATGACGTTGGATTCGGTGGTGATGGCCGCAACCTTAGCTATAGGGTATACCTTGGGTCATGAGCCGCGACTCGACCGGCTGAAAATTCCATCGTTAGGGAAAGACCCGGATGTTTTTATTTAGGTGACCAAACTCGGTGCTTTTTTAAATTTTTTCACAAAAATTGTCTTTACTTCGTATGTTCATCCATAAAAAATGCATCGTGTTACCTAACATCCTCACCGTATACTAAACTAGGGAGATTTTTTTTTTAGTAGAAGAAACTAGGGAGATTAAAACAATAATTTAAATGGTATATAGAAAGTTACGTTAACCCTCGTCACCGCTCTTTATTAAAATCATTTTAGTATTTTATTGGTTATAATCTGATTATGGATCTCACATATATATATGTAAAATATAAAATAATGGACGACACCAACTACCTACAATGACAATTGTACAAGCAGAAGCTGCAACTTTACTATATTCTCTTCAACATATTGACTGTTCTATAATTCAGAATCTTATCATTGAAGGAGACAATCTTATAGTTATTAATTCATTAAAACGTCTGTGGAAAGTACCCTGGGAACTTCACTCTATTATTGAGGACATTAGAAATCTTATTTCGGTTATCCCTTCTGTTGTTTTTTATCATTGTTTCAGGGAGTCTAATGCTGTTACTGATTTCCTGGTGCTGCTGATTTCCTGGCAAGAAGACAAGTCGATCTTCAAAGTCTCAATGCAGCCACTCCATTTCAATCTTCGTCTTTTCCATATTCGCATTTGTCTGTAACTCAGTCGAGGTTCTTGTTGAGTCAACATCCCTCGCTGTTTGATTTTTTAAAGATCATCCGTCGTGATGATTTAGACTATCCTTATAACTAAAAGGTGGCTTAATTTTGACTTGTTCGAGCTAGTAGCCCACAATCAAAAAAAAAAGAAGTGATTCCACACCGACAATGCAGTTTATTGAAAAAAAATATTTGCAAAAGGAAACAGAAAATAGGAAAAAAGGTTTGCAAATTGCAATGCATTCAGCGTAGATTCATTTGCTCTTGATCAAAAATAATTAAAAAGCGTAGATTCGTTTGCAGAGGCCCAAAGCGCCAGATTGGGCCCAAGTGGCTGATAGCTCTTTTTCCCATTTACTCAATTTGTATTGCAGTTGAAAGAAGTTAACCCTAAATTAACCTTTCATTGATTAATCATAGTCTCGATGATAAGATAAACATATAAGTTTTTCTAACACTAGGAAGATACAATTTGTTACAAGCTACTTTCATAGTCAAACATGGGAAAAAAATAAAGGGCTCTGTTTAGGCAGAAATATAAAGAGCATTTTATGGATCCTTTAACCTTTGCTCTTTCCAAGTGATAGCATGCAATACAAATAAAAATAGTTTAAATCCAACAAAAAATGGTCAACAGATCGAGCGAATTGTATGGGTTATTTTTTTTGAGCACTGTATGGGTTATTTTGGTAGAACGAATTGTATGGGATATTGATCCTTAATTGGAGGTGATTTTTAATGGCAAAATACATAAACGCCCCCCTGACCTTTTGCAAAAAAATCACTTTAACCTCTCACCTTTAGTTTTTACCTATTGGCTACTTGACTTTTACACATTGTGACCTATTGAATACCTATTTTCAATTTTTTTTGTGAGTGTAAAACACGCGCTCCATGTCAGCCATCCAAGTCATTAATTTATATTAAAACAAAAAAATAAAAACAAAAACAATGCCACATCAGTACACATATGCCACAGTTGAAAAAAAATGCGTTTTAATCTCTTTTTACCGATTAAAAAAAATTGTTTTAATCTCCCAGTTGAAATCGAGCTCCACACTTCACGAACACTCAACTATCAACAATGGAGAAAGCTAGAAGACTTGAGAGCGATAGGAGAGTGCGAAAGAACTGAAATTTGCACCCAAAACCAGGCATCAAGCAACAGTGTAGAGCAAGGCGTCTTGTTAGATTCGCACCCAGCAAGGTTAGTCCCCCCAACATTGAATTTGAGCAAATTAGGGTTAGGTTTTAGGGCTTCATGTAAAGACAGGACTCGAAATTGAATGCGATTTTGATATTGTTTTTGTTTAGGGTTCTTGAATTGAATGGGATTTTGCTTTAGGGTTGCGTTTTTGTTGATGGTCCATCACTAGGTTAAACTTGCTGACTCATTTCAAGAAGGGGATTTTGAGCAAGTCATTTTTGTTTTTGAATGTGATAAGCAGGAATCAAGATGCCAATTGTGAATTTAGTGTGGCACCACGGTGGCAGATTCGTAGAGAGTCCATCACTAGGTTACTTCGATGAAGTGGGTTGTGCTGATAGTCGAGATGTTGACACAGATCATTTCAGCTACTTTGAATTGTCATGGTATGTAAAAAACCTTGGATATGCTGAATTTAATGGGACTTATTACAAGGGGAATTATCATGATGCTGTTTTCATTGAGATGAATGATGATGCACTAGTTAAACTTGCTAACTCACTTCAAGAAGGGGATGAAGTCCATTTTTATGTTGAGCATGCTATTTCTCCTGCCTTGATTGTAAGTGATGATGTTGAAGTCCCTCCCCCTCCCCCTGGATTTTTTCCTGATCAACCAATAGTGTTGGATGATGATGATAATGCTGTTGAAAATCTTGGTGATGAAGGTGGTGAGGTAGAGGGTGACAATGTTGGTGAGGTAGAGGGTGAAAATGCTGGTGAGGAAGAGGGTGAAGATGCTGGTGAGGAAGAGGGTGAGCCTGATGGTGAGGAAGAGGGTGAGCCTGATGGTGAGGAAGAGGGTGAAGATTCTGGTGAGGAAGAGGGTGAAGATGTTGCTGGTGAGGAAGGGGATGAAGATTTCAGTGAGGAAACTCAGGACTCTGACAGTGATGATTTTGATATGACTGATAATAGTGAAGTTGATGAGGAGCTAAGGCAATTGAGGGAGGAAAAAAGGCAAAGAAGGCTCAAAAAAGTTGTGCACAGGAAGAGAGCTGAACAACCTGTAGAGGTGGAAATGGGTGAGGTTGGTTGTGATGAAGGGTATGAGAACTGGGGTCAGGATGCCCATGATTACAGAGGAAAGATAGGTGGGGACGAGCCTTATTATGGCAGTGAGAGTGACTATAGTATTGAGAGTTATGATTCAGATGATGAAAGAACTGAGTTGAGAAGGAGGAGGACTAAGCATGTGGTATATGACCCTAAATCTACCAATCCTATTTGGGAAGAAAGGATGATATTTGAGTCTGTTTACCAGTTTAGGGAGGCTTTAGCAAAGTATGCTGTGCATGTGGGTGTGAAACTGGAAATTAAACCTAATGAAGCTAAAAGGGTAACTGCAAAATGTAAGCATCAGGGGTGCAAGTGGAGGATACATGCCAGTTTTGATGGAAGAAGCAAGAACTTCATGGTGAAGACATACACACCAAGACATACTTGTCGTAGGTATAACACAAATAAGCTCTGCAACTCAAAGTTTCTTGCAAGATACTTGGAGATTAGGGTAATTTCACAACCTGGAATTAAATGGTGGGAGATTCAGGATATTTGTAGGAAGGAGTTAAAGCTTTATGTGGGAATCACCATATGTAGGAGAGCAAAGAATAAGATTCTGACTAAGCATATGGGTGATTACAAGGAGGAATATGCTAGATTGCATGACTATGTTGATGAAATCAACATATCAAATCCTGGTTCTACATGCTTCTTAGTTGTAGACTAAGCAAATCCTGGACATGTGGAGGGACAGTTGTTTGTGGCAATTGGCAAGGATGGAAATGGACAGATGTATCCAATAGCTTGGGAAGTGACCTCTTCAGAATCAACTGTTACATGGACTAAATTCATAAGGACCCTGCAAGAAGACTTGGAACTTGGCAAAGGAGATGGAATTGTCATCATGTCTGACATGCATTTGGTAAGTTACTAAAGCAATTTTACTAAATACTAAGAGTTATTGTATCTAACCTAATTCTGTGTGTATTACAGGGTTTAATATCTGCAGTGAAGAAGGAGTTGCCCGAGGCTGAACACAGATTTTGTGCAAGGCACATCTATGCCAACTGGGCAAAAAAATGGAGAGGATCTGAAAAAAGAATGAAATTTTGGAATTGTTGCTGGTCAACATTTGAAGTACAGCTTAAGGAGAACCTAGATATCCTGGGTAAGTTAGGTGAGGAGCTTGTCAATGATTTCCTTGAATATGGTAAAGAGAATTTTTGCAAGCCTTACTTCAAAGTTGATGTGAACTGTGATGCATGTGAGAATAACATGTGTGAGACATTCAATGGTTGGATAAGGTCAGCTAGGCATAAGTCCATTATAACCATGCTTGAAGAAATTAGGAGGAAAGTGATGGAGAGGATTGTAAAGATGAATGCTTTTGCAGCTACTTGGATTTGTGATATTGCTCCAATGCCATTGCATAGGCTCGAGAGGAATAAAGAACTAGCAATGCAGTGTGACTTTCTATGGAATGGAGATAAAGGATTTGAGATTCAAGAAGGAGAATATGGTCACCGAGTGGATTTGAGAGCTCTTACATGTACTTGCAGAAGTTGGCAGTTGAAAGGCATACCATGTGCTCATGCCATTTGTGCAATGAACCAATTACAATTAAATCCTGGTGATTTTGTGGTTCATTGGCACAAAAAGCCTACTCATTTGAAAGCATATGCATTTCCTATCCTTCCTGTTATGGGCATGAAAATGTGGCCTCCTTCCCAACACCCACCAGTTGAGCCACCTCATGTTAGGATAAAAAGAGGGAGAAGAAAGGTCAATAGGAGGAAATCAAGGGATGAGCCAAAGAAAAGTTCAAGGTACTCTAGGCAGGGAATAGCTATTACATGTTCTGTGTGCAGTATTCAAGGGCATAACAAAAAAACATGCCCTACAAGAAAACAAGCTGCAAGTAGCCAAGTTGCATCTGCTTCAAGTAGTCAAGCTCCACCCCACAGAAATGATGCTCCACCAGCTACAAGAAGTAATTTCCCATTTGATTCAAGTAGCCAAGTTCCACCACAGAGAAGTGAGGCTCCAACAGCTGCAAGGAGTAGCCAGGTTCCACCCCAAACAAATGAAGCTGCAAGAAGAAGTGGGAGTGCACTAAGAAGACAAGGTGTACAAGCTTCAAGAAGTGATTCTATCCCAGCTACCACAAGACAAGCTGCACAAACTTCAAGATTTGAGGCCCACCAGGTTTGCATTGGATTCCATTATCTTATCTTCTCACTGTTCACAATGGACTTTAAGATTTTAGGCTGTTTTTTATTGCATTGGAAACCCCTGAAAATTGGATTTCCACGCTTCTTACAGGGTGGTGGGAAAAGGAGTGGGCCAGATGGTGTTGGACCAGTTACAAGGAATGCTAAGAAAGGAAAATTGGTTGGACTTGGACTTTACATCAACCCTAGCAATGGCATGCAGATCTTAAATGTAGGTCCATTGAGCTGTTTTTTTTGGTTGGTTGGACTTGGACTTTACACAAATCATGCTTCTGAACTTGGTGTTTTTTGTATTCAACAGCCAGGGACTGGAGCTAGCAGGATATTGAGGTGTCCAAAGCCCCTAAAGAGTGCAAGTGAACCTGTTGAAATTGGGCAAGGCAGGAAACTAAGGTGGCAAGGCAAGTCTGCTGTGTCAAGGCAACAGTTACAAAGACCAGTGACCAGATCCAACACTGTGCAGATACCAGCTCAAGAGTAGCAAAAAATGAGCATATTGTTTCTTAAGAAGTCTGTTTTTAAGTGGAACTTTGAAGTGTTTGAAGTAGAACTTTGAAGTGTTTCTAGTTCTTAATGTCAGATTAGCTAGCAAGCTCCATATGAGCTAATTTTCAACCATTTAGCTTTGTCTGAACATTTGGCTCAGTATGAGCATATTTTGGCTTCATATATTGAAGTTGTTTTTGTACCTAGCTAAAGCAAGCTCAATATGTGCTAATATCACTGTCTGAACATCAAGCTCAGTATGAGCATATTTTTGTTTGATATATTCAGATATTTTGCACTGTCAAAATTTGCATTGTCATATATTTTCCAGCAGGTACTGTCAAAATATTCTTGACTATCACATTTAGCACTATGAGATTAGTACATCACTAGTTTTTCCAAAAGCAAATCATAACTCAGTACAAATTTTTCCAGCAGGCACAAATTTTTTTAGCAGGCACAAATTTTTCCAAAGGCAAATCATAACTCAGTACAAATTGACAACTACAATGAGCACAAGTCTTGCCAAAATCAAAACATACCATAATTCAGTACATCACTAGTTTTCTTGCTAGAATACTAAACATACAAGGGATTCAAATCTGTCACTACAATGCTTTGAGCTCTAAAGAGGCTTATGCATTGCCAAATTAGCCACAATGCCAAATTTCAGCTCCCATATGACACTATGAATGCCAAACAAATAACACACACAATCAAAACTAGAACCAAAAGCAATGCATTTGCTCGACGCCTAGCATTATCTCTCTCTACTTCAGCCTTCTTCACTCTTCTCAACAAACCAGATATCACTTGCTGCTCATGATCTGGCAATGGCGGCTCAGCCCACCTGAAGAATCCACATGCTCCATCTCTCTGTAAAACCATATGCATTCAATTGTACATTAAATCGCCCAAATTGATCTAGCATTCTCCAGATTTGAAGAATTCAAAAAAAACCCTAAATCTCAAAACCCTAAAATCTCTGGAAAATTCGAGCAATTGAACTTACCCCATAGTAGGGACATCCAAAAAACCTCCTTCCAGGATTATTGAACGTCATTGAATTCTTTATTGTAGCAACAACCCCGCATCTGCATCTTGGCGATACGAATTCGTCTCTTCTCGAAAAGCTGCTCGCAGAAGACGCCATATTTCGTAGCCCTCTGTTGATTTGGGGAAGCGAGGGATGAAGAGCTTGGAGATGGCGAGATGGGAGAGAGTCTGATTTCATGAAGGAGATGGAAGCAAGGGAGATGGTGAGGAAGACGACACTCATTTAAAAGGTTTTGAGTTTTAAAGAAATAATTATTTCCACCTCATCCCTCTAAGTTGCCACATAATCAAAATTTTCAGCTTAATTAGTTTATCAATCGACACATGGAGCGCGTGTTTTACACTCACAAAAAAAATTGAAAATAGGTATTCAATAGGTCACAATGTGTAAAAGTCAGGTACCCAATAGGTAAAAACTAAAGGTGAGGGGTTAAAGTGACTTTTTTGCAAAAGGTCAGGGGGCGTTTATGTATTTTGCCGATTTTTAATTATGCGAATGATGTACTTTGCATTTATTTTTCCATCATCATTCAAAAGGTAAAGGTTGTGCGATACTTTATGGATTATTATTACATGTCCACTTTAAGTAACTGAGCAAATAGAGGCATAATTGAAGGTCTTTATAACTTCTTGCTTCGTTCTTCCTAAAACATACCATTAGAAGTTAGATCATCATGGATTAATGCTTGTTTTCTCTCTTCCACTATCAATTGATCGCATCAGCAAGTTTGACAAAATTACACCACACAACAATTATTAGTTTAGGCGGACATGATTCTATATCAATTAGTGAGCATTTATTTTTCTATCTTATTTATTTTGCTATCCATATTTATTATGCTTTATCCTTTAATAGGGTAGTTACTCTAGTTAGGATATTATTTATGGAGGAGAATCTTATCTTCGCCTGAGATAGGATATTTGGTTGACTTAGGGAGCAAGGCATCGCCATAACCCTAGAGGCGCGCGCCCCCCTTCTTGTCCCTCTCTTCTATAAATACACATGTATACCATGTGGAAGGTAAGTCTTAAGCCATCGCTCTGCCTGACGCCTTTTAGTCGACATTGTACCTATTCTGACTTAAGCATCGGAGGAGGATTAGGGGTCGCTCGCCCCTTGGTCCATTGTTTTGCAGGTCATTGAAGGTGAAGAGGCTCGGAGGAGAAGCTTTGAAGAGAAGGTCATTGAAGAAGGAGTTGAAACTTGTACACGGCATATTTTGTGTACTAACATTTGGCGCCGTCCGTGGGGAACGAACAGGTTTTCAACCCTCGTAAACCCTACGAGAACCGATCTGAGGAGGCTATGGATCGCTTGTCCACGAGCCCGGATCGAGACAGCCGCCGGACGAAACAGCGAGACAACCCTGGGGCAATCGCGCCATGCGAATCTCCCAATTTGCTTGGCGCAACCCCAGAGCCACGACCGCGGGTCCGTCGCCCGCGACCGCGGATCGCCACCCGCGACCGCGGGTCCTTCGCCCGCGACCGCGGGTCGATGTCAGAACACGCCAACTCCGAAATTCGCTCGGAGAACGGATCCCAACGCGCGTCGAACCCGATATTCGCTCGGGATGATAGACTACATTGCGATCGGACCTTGGATTGTCGATCCAAGAGGTTGCCCTAATCAAGAATCATTGTTGATTGTCGATCCAATGAAAACCCTAGATTGGGGGCAACTCTAATCACAATCGCATGTACGAAACGCAGGGATATACGTATGAGCATACGGAACTGATCGCTAGAGCCCGGGGCGGGCGAGCGGTCGGTTCGATCCGTTACCCCAACCGAGCGGGGTCACGCCGTCGACGAAACCCTAAACGATTGGATGATTGGACCTGCGGTGCGCGGTCCAGGGCCCTGCGAGCGCGGGCCCACGTCGTAACGAACTCGGCGCGAGTTCGGAAGAGGGTTTCGGGATCGGACACCTGGACCTGCGGTGCGCGGCCCACGGCGTAACGAACTTGGCGCAAGTTCGGAAGAGGGTCTCGGGATCGGAGCCGATCCCACCGCACAAGTCTTCGCTCGTCGCCAGGAGCGAGCTGCACTATAACCGCGAGCGCGGTGGCAGACGCAGGCAAGGCGGCGAGGAAGGAGGAGCTCGCAAAGAATCGCAGTCTGGGGCAGAACCGCGGGCGCGGTAGCCCCCGCCGCGGGCGCGGTTTCGCTCCAAAGAACGTAGCCTTTGTTCTGGGGCAAACCGCGACCGCGGGTCCATCACCCGCGACCGCGGGTCGGAGACTGACATGATTACCGATCGTGCTTCCGACTCACTTTCCGGGAGCTACGCTTGTCGGATTTGAACGATCCACATATCGCCGGAAAGAGGAGGAGATAAGCTACAAATTATCTTCAGAGATCGAAGCAAGAATCCTACTCGAAGTCAGTCAAAACTGGGCACGAACAGCACAGTCCAGAAATCGAGTTCTTTGGCCCCGCGCTGCGGACGAGCGCGCGGTACGCCTCCGGCCCAGTCGAGCCCTTCACCCGGCTCCTGATTAGTTCCGCGCCACCGATCGAGCCGCAATACATGGAGCCGCAACACGATCGATCGCTAGAGCCCGTTGCGGGCGAGCGGTCGGTCCGATCCTTTGCGACGGCGCCCATCGGCCCTCACGACGCGATTGATCGCTAGAGCCCGGTGCGGGCGAGCGGTTGGTCCAATCCATTGAGGTGTACGACGCAGGGGCACGACGAAGAAGTGTTGGATCTTGGGAAGGCTCGGAGTCCACCGGGGCAAGAGATCGTGAGCATGATCGTTCGTCCCTTCGCATCCAAGAGCCTTCGCATGACCACGATAGCTCGCTAGCCCACCAGAACGGTGCGCGCGGAACGAGAGAGGCAGTCGGGCTGAGGGATGTCGCGGGACCAACGAGCGATATGACGGGAAGAGATCGGGCTCATAGGGTCGAAGGGCTTGATCGCCGCTCAACGGTCAACGCGGAACCTACGACGCTGTAATAGTCCGTGTGAGCTCCACGATGGTCGGAACGAGATGATTCAAGAAGCGCTGGAAAGTAGACTCCGAATGCTACGTTTCTCGTTCGCACATCAGAACTATAGACTCGCTGCATCCGGGTCGAAATCGCGCCGCAAGAGACCGCAACCTGTTTCACGGACAGGATGGCGAGGCAAACTTCCGACCAGTTGTCCAGGAACTACGCACATCGGAATCGGACAATCCATATATCAACGGAAAGAGGAAAGAGCGATCTTCAGGCCATATTTGGATGACAGCCCCAGAAACTCTCTCGAAGAGGGTCAAAAGGACGTCCGAAGGCTGCTGTCCTGCAGAACGCGCAGAACAGGGAAGCCTGCTTCTATCCCCTCGTTTGGGAGCTAGAGATGTCGAAAAATCGCGGGCTTGGCATCTCTGGAAAGCTGAAGAAGTCACCTACAAATCTTCTCTTAACGTCCAGACCCAAATCGCACCTCAACCGGCCCGAACTCGCAGCCTAAAGCAGAGCAGTCTCGCTCTAGTGACAGCAACGCACTGCTTTATTGTGCAGGCTCGTTCGTGAGCTACGGTTGTCCGATCGTGACGATTCAAGATGTCTCGGAAAGCTTAGAGAGCGCACTATCTTTCGTCTTCAGGAGCCAATGCTGGAAACTTGCTCGAATTGGCTCGAAATCGGGTACGAACCTGAATACGAAAAGGGGTATGCGAAGGGACAACCGACCCTCCTATGAAAGAGATTGCTTTCATAGAGAAATTGTGGGTCCCGAGCACCCTCCCAGGAGAGACGGTGTGCCCACAACGACGTAAGGACTCCAAGGCTTACGTGGTCGAGCGCCCGACTCCTGTGGTAACCGCTTACCCGCTCCAATCTCTGCTGACAAAGTCGAACCTCTTCGAAAGAGTCGTCAGGCGGTCCATCAAGCGGGGGCGTAAGACGTCAATTTACGCGCCCGGAACCAACTTTACGATACCACCCGCTTCGATCTCTGCTGTCAAAATCAGGTCTCTCGTAAAGAGTCGCGGGATGGTCTGTCGTGCGGGGGCAGTATGACGTCAACTTACATGCCCAGAGCCGACATCAAAAGACTGGTACCAACCGACTCTGTTGTACGATTTCCTACCAACTCAAGTTTGACAGCAAGATCAGCGAGACGGCATCGAAGACCGGCCTTGACCGACTCCAACGCAAAACACGCTCTTGGTTCGAATTCGGCTATGAGAGCCGCGAGCGCGGGACCAGGAGCCGCGGGCGCGGGGAACCCTCGAGGAGCCCTGATTAGTCCTATGAGACGAACCGCGAGCGCGGCAGGTGCAGCGGGAAACCACCAAGACGTGTCGAGCGTCCTACGGAGCGCCATTAAGTGGGTTATGTTGCGGTGCGCACACCCACGAGGGCCACGAACCTTCCGAGTTGGCAACGCGATGCCTCGATTGGCCATGGGGAGCGCATCCCGATAATGGCAAGGCTCGGAAGGGCCCGTGTGTTATGGCTGCGGTGTTAGGACGGGGGCATATGGGCTAGTGCTTTGCACTTAAAACATCGCTATAAAAAAGAAGTTCTACCAATGATTCAAGTACTACTCGACATATTGCCAAGGGCGCCCACCTTTTTGTTTTCTAACTCATCGACATTTCAAACATGTTTTGTTTTTAAATCCGCGCGGAAACGTTTTCTCATTTTTATCCTCATGTTTTCTGGTTTTGCAATACTAGAATCAAGTACTTGAAGGGGTTAAGCCCGAGCCATTGGTAGACGAAGGCCCTACGATACGCATGCGTAGGAGTTGCACGGATCCCGTATTTATGGAATACGGATGTACGAATATACGAATATACGATTGTACGAATGTATGAATATACGAATGAGAGCACCTAATCCGCATGGCCACTCACCGCTTAAGCTCCGGCCCCTATACATGGGATAGTACAAGGTACACGCGTATAGGGTTCCGGAGGGGGCAATTGTAGGCGGGCATGATTCCATATCAATTAGTTAGCATTTATTTCTCTATCTTATTTATTTTGCTATCCATATTTATTATGCTTTATCCTTTAATAGGGTAGTTACTCTAGTTAGGATATTATATATGGAGGAGAATCTTATCTTCGCCTGAGATAGGATATTTGGTTGACTTAGGGAGCAAGGCATCGCCATAACCCTAGTGGGCCAATCCCCTAGAGGCGCGCGCCCCCCCTCTTGTCCCTCTCCTCTATAAATACACATGTATACCATGTGGAAGGTAAGTCTTAAGCCATTGCTCTGCCTGACGCCTTTTAGTCGACATTGTACCTATTCTGACTTAAGCATCGGAGGTGGATTAGGGGTCGCTCGCCCCTTGGTCCATTGTTTTGCAGGTCATTGAAGGTGAAGAGGCTCGGAGGAGAAGCTTGAAAGAGAAGGTCATTAAAGAAGGAGTTGAAACTTATACACGGCATATTTTGTGTACTAACAATTAGCTTCTTTAATTTCTTTTCATTTTCTTGGTTCCGTTTGTGAATGCTTTCAACCAAAAGAAAAAATTGGATTGGGAATGCTTGGTATTTAATCATAATAATCCAACTTGATTGGCGGCATGGTGTATACTTTATCAAATTAAAAGATATCATAAGGTTTTCATATTTATATTAAAGGGAAATTTTGCATAGAATAACCCTTCTTTTCAGAATGGTTACAGAAAATAACCTGAAGTGTAAAATTTATGAAAAACAGCCACGTTATGCCGTGGGTTATCATCATTAGCCTAGGTATTACCTTCATGAAAAAAATAAGCCTAAGTATTACACGCCACACAATATTGTCTTTAACATTTATGTTGAATACGATAGGATTATATACCATAATTAGGATTGTATATCGTAACTTGCTAGCTTAATTAGCAATCTCTAAATTGGAAGTTACTAGTATTAAAATGGCACAGAAAACAAGAAGATCCGACGTAAGTCACATAATTAATTGATGGCCAAGTATAAGATTTATGTGGCTTGTACTAGAAGATAAGATTTGAATAGTAATATTAGTGTTATATTATGTTAAGCCTAGTCTTATCAGCCCTTGGACGTTTTTGACAAATTTTTGTCCATCAAAAACGTGCGCTGCATAAAAAAGGAGAGACTTAGCTTCCAGGCAAACACTATCGTGGAAAAAGAATCCCATCAGAAATCATAAATTAATACTCGTAAAAGATATGAATTTCAAGAATTGAGTAAAAGGTTACAATATTACTTACATGACACTAGTGAAATTCAACATTCACTGTTTTCCAAAAATATGTCATTTTAGGCACATTATCGGTTCATTTATTTTTTGACATATTAGGCCACCAACCGTATTTTACAGCAATAAGCATATATGCGTTTTTAACACATACAAGTAATTATTGATAATTTCAAGTCACTATAATTACCAAGTACAAGTATATAGCAATACAAATGTGTATTGGTATTGGAAAAATGCTATTCTACCAAAAAAGAAAGGGGGCGTGAAGTAGAAGTGGTCAACTGTCTTTCGTAAATGTTAGAAAAGGGAAGCGATTGACCAACTATAGGGCAATAATTAAGTAGGAATATGGTTTAATGGGTTTTGATCATTTTACTTAAAATTAATGGCCCACTTCTTTAAACTAGAAATCTTAATCTCACATATATGTATCTCGTCTCCAAAGGCTTCAGGTGTGCTAATTGATAATGATCTTTTTTGTATAATAATGATAATTCATGTTGCAATTTTATCTATATAAGAAAAGGTTGGATGATGAATAATGTGAGGATTATACATGTAATTGGACCTAATATATAATTTAAATGAAATTTTGACTTAAGAGTATAATAGATGAAGTAATTCTTTGAGTCGTATAATAAATTATTTTAGTTCTTACTTTCAATGTGGAATTCTTGATTAACATACAACATGGTATGTTTGTGCTCTTAACTTTCAAATTAAGTGGTACTCTTAACTTTCAAATTAAGTGGTACCCTTTAACTACAACCACATTAGGGGTGTCCAATGGTCCGGGTTATCCGTAAGTTATGGATCGGGTCACAGGTCATATAATTTTCATTTACAGGTTATGGGTCGATCCGTAAATTCTGCAAATTTAAAAAAAATTATAATTTATATTTTATTTTATCTTATTTGTTTGGACCATGGATTGTATATTTTTTTTGATTTTTCTATATAATTTTTATTTTTCTTTTATGAGACTTATTTCGATAATTTTATCACATTGGATGTTAGTCAATTAGTATTGCACAACGAAAAGGCTATTTAGAAGTGTGAAAAATGATATTGTTAAGCACAATTACATAATCAAATCTTTATGGGTCAACCCGTGACCCGACGTGTAAGTTGACCCAATCCGACTCGTAAAATCCGTAAACCGGGTTACGGCCGGATCCCAAGTCATAGTTTATCTATTGACGGGTAAATGGGTCGACCCGTGACCCATAAACTAGGTTACGGGTTGGGTCTCGAGTCAAATTTCAACTATTAATGGGTCGACCCGTGACCCATAAATCAGGTTACGGGTCGGATCTCGAGTCACATTTTATCTATTGACGGGTCAATGAGTCGACTCGTGGCCCGTAAATCGAGTTAGAGATCAAATCGGGTCGATCCATTGGTATTAGAAAAGAAATATCTTGTATTGAGATTTGATCTTATATTAGGATATAATCATAGGCTTAATACATCACCAGCCCCCCGTACTTGTACATTTTTTTCAAATAGACACCTCTACTTTAAAATGTTCTATTAAACGCCCTAACTTATTAAATTTTGTTCTATCAAACCCCTCCATGCTGATATGGCATAACGTGTGTACTTCAATTTCTCTTGTGCGAGTGAGACAAATTTATTTTTAGGAGAAAATATAAATACCTTTCATAAATAATACTGCACTCCGTAATTCACTTAGATTTTTAGTTTAAAAAAAAAAGAAATGTAATCTTCTTCTCCAAAGTCCATAGTTTGGCCTGCGTTAGGGTTTTTTTTTTTTTGCAACTGAAGGATATGAACCAGGTGAGAAGCTGAGGTGCCGTCCTGGACAGTGGGGTTGTTGCGGTCAGTGGTTACTGATGGCAAGCATTGGCGGTGATGAGGTTGAAGCGTTTAAAGGAGGATTGAGCTTTTTTGGTCGACAATGGCGGAATTTGACTCGTTACGAATTAGGATGATAAATCATACATTTTTGACTAATTTGAGGTTGGTGAATCTAAATATGACATCAATTTGGAGAAAGGATAAAGGGAAAGGGATGGATTTTTGAAAACGAATGGCTTCAATGGAGTTTGAGAATAGATCTGAAATTGGATCGGTAGCTAAGACCAATTAAGTCGGTATTTTGTAGGGTTTTTGAAGATTTGAATGTTTAGATTGCAGATCTGGAGTTTGTTTCGATAAATAAGAACAAAATCACAAATGTTTAGTGGAAAATCAGCTACTGCTTGTAGAAATGAATGGTTCGTTCTTCGTTGATGGCATGTGGAGAAGAAGACAATTTACTAATAATTAAGATAGTTACCCTATATCTTTCAACAAGTTGAAAAATGTCCTCATTCTACAAAATTAAGAACAATGTGTAGGTGGCACCTAGGTGGAATCCACGTGGTACAAGGGTGGCCCACATTAGCGAGCGTGAAAACCACGTTTTAGAATCTTAATATCGAGGTGCTTGTTTGAAAAAAATTTAATAAGTTTAGGTGTGTAATAGAACATTTCAAAGTAGAGGGGTCTATTTGAAAAAAACGTACAAGTATAGGGGGCCGTACATGTATTTTGCCTAGAATCATATCTTATATTGACTTGGGCTCAAAGGAGCTAGTATCCAATACATTGTATAAATACCATTCCTATCAAGGAGAAAGTCAAGTAATCTTTCACAAAAATATTTCACGTTAAACTTTGATAATTGGACAACCTTTAACCACATTGTTGTTCTGCGTGAGGAAATTGATTTCGTTGAAACTCATAACAACCAATTGATTGACCTCTGGTCTTTGGCGATCTTCAATCATATTGCAGAATGCTCATTCGAATCACAAACAAATTGACTTAAAACCCTGAAAATTTGCGAAATAGAATCTCCAAGAATAAGAACGACATTTGACATTGATTTATTCAAGTCGATCGCGAAAAGGTAAAAATAACGGTTTGTGAGTCTAATACCATATGGAAATTCAGATCAAAATGTGTCCAAGTACTCACTTAAACCTACTTTACAACTACAAACTCCATCATATGTAGGGAGATTATTGGTATAAAGTGGAACAAAAACGGAGTATCACATTTTAATAGTAACGTATATGATTCACTAGAAGTCCAACAACCATTACATTTTACGCTTTCAATACCAAACTATAAAATCTGAGCATTGAAAGCCCTAGATCATGAATTCAGAAACAGTGTGTTGCAACACAACTCATGATGAACTGGATGGTGAGCCTATGGATTACGAAGGCGGAAAACGACATTAGCTAATTCCGCGTGAAGCCACCCCCCACCCACCCACCACAACGGTTCATGAACTTCTCGGTCACTAATCAATCAAAACTGCGGTCAACCCACAACGCACAATCAAACTTATTCTTAATTAGTTTAATTATTAGCGTATTAGGGTAGGACTAGGAGGAATGATTGAATTTGTTGAAATCAAGAAGGCAGCATACACTGGCACGTGCCTCGGTGCCACGTGATTTGCCCCTTTCCATTTTTGTTTCCTTTATCATGGACCAATGTGTCCAAGTTCTTCTTCTTAGTCCTCACCCGACCCGATTTGGGTCGGTGGTTCCGGGTCACTATCTAGGCTCTGTTTTTACCCGTGTAATTTATCTAACGACGTTTCCTCATGTTCTTAATTCACGGGGTAACTTTTATCAAATTTTGGCCTTGTTCCGCTGTAAAGTGATTATGTCCCAATGTCCCATAATAGCTTATTTTTGTGTTGAAATTTGTGTATTTGAGGAGAGGGAATTCTCTAGAACCCAAAAAAATGGCTTATTCTGTACTTGTTTTCAATAAGTTAATGCTAACGAACAAAGCATTTGTTGTCGAGATCAAATTTTGTTGGACCTCGTCATCGACTGAACTAGAAATTTGTTTTAAAGGGGCTAAATATAAAAAATAGCAAAATTATATCAATCCGTCTTTTATAATAACATTTTTCAATTTGTCATGTCTTTAAATTGTAAAATAATGTCTTCAGTTTCAATGCACCTTATTTTATTATCCTTCTCAATAATGTCTTCATTTTCAAAATTGATTAATCTTAGTATAAAATTTAGTCCAACTATGATTAAATAAACTCAAATAGATTTCAAACCTGTATAAATTTTTCTAAATTTTTAAAAACCTAATTTCATAGTGTGTACATCTTTCACCCAAAAACAAATTAAAAAATCATTTAGATCACTGTTTATGGCAAATAGTTGAAACAAAAATGAATATAAAGGAAGACAGAAAAAAAATTGACCTACAATATAAATTACATGCGACATTCAAAATCAAACTTAATTGGAAACATCAAATTGACAATACAAGTAATATACAATAATAATCACTAAAAACAAAAAAAATACTAATTACGAATTTCAATTTGATTGGTACAGCAATGAAAAGTCAAAATCTTTTCTTGTCACACAACTAAATCAGCAAAGAAAATAAGAGATAGAGGTAGAGTAATAAAACTTGTTTTCATATCTAAAATATACTCCCAGTGGGGTCTACACCTCATACTGGGCACTATGTGGTTCCGCCACTAGACCTTGTTGAAAAGATTAAACTTGATTACTTCCGAATTATCGTACTCATAGAGAGTGTGAAGGATTTTGGTAAGTTTTGAGCTCATTTGTTATCGATATCTTTTCAGGTGAGAACATAAGTTTCGACGTCCTTTCTTCAATTTGATTGAATGGGTCCATACAATCCGATTTACTTCATTCAAGGTTCTCATCGGATCACGAGACCAATGCTTATCATTTACCAATACACGTCAGATAAACAATAATTGTCATTTTTTGATGAAAGTGTTTTTTAAATTTAAATTATTTGTACACTTTTCATCCCTCTCTTACCAATTAACTATCACCATTCTTTTTAATCAATTGATACAAATCCACGTTAATAAAAATAACTGTGATTACAATATTTTTAACTCGCCGACATCATTTAATTAATCTATAGTGCCAAAAGCCTAAAACATCTGGTTGATAAAAATTATATAAAATATTGTAACGTTTGATACCGTATTCAAGTGTTAATACATCTAGTTGATTAAAAATATGCAACTTGAATCCAAAATTTGGGATAGACATATTTTTGTGGTAGAATAACAAAAGACATGATAGTCTAGCTACTAGTCATGATTTGTATATTAATTAAGGGGCAAATGCTATTCCATTCATTTCATAATGTTTGTCTATCTTTCCATTTCGGTTGTCCCAAAAAGTTTGTCCATCTTTTTAACTTTCCATTTGTATCACACTTTTATTACCATATTACTCGCATTTAATCTCATATATTACCTTCATTACCTAACTTTTCCATCACCTTTATTATTCTTTCTATAAAATTATAAAAATACCCTCATCCAATCTTATATATTACTCCCAATTATCCATCTTTCCCATCAACTTTATCATTTTTTAACTTTTATTTTATATATTACACTAATTATTCAACTTTTTAACTTAGTATTAATTACCGTGTCATTTGTACTTTATGGACAAATAATTTGGGACGGAGGGAGTATTTTTCACACGTACTCCTAACACAAACCAAAACCTACTGAAGATAAAATTTAAACATCAAAAATATTTGAGATACTTTATATACATAAAGTGAAATTATCAAAATTTGTGTGACTTAAATTGTAAAAATAATTTTCCTAATAAATACAGTATTAGGGATTTCTTTTTAAGTTATAAATGGATTTTTTCCATAGTGTAATAAAGTACACAAATTTCTTTCTCTCATCAGTCTCCCGCGTTAGCGGTGCAACTTCTTGACCCCACCACCACCACCACCACCACCTCTCTCTTTCTATTTCTCCTCTCATTTTATTCATCACCCCCCTCACTCTTCTCAGCATTCCGCATCTTCCTCATATCATTTTCATTCAATTCGCTGAAATCTTAGAACCAGATTTTCTCACCGCATCTCTCATGTGTTAATGTCGTAGTTGATTCGGCGCGGTATCATTATTGCGAGACTCTGAATTAAGCTCAGCTCTCGTTTCCCGAACATCTCTCGAATTGGAGGGCACGAATCGCACGATTGAGTTTCATTTTCATGGTCTCTGGTTCGATCGGAAGTCAACGGGGTGTTTAGAGCTTCGGAAATTTGACGATGGCTAAGAAGGGGGCGGCCGTGGACGGAGATCCGGCGGCGAAGGCGGCTTCGGAGCTGAAACGGGAGCTGAGGAGGACGGTGGCGGCGATTTTCGGTGAGGAAAAAGACGAATTTGCCCTCGACGCCATTGACAGAGCTAAGGAAACCCTCTCTGCTCTTAGGGATTTGAAGCTCAGCAAAACGACGGCGTTGAGGATCGATGACGTGTCCCTGCGTTGTCCCGACGAATTCCGATGTCCTCTCTCTAAACATCTCATGAGAGATCCCGTTCTCATCGCCACCGGTCAGGTAATTTCAACTTTTCTGTGCCGTTAATTTTTTTGATTTTCCATGGGAGTAAGAAAATGGGGATTTCCTTTTGACTGCCTCTGAGTTTTGCATTTGAAGCTTCTTGTACTTTCACTGCTCAATTTCGAGTGATCCAGCTGATTGCATCATGATTTCTTCATGTCCCTATCATATTGGTGTTCCATTTTCAACTCTCAATTGCTATATATCGAGTTGGTTGTATGACTGATGTGCTCTGTTTCTGTGAAATCATGCAGACTTATGACAAGCCCTTCATCCAAAAATGGCTAAAATCAGGGAACAGAACATGCCCAAAGACTCAGCAAGTCCTTTCCCACACAATCCTGACCCCAAACCACCTAATCAAGACCTTGATCTCTCAATGGTGTCTTAATCGCGGGATCCGATTTCCTGATCACCAATCTGAATCAACAGATGGTGAAGACGGGTTAATCCTGGAGTCGGATCGAGATCGTTTTTCGTGCCTCCTTGACCAAATCTCCTCTCCCTCAATCACAGACCAGAAATCGGCTGCCAAGGAGCTCCGCCTCCTCACGAAACGAACACCGACCTTTCGCGCACTCTTTGGGGAGTCCAATACCTCAATCCTTAAACTCCTGAAGCCCCTGACCAGTCAAAACTCATCGGTGATTGTCGAAACCCACCCGGATCTCCAAGAAGATATCGTCACAACCCTCTTGAACGTGTCAATTTACGACACCAACAAGAAGCTCGTGGCGGAGACCCGTGTGGTGATTCCCGTCTTAATCGAGTCATTAAGACGCGGAACGGTTGAAACGAGGAGCAATGCAGCTGCAGCGCTGTTCACATTATCAGCGCTCGACTCCAATAAGACACTAATCGGGGAATTGGGTGCTTTGAAGCCCTTAATCGAGCTGTTAAACGACCCGGGCAACCATCTATCAGCTGTAAAAGACGCGGCTTCAGCGATTTTTAACCTATGCATCCTCCATGAGAATAAGACGAGGGCGGTGAATCTGGGGGCGATCAGCGTTTTGTTGGCCAGGATCAAGAACGGTGTCCATGTGGACGAGTTGTTGGCGATTCTTGCGATGCTTTCGAGTCATCATAGGGCAGTTGAGGAGATAGGTGAGTTTGGAGGCGTGCCTTGCCTTCTCGGGATCGTAAGGGAGACGTCTTGTCCGAGGAACAAGGAGAATTGCATAGCAATACTCTATGTTGTTTGTATGAATGACCGCGGAAAGTTGAGGGAGATGCGGAAGGAAGAGAACGAGCACGGGACGTTGTCTAAGCTTGCTCGGGACGGGACGTCTAGGGCTAAGAGGAAAGCCAATGGGATCTTGGAGAGACTGAACAGAGCTATGCATCTTACACACACTGCTTGATGTGTGGATTTTGGTGGAATTTTGAATCAGGAAAGTATGTAAATTTTTGTATCTTCTCAGCCCTTTGTGTTTTTCACCAGGCTTGTAAATTATTTTGTTTGATATGTTCTTCATTTTTGTTGGTTTTGTTTTGTTCTTCTGTTAATTAAACGTACAAGTTACCAGAGAGTTATGTTCATGCATCTTCTGCAGGTGAAGTTTTTTCCTGCTAGTGAATTTGATGCTTTTGTCCTTACTTTGACCCAATGGACAAAAAATGCAGCTTTTTTTACACGTGATTAACACTACGGGGAAAAAAAATATTCTCCAATGTACCATTCTAAAAAAAATTATTCTCCAAGGCAGAGTCAATTTTTTTGATTTGTAGTTTACCTTGCAGTTGAGATGAATTGTTCTAGTCCATTCATAACAAATGTTCCTTTGAAAAATCAGATTGTCTGATTGTAAACAGTTGCAAGTTTCTTGAAAGAAAAATGCCAAAAGAGTACTTTTGAAAGTTGCATCAAATTTGTCACTTTTATTGGGGGAATTGAGAACTGTGCTTGCCGACAAGTTAGAATACGGAACAAAAGCTAAACCTGTCATGGATTTCAGTGGTTTTGTTTGAAGTTAATGAATGGCTGATAAAAGAGAATGGGGCACATGACATGAACAATGTGCGCATTCTTCATGCTACGTGCTCCATCAATTTCCAGTGGATAAGTGCACGAAATGACACGAATTTGAGGCGAGGAATGAAATAGCCTTTTTCCGGTTGGTTCGGATACGGTCGTTTGGATTCAAGTTGAGTATAACTATTGGACTTCATATTATATGTATATAATCATGTTTTATTTAAGTTATTAAATAACAAAATTGAACAATAAAACAATAGCTCAATTTTTTTTAATTATCATAGAATAGGCGAGCATCGAACACCAAAACACCATTCAGTAGAAATTTATAACTTGAAATAATTTAAACTATTACTTCTACGATTTAAAAAATGTATACTATGAGTATATATGATTCGTTATTAGGCACTAAGACATACTTAAAGTACTTATGCATTTAAGTACAGTACCATTTAATAAAAATTTCATGTTAATCGTGTTGGGTCGGGTCAGAATTGTATATGGGTAAAACTTCAAATGGATCTCAGGTCGTTCGGTTTTTTCCAGCTTTGGTTATGTTTTGAGAGCTAATTACAGTATGTACGTGTTTTGAGGTGGACTAATTTATAGTTGAATTATACATTTTAATTACTTTGGACCCGGCAGGAATCAAATACTATCCATTAACATTTCAGATGGAGGAAGAACAGTAGAATTAGCACCAGTTATTGTAATGTGCTGATGCCTAGAGTGGAACCGCCTAGAGTTATACAGTAATTGTTAGAGAATATAGCTAAAAAAAGAAAGAATCTGTTCATTTGATATTGAAGCAAACTTTTGTCTCCACTAAGCACTAGACTTCTACTATCTTTTTTTTTTTGATCTGGACTAGACTTCTACTATCTATCTTGGGTTGAAAGGGTGTTTTTCATATTGGTGATTACGCGGCAATAACTTTTCACATAATGGTAGTGGATGCATAAATTAAGCTCTGACTTAATCAGATAAAATGAATAGTTTTTGAAGTCCATGTTGACCACTATAATCTTAGCCTAAGTCTACATAATTATTACATATGATATATTTTATTTTTTAATATTTATTTGTCTTCGGCGATGGACACTAATAAGGTTTTTTTTCCCTACGAAATCAGGTAGAACTATTCATATTTTTTGATCTGGTAGAACTATTCATATTTGGATAAGATTATTTGTGTATTTTTAATAGAGATTCGTATCTTTACTAATCAAAGGTGAAAAAGTCATTTCTAGATAAGTCATCTCTGGATTCAACAAGCTGATATTGACAATGCAAGTAATGCATATCAATACAGAAGATACAATACTACTAATATCCTCTCTGCTCAATCTTCTAGTTTCAACCACTAGAATGCACAACGTACCATAACACATAGAATGACATGAAAAATCTACTAATAGGACTCAAAAGTTGCTCATAACAACTTGCAGTGGTAAGCAGAGGAGTACAAGTTAGAGCCTTAAAGTCATGAATCAGCCATACATACATATCCGATTTGACGAAACGGAACGGGGGAAATCTTAAAGGATTAAGCCATATATTGCCTGCGTATCTCGTGTTGTAAACAAGGACACACAAACTAAATGTTTTCAGTCAGGGAAAAGCATGCTTTGCACAAAGTCATAAGCCATACTTGCATAAAACGTACTATATATGTTCCGTTTTAAAGAAATGTACCCAGTTTTGGCCTCACACAAGACCAACTCCATTGGACACCACTTAGGTTTAACTAGAGCTAGAACCCTGCCTTTCTCCGACAATACTTCAACTAAATCCCTGCCCGATTCTTCCAACGGGCAGAGCACATTATTTATAGAAACAAAAACGTGGAAGCTGAAAATGCGAGCCCATGAATTACCCTCTAGCCGCGAGTGTAAGTCACATCTATGAGGAAAGTCATAAGCTGTCCAGCACAGGAGTGAAAGACTACCTTTCCAACGACATGGTACACCTTCTCCGATGTACCTTGCATTAGGTGCCCTGATGAGCTTAAAACTTTCGATTTGAACCCGATCCGATCTGAAACTGACCCGAACCGAAATGACCATAATAAAATGTAAACCAAACTGAACCGAATCAAACTGCACCCGAACCGAACTGACCCGAACTAAAGCTGATCCGAAATGAATCGATCCAAAATGACCCAATCTAATCCTGACGGCCCGAAATGACCCGAAATCATCCAAACTAAATCTTAAGAGTAGATATACTATTAAAAATATAATAAAAATTTAAAGAGTAATGATATAAAATATTAGAATGGTGGTGCACACAAACAATATATAGTAAAAGACCGAACAAGTACATCTACACGTATAATAGCAACCAAATTGTGTCTCAAACGTTTCACTTATCAAAAAAGAAGTTGTAATGATTAAACAAACAATAATCATTTCATTGTACTTTGCATGTCTTAGAGAAAATAAAGAAGGATTTGGCTATATGGCATTTGGAAAATGCCATATAGCATGAAAATACCACAATATGTCAAATTTGCACACATAGCATAACCCCTCTCTCCACCAGTTGACCGACCGTTGACCGGTGTTGACCAACCGTTGACCGGCGTTGACCGACCGTTGACCGGCGTTGGCTGTCATCAATTGTCACCTCAAAGTGACAATATTCACACCTAATTGTCACCACAAGTGACAATATTCACACCTAATTGTCACCACAAAGTGACAATATTCACACCTAATTGTCACCACTAGCGACAATATTCATATTAATTGTCAACAAAAGTGACAATATTCACACCTAATTGTCAACACAAATAACAAGATTCACACCTAATTGTCAACACAAATAACAATATTCACACCTAATTGTCAACACAAATAACAATATTCACACCTAATTGTCACCACTAGTGACAATATTCATATCAATTGTCACCACAAGTGACAATATTCACACCTAATTGTCACCACAAGTGACAATGTTCACACCTAATTGTCAACGCAAGTGACAATATTCACACCTAATTGTCAACGCAAGTGACAATATTCACAGCTAATTGTCAACACAAGTGACAATATTCACAGCTAATTGTCACCACTAGTGACAATATTCACAACTAATTATCAACACAAGTGACAATATTCACAACTAATTGTCAACACAAGTGACAATATTCAGCAATTATTCACACACTCAATTGTCATCACAAGTGACAATATTCAGCAAATAACTAGAAGATTATAGTAATTATATCGAATAAGTATAGCTAAAACAAGACTTATGCACATAACACCAAATTATCATCACAAGTGACAATACATGTCAAATGTATAAGACTTATGCACACAACTCCAAACTATCATCACAAGTGACAATATATTTCATCACCAATATTATCAAAAAAATCTTCTTGATAACACCTAACTGTTATCACAAGTGACAATATTCAACAAATAACTAGAAGATCATAGTAATTACACCTGATAAATATAGCTAAAACAAGACTTATGCACAAGTGACAAAACAATCTTTAATAAAACTCATTGCCATCACCATATTATCAAAAAAACTAAATTATCATCACAAGTGACAAAACAAATTGTCATCACATAATCAATCAAGTATCATCTTAAATAATCATCACAAGTGACAAAACGAAGTGTCCTCACATAATCAATGAAGTACCATCTTAAATTATCATCACAAGTGACAGAACGAAGTGTCATCACATAATCAATTAAGTACCATCTTAAATTATCATCACAAGTGACAAAACGAAGTGTCATCACATTACACTCTAACTAGCAAATAATCACAAGTGACAGAAAGCAAAGCTAAATAGAGAAAGCGACAAACCAGCAACTGTCACTCGCAGTTGTAACATAAGTAGCAGCTTCACCAGATTGCAAAATCCAACATCTCTTCCACTCAGCAAACATTGTCGTGCCACACAAGATATTCATACAGATCCGCAATCAAAATCAGCAATGAGCACAGAAATTGCTCGAATAAAGTGAAATCCGAGCACTAATGAACAGATCCAACTAGAACTAAGCCGGAAACCGGAAATTCAAAGCAGTAATCAAAGCCGACGGAGATTAAACGAGGAGAGAACTTACGATTTTGAGATTGATCCAAATCAAATGAAATCTTTGCTCCTACACAGCATCACGAGGAGAGAACTTCTCCGATTCCTTCGCCGAGCCTCGATTCAAGCGATTAGGACAGCGTGGAGTCGGAGATGGCTGACTTTGCCAGATCTGAGCAATTCCTCCCTCAATCCCGCTCTACATCTCAATCGCACTCCTTCCGCCGACGCCGGAGGCGGAAGACGTGGCCGGTCCACGCTCTCAATGGCGGCGGCGTTGTACACGGGACTGGCCACCGGATCTGACGAAGGAGTGAGAGGTTGGGAAGGATCGGCGCGAGAGGAAGGCAGAGAACGGATCGAGGAAAGGAGAGTGACGGTGGCGAGCGCGCCGTTGGAGAGGGGAGGAAGGTCTGGCTTTGTGGTGGATCGCCGGTGCCGCCTTTGGAGGACGAACGAAAGAACAGAGAAGACGTGTTTGAGGAGAGAGAGAAAGGATTTGGGTTTTATATTTTTTTTTATGCTATATGTGCAAATGACCCATATTATAGCTACACGGGCAAAACACCCTAACATCTCTGCCGCTCCGTTTAATTTTCTCGAAAATAAACTTAGTGATCCGTATCCGATCCGTTAGTAGCCGGATACCCGATAAGAAATATCCGTTTGGATTGGATATCCGAGACAAGATATTTTGGATATCCAAATTATCCGTTTTAGCATGTTTTTTCAAATTATATTATTAAAAACAAGAAAAGTTATGAATAAAAAAAGATATAACTATCCAAATTATCCAGATTTTATCGGATCGGATCGACGGATCAGATATTTTTGTTCACCCCTGCCACCAAGCCAAGTTGTATCCCTAAATCTTACGTAAAATATTTGCTATATCAGGGGCCCCAATTATTTGAGGGCTCAGCTCCATCTAACCGGTTGAACTGACACTGATTAGCATATTTAAATTGAGACACATGTTAAAAAATATAGATATGTCTTGAATGTTTCAATACTATGTTATCCAATCTAGTTAATGATTTATTATACAAGATAAGCCTGATAAACTATTTTAACCGTATAAATAACATATATATACAAAAATGAAATAACACTATTTAAAATTTTAAATAAAAATCGTGTGTAGCAGGTAAGCATTAACTCTACGTACCCCGAATTTAGAACGGGAGTAGCAGGTACAAGTAGAAGTGCTCCTGTAAATGAAATGACTCCGAGGGACTCGAAATTGTTGAAACCCATTTAGAAAGAATGGAAATAAATCTGAATGAAGTTAAGATGAACATGGTACATGTTATATAAGATAAGAGTATAATTTAATTAATAGGTGTCCTTATAGCCAAAATGGAATTTAAGATGAGACTTTTTAAAAAATCTCATAGCATATTATTAGTTCCCTAAACACGTACATGCATATTACTATTTTGTGACCTCTACTCCAATCAATTATATGTACCAAACAAACCCACTATTAGTTTTAAAGATAGATAAACACGTGAATTATAATGGAAACAACAGAGGATCAATTCTCACTCGCCTATCTAGTTGTCCAACTTTATACATTGAACCTGGAATTGAAAAAAGTGAAAATGAACTAAGCATGTGAGTCAATTTTACATCGCATGAATAAAAGTAAAGCATCATGCTCTAGTGGAATTCGATGGATACATGAGATATGATGCATACCAGAGAGTGGGATGTGCTAAGAGTACAAATTCAAAGTGCAAAAGAAGAATTGTCCCTTATCGAATAAGGAACACTACGAACTCGGTGAAGAACAAAACCAATCTCTAGAAAGGACTTATACAACAAAAAGTAGGGTGTCGATGCCTGTAGTGGGGTTATTGTGCTGTCAAAGAGGAGGAAGATTACTAATTAAATAGATTCCTCTATTTTTAATTTGTTCAAAATGCAAATCCAAACGGACCCTATATGTTTGTTTGTGTTTATCCCAATCCGACCACCTTAATTGGATGTGTACCTTTTGATGGCTAGGCGGCCTAGGCCGGGTCAATCTTAATTTTGAGGCTAATTGGCATGTAATATGTATGACCCAAAATAAGTTGGTAAAATAAAAAATACCCTTTTTTCGGCTAAATAGTAAGGATACCCTTTTTTGGGTATTTTTAAAATAAAAACTTGTGTAATTAAAATAAAAAATTAATTCATATCCGAAAAATTGCAGTATAATAGTATATTTAATAATTTCCTTATAAAAATTTAATTTCAATTAACTTCCTTTATTGTTCGTTGAATTGATGCGTTCCTTGATGTGTAACAAACTAACAATATATAATCAACAAATCTCAACAAAAGCGCAAAAAAAAAACAAAAACAAAAAAATCTCCATTGGAGATTTAGCTCTTGTACGTAAAGCGTATATATGTTCTCTTCCTTCACATCTTCTTCTTCTCTTTTTCTTTATAACATTGACCCTCCATTTCACTTGTCCCAAAGTTTAAGCTATATGTTGCTCTACCTTCTTCTACCTAATCATACATTAAAATGCACTAAAAGCATGCAGTTAATGGTGCAAGATTAATCCTATCATGAAATAGAAAAATATTGTACAATATGACCGTATGTTCACGATGGTCCGTGATCCGCGACGATAATCGAGATGGAATGAAATCGAGATGCAATCGAATTTCATGAGAGAAGTAATTACGGACAACATATCTGATTAACTTGACCTTACAATATTTAGAGTTTTGGGAAGGAACTCGAATTCACCTTGTAATTTTTTGGTTTTTTGGGAAGGAATGGTTAGAGTGAGATTAGAATTTGAATTATTTTTTATTTGTAAGAAAGTGTCAAAATGTTTAAAGATAGATGGATGGACTGAACTCTATTGCTAGAGGTCCAGTGACGGACAGGGGCAATAAATCTGTTCAAAGGTGGTCCGATTTCTCCTGGACTTTTTTATGTTGATTTGGATGTTCTAATTATGAAAAAAATAAAACCATTTAACTCCTTTTAAAAAAATATTGTAATTTAAGATTTGGGTATCGGTGCCAATTTTTCTAAATGAAGGTATTTTTGCTATACATATATATACATCACGTTGACAAAACGGAACGAGAGAAATATTCAAGGATTAAGCCATATATTGCTAGTGGATCTCGTGTTGTAAACAAGGACACACAAACTAAATGTTTTCGGTTAGGGAAAAGCATGCTTTCCACAAAGTCATAAGCCATACTTACATAAAATGTTCTATGGTACGTCTTCAAAGAAATGTACCCAGTTTTGGCCTCACACAAGACCAACTCCATTAGACACCACTTAGGTTTAACTAGAGCTAGAACCCTACCTTTCTCCGGCAATACTTCAACTAAATCCCTGCCCGATTCTTCCAACGGACAGAGCACATTATTTATAGGAACAGAAACGTGGAAGTTGAAAATGCGAACCCATGAATTACCGTCTGGCCGCGAGTATAAGTCACATCTATGAAGAAAGTCATCAGCTGTCCAGCACAGGAGTGAAAGACTACCTTTCCAACGACATGGTACACCTTCTCCGATGTACTTTGCATTAGGTGCAGGGCCGGCCTTTTGCCTTGTTGGCCTAGGGCGATGGCCCAAGGCCCCAAGGCAATAGGGGGCCCCTAACCTAGATAGTATTAGTATCTATCTATATATACTATAAATTTAGGAGGTGTACTCCAAAAATGCTCCATTTATTGATAATTACAATCTTACTTATATCAATCTTTTAGGTGGCTTTTTTATACGTTTACTCGACCGAATTTTGTCAACCTTAATCGATTCATGTTTTATTTTTCGGTAAGACTTACTATACTTAACATTTTATTTAAATTGATCAATTGATTAGTTATAATTATTAGATTTAAAGTTGGTTAATGATTTGGGTAGTTTAATGGTGTTTTATACTAGTTTGATTAAAGGTGGTGATTTAGTAATTTTTTTGCTCGAAGGTGATCTAGTAATTTGTGTGTGCTTGAATTATCTCTTGCTGGTAGTGTAAACTTAGGGAGTGGTTCACAGAATTGATAAGTAATTAATTAGTGAGGGGTATTCACTAATTTGGTGCTTAATTAATTAATTTTTGTGTAATTGTATCAGTAAAACACTCAAATTTCCATTGAGATCTTTTTTGCTAATTTTTAAGATACTAATCATTTTAATTAAGGCCTGACACAAAAAGTTTGTACATCAACGTGCTTTATTTCTTTGGGATGAAAGATGATGATTTTTGAAGTGTGCTCAAAAGTCATAACTATTAGCATGAATTTTTATGTTCATAAATTGTGTTGTTTTCATTTGTGCATTAGTTAAAAGGAGTAAACTAAGTTTAAAATAACCATGTTTAAATACTAAGTAATAATTTTGGGTATATAGGGTCTTCAATTTATATTTTGCCAAGGGCCTCCAAAATATTAGGACCGACCCTGATTAGGTGCCCTGATGAGCTCAAAACTTTCGTGCTTGAAGTCAAAGGACAATATGACATTATCCCTCAATACACCCTCGCCATCTATCGACAGAAGCTGCAATCCTATCCAATGACCCCAATCTCCTGTCATGACAACTTTATTGTTGTAGGAGGACACCCATCTTTTAACAGAAACTACACTCCACTCTTGTCACGCTGAAGAGTAAAGACGAAACTGTGTCCTACCCCTCCACCTCAACTCTAGTATGATTTTAAATTCTTTGGTTAAAGGGTCGATCCAGAAACCACTGCAATCCTTGGAATAGTCATCATTACCAGTCAGCAAATGGCGATGGACGGGGAGACTAAGCGTGAAGGACTTACGAAGGGATGGGTTCCAAATCAACAGCTCCTGTTCCCAATCACAGAGACAGACCACACCGTGTAGGGTACCCAATAGGGACATGACTCTACGGTCAACATGCCTTCGGATCCCAATAGTGCATGGTAGCGTATCCATCGACAAGGTGGAGGGATCAAGAAGCTGAAACTCCACAGAGTCTGTGTAAAATCTTGCATATTGGAAAATCATGAAGGGATTTTGAAGAGCAAGGTGGTCGTTCAACAGGGATGGGGAATCGATGTGCTCTTTCCCCCGCTTGCACACACATCGGAACCTCAATAGGGCTTTCACAGGCAAGCGCTTCACAATCAGAGGTGTTATATCGTCCGGTATGTAATCCCACATCTGCACACTCCGCAGATCCGGAAGACAGCAACCCACAAGTTAAGCTATGGAGGAGAAAGGTCGCAGAATTAGAGCGAATTGAAAAGTTGAGAGGGGTCGAATCGAATCTTACCTTAAACCCGAGGTTTTCGTCCTGAGCACACAAAGAAACGTCTTTTACGGTCTGCAAGCTTTTTAAAGGTTGTCGTCCTGAGCACTCAGAGAAGAGTTTCCATGGATGCATCCACATGTGAAATAGCCGCTTCCAGCCTCTCTTGTTGATCCTCCTCTCCTGAGGATTCCTTCCTTCCGACGCCATTCCTCTTGTTCGCTCTAACCTCTCAACCCTCTCTCTAAATCTCAACTTCCAATAGTTGAGCATCTGCAACACAATGGATGGAGAGGAAACACAGTATCAATCCTCTATTTATCTCTCTCTCTCTCTGCCTCGTGATCGTGATTCGTGAAGTACTACTTTTTTTTCGATCAAAAAGTAATAGCACTACTATATTCCTTCAAAAAAAAAAAACGGTGTCGTCGGCTGTTTTTACTGGGAAAGAGTAGTACTACTGTACTAGTACTTTTTTTTTTTAAAGGAATATAGTAGTACTTTGTGTGATTGGGCAATGGGCCAACAATCTGTTCTTGTTCGGTATAAATAAGTTTGGGCCCATATAAATTCAAATTTCCATAGCAACAACATTTGTTTCCTCTTTTATTTTGGTTCCCGAAACTGCCTATGCAATACACAAACAAGACCCAGCAAATTCCAAAAGAGAGGCATGAATCCATCTTAGTATCTATACTATATGTACACATCTTGCTTACCAAGTTGTACTAATGCTTCGTATTTTTTGATACTGTTATATATACACATATCTTACCAAATTCCAAAGAATTTCGGGTTTGCTTTCAATGCAAAATTCTTGTCCAATCGGATGTTCCATATCGAGATCATACCGGACGCAGCGAATAGCCATCTAGTAAAAACCTAACATGCTTATAATCCTTGGTCGTTGGATCGAACCCTAGGCCGGCGTCGATAACCCTATTACGAGCTGACGGCGAAGTTTGAGGAGGATGAGGAAGGATTCGGGCCCTTCCAATGTAAGGATTCCACAGCCTTAGATCGTTCTTGTTGGAAGTTTCGGTGTCATACTGTACGTGAAAAGGGGGCGAGCATGAATAGTCCACCGATGGAGCCGACAACGTGCCAATCTTTGGGCTTGGGTTGTGAGCCACGTCGACAAGTACTACGTCCAGGTTGTTGTCTCTTGAACCAGTCCATGTCGAGTGAGCCGTGGTTGGCCGTGACTCGGTAGGTTTTGCTGCACCTTACGACGCATTCCGTGGGCCCGTGCATTGCGGTTTGTTGGATCACGTGGATTCTGTTGAAAAGTGATTCAAACTTCAGTACGTAGTAGCACGTGTGATTAATTTACTTGGAAGTTGTTAGCTAGTTTTTAGCTAGTAATTAGGAGAGTCAAAATTAAAGTAGTTGCTGAACGTTGCACTTTGTTTATTTTAATTTTTAATTACTTCCACTATTTTAGGTTTGTTAGACGTGGTTGTTAGTTTAATCATCTTTATTTAAAGCATTGTAATCACTTGTTCTTAATTAAGAAGTTCAGCTCAAAACTCTCGTGCTTTCCTCTTGCAAAGTGAACCTTCTTCCTCTGTATAAACCAACATTTGGTATCAGAGCCTACGGTTATTTCCAATTTCAATGGCCTCAAACACTTTTTCCATTCAAATTCCTATTTTCAAAGGTGAAAATTACCATTCATGGGCCATCAAAATGAAGTCTTACTTAAAGGCTTTGAGTTTATGGGAGGTTGTTGAGAGTGATTTTAATCCTACCCCTCTTTCACAAAATCCGACCTTACAACAAATGAAGAAGTACGAGGAGGATGTAGCAAAGAGACCCAAAGCTCTCTCTTGCCTACACTCGGCGGTGTCGGAGGAAATATTTACAAGCATAATGGCTTGTGAATCCGCAAAAGGGGCATGGGATACACTCAAGGAGGAGTTTGAAGGCAATAGTCAAACAAAGAAGATGCAAATTTTGAATCTCAAAAGGGAGTTTGAGATGCAAAGGATGAAGAAATCTGAAAATGTCAAGGAGTATGCAAGTAAGCTAATGTCTATCGTTCATCAAGTTAGACTACTTGGTGAAGAATTTCCTAACCAAAGGGTGATAGATAAGCTTCTTGTAACCCTTCCCGAAAGGTATGAATCAAAACTCTCATCACTTGAAGATTCAAAAGATCTTTCGAAGATAACCTTTGTAGAGTTAGTCAATGCTCTTCAAGCTTTGGATCAAAGGAGAAACATGCGAGAGGAAGAAAATGGAGGTAAAAATGAAGAAGCTTATCTAGCAAAGAGTTCTTCAAATGGAAAAGGAAAAGTGCCTCAATGTGACCTTTGCAAAAGGGTTGGCCATAACGAAGACGATTGTTGGTACAAGGGAAAACCTCAATGTTACAATTGCAAGAAATTCGGGCATGTGAAAAAGAATTGTCGTTTCAAAAATGAAGATCAACCGCAGCAACAAATGTTAGTGCAAGAAGAAAGCCTATTTTAGTTGGAGAAATTTCTCCAAAAGGAAGTAGATGAGAAATGGTGCATCTACAAAGAAAAAAAATGTGTGGATGAGAAGTGGTGCATCTACAAGAAGTGAGTAGATGAGAAATGTGCATCTACAAGATTGAAGAAGACTAGCCATGCAAGAACAAGAGTTTGAATCAAGGGAAGATGTTGAAAAGTGATTCAAACTTCAGTACGTAGTAGCACGTGTGATTAATTTACTTGGAAGTTGTTAGCTAGTTTTTAGCTAGTAATTAGGAGAGTCAAAATTAAAGTAGTTGCTGAACGTTGCACTTTGTTTATTTTAATTTTTAATTACTTCCACTATTTTAGGTTTGTTAGACGTGGTTGTTAGTTTAATCATCTTTATTTAAAGCATTGTAATCACTTGTTCTTAATTAAGAAGTTCAGCTCAAAACTCTCGTGCTTTCCTCTTGCAAAGTGAACCTTCTTCCTCTGTATAAACCAACAGATTCGCGAGTCGGCGGTTTTCGATGACGTTGGTTAAGTGCGAGAGCGTGAACTCGCGGTCGTTGATCAAGTCGCGCCATGTTTTTGAGACGGAGCAGCCTTGTGAGGATCTCTTGGAAGAGTTCGGTTGGAATGTTTGGCCTCCTTCATCGCTTCATAGATCGAGTATCCATCGTAGCTAACAAAGTTGAGAATGCAAGAGGTTGCTTATGATCGTCAGTGAGAAATATTGGACTTGTGAAGAAGGGTTTCTTTCTGTCTTATAGTTTGGAATTTTCGTAAGGTTGTACTTCCAAAAGATAGATCAACCAAATCTTAATTCTAATCAGATCTTCCAAATCCTCCTCCCTTACATATCATCATACTATATATATATATATATAGAGGGGTTCAGGTAAAACACCTCTAATAGTAAAACGGATGAATGAATGTAGAGCGTCGAATTAAGAGATATCAATGGCTATGATCTAGTGAATATTGAATAATAAAAAAATTGATGAAAGTTGTAGCATAACAATAGTTTCCTTGATTATAGGTATTTGTTGGATAAGAAAATCAAAAAATAAAAAACATAATTAAAAAAATAAAATTCTTATCAAAACAAAACTCTGAAACAATACGTAGTTCCCATAATTGAAAATGTGTAACACGAACCAATACTTCAACAACATTCAATTCCAATGATTTTGTATCGACCATACTAAACTTTAGTGTAGCTATATTCAAACACATCAAGTTCACATTCAAATGATAACGTTGTATATTCGAAATTGGGTGAATTCAATAACCACATGATTTAGGCATCAAGATCCCTTTCACTGCTATCACTATCCGAATTCCATTATGAGTTTGTTGAAAATCTGAGATGAGAGTCTAGAAGTTTTGATTGTTTGAATTTGTGCACAGGTTTTTCAATTTGAAGTCTCTGAATTTGTTTATGGAAGGAACTACAACAGTAAGTCTATGAATTTGTTTGAATTTGTGAACCAGACAAAGATTAAGAAGAAGAAGAGAGTCAGAGACAAAGAGAGAGGAGGAATCCCATGTTTTAATTCCACATTTGCAAGGAATTGAAAAAGAAAAAGAAAAATATTATGCCACATCGTTAAATTTGGACGGAATGAAACGCAGAAGGCTTAGGGGTGGTTAATCGTTAACAGAACATATCATATGGGTGATTTTACTTAATATCGCATTATTGGGGTGGTTAAGTGAAATATAGCATATGATAAGAGTGGTTTTCAGCGTTTAAGTCAGAGACAAAGAAAGAGGAGGAATCCCAACGTTTAAGCTTAGATTTTTTTGAAGGATACAATTGTTTAGAGCACAAGTGAAATAAGGCTACACAATAATTGTTTGCTTTTCAGTTCGACGCTACTTATGATATCTGGGCTTGTATTGATTCTCTCCATCCTCACAGTGTATAAAACAAATCTATGCATTTTGATTAGGCTCATATTGTTAGTTGCAATAGAAGGCTATTGAGACTTGATTGTTACTGAAAGATTACAAAATACTGGTGTACATGACTTGGGCTCCATGGAACACTCGAAGGTAGAAATATACAACAACAACTACAACATTTACCCAGGAGAATCCCGCTATCGCAGGATCTGGGGGGTCAGAATGGGGGCATTTCAGACCTAGATGGAATGCGCCCAATACCACCCAAGCAAAAGGAAACTGAACAACTCGAGAAACTAAACAGAAGGTAGAAATATACACGATATGATATTTACAAAAGGTAACTTTCATGGCTCTAAGTCTTTAACTATTTACTAATACGATAATGCCCCCGTAGGATGATGCACGAACAAAGACCATAAGTTTGGACCAATTGGTTATAAGTCGTGAGCCGCGAGCCGTGAGCCGTGAGCCATGAGCTGTGAGCCGTGAGCCGTGATCCCATTCCAACACGAGAACTTGAAAACCGTTTGATCTCGTTCGAAAACTGGTGGGTTGAAACCCGTAAAAGTGAACTTAAAATCAGATAATAACCGAATTCGTTAACCTGAATCTTATTGGGTTGAAACCTGAACCCGACCATCAACCCAATTTTTTATGTATATAAAAATTACGATATACTTTATTATAACAAAAAAGTATAAAAAATAATGTTTTTATAAATATTATTATTTAATCATTATATTGTTTAATAATTTTAAAATATTTGAAATTCTTGACCCACTGATCAACCCGAGAAGACTGAACTCAAACCCGATCGAGCCGACCCATTTGATAAGTCTACTATTAAGCGAAAATAAATGTACATTTGTCCAATAAAATGATGTAAAAATAAAATGATCTTTCCATTATAGACAAACAAAAGTGATATAGCAAGATTGGAACCGTAGCCAATGTATGATATCCATTCGTATGTCTTATTTGATGAGCCTACAATTCACATTAATTACTATTTTCATTATTTGTGTACTTATTTAATATTTTTATAACGATAATTATTAATTAGTTTGTTATTGTATTGATTATTAGGTCTTTAATTTTTTGTTAATACTTAAAAAAATTGTTTTTCAAGAAATCGAAAAATTTATCAAACAAAAATAAATCTCAATTACATTGAACAATAGAAAATAATCCTCACTCCCTAGACATTTGAATATATTCATAAATTGCCTAAGTTTCAATCCTCAATTTATCTATATACTCCATCTATTGTACAATATTAGTAAAAAAATTTATAGTTTTTGTTATAAAAATTAGCAAGTGTTATTAAGAGAAAAAAGCGCATATTGATTGACATAATTTTAACAGCAAAATGGCATAAAAATGGAATATTTTTTTTGATTATAGATGTTATAGTCAGAAGGTGTGAGCGCTTGGAGTTAGGTGTTTACAGAAGAGCTAGAGGTCGCCCGAAGAAGCGTTGGATAGACAACATAAAGCAGGACATTGACTTGTTAGGTATTTCTGTCGCGTTGGCGCAGTGCAGAGAGTTTTGGAGGGAGAAGATCTCGGTTTTAGACAACTAGTTGCTTGTTAGTAGAGCTTGGCATAGCTTCTGCGTTGTTCTGTTAGTTATAGCATTCTTTTCTTCTTTTCTTTGCTTTTCTTTCCTTTTCTTTGAATTTCGTTTTAGCTTTAGTATTAGATGCGTTGTTGTGTTCAGGCTAGTCAGTTTAGTTTGTTGAGTGTTTCCTCTTGGGTTGTTCTGGGCGTATTCCATCTAGGTCTGGATTGTCCCCATCCTAACCCCCCAGATCCTGCTTGTGCGGGTTTCCCCTGGGTAAATGTTGTTGTTGTATTATAGATAAGTGAACAGGCCAGGGTGGCCTCTCGTACGCCACGTACAAATCACGTGATGAAACGGTTCGGATAAGTGAACCGACGAACTAAAGCGTCAAAGTAACAGACCCGATCTTGAACCGATTCAAACCACTGCGTTTAAAGGACCGGGAGTTGGGATTTTGTACCCGTGGAACCGAAGAACCGAACCACATATTTCGGTTCGGTTATTGACAATTTACACGTAATAAATATCGGTTCACTTTCTATGCATATTTCGGTTCGAGTTAGAAAAATAAACGAACATTATACAATCGATTTTAGTTAAAAGTATATTGTTAGTTTATACGGTAGACAGACTCTCTCTCGACCCATCCCCAAACCCCGTCCTCCAAACCCTAGTCGCCACCCCCGTCCTCGCCGGAGTCGCCGCCAGTCCGCCCCCCCCTCGTCCTCGCCTCCTCGTCGTCGCCAGTCGCCACAATTTCTCGCGCCTCCTTCGTTCGCCACCACCCCTCGTCGCCGAGTAAGTAGCCAATTTCGCCTCCTCCGTGAGCCTTTAGATCTCTTAATTACCTTCCTTCACCAGTTGATTATTATGGATAGATAGCTTCCATTGTCGATGAATATGTATCATCCACATAAGAGGACGTTTAGTTTTGTGATCTCCCAATTAAGATGAATGCCTCTCTGTATTTCTATTTTTGTTTAATTTCATTTGATTGGTTTGTGCTGATTCTTTCTTGTTGATCTTCACCCCGCCTCTTCCATTTTAATTTTTTTTATTTTTGTTGTTGTTTGTATAGGATTGGTCTGATTGCCCCAAATTCTTTTCTCTGCGTTTTGCTGTATTGAATTTGAAACTCTCAGGTGAATTGAATTTGAAACTGTGCACTAGTTCTTATCATTTTGCATTCGTTGATGCCTTGTTTGTGATAAATTGCGCGTTTTCCTAATTCTTTGCAGAATCTGGGACACGAATCTTGGATATAAACATCCACACAGCTCCATTTGAATATAATGAAGCTAGAGGAACTAAACCGTTGTCAGATTCAAGAATGGTACCCGAAATTCAAATCCGTCTCTCTGAAGACCATAGTCCATGAGCTTCCACAAGCCTTCGTTCAGTACCTTCTGGAAGATTCTGGACCCTTCCTTCTCCCACTCTCCATCACAAGCGAAGATGCATTCCCGAACAGAGTTCACAAACCCGAAGACGAAGAGGACTACCAACTCTCCGAAGGATCTGGCAGTGAAGCTGAGGATGCGCCTTCTCCACCTTCCTTCCCAGAGCTTGAGCGACAAATCAAAGAATCAATTGAATCCCTTGGAGGTTCAGTCTTCCCAAAGCTGAACTGGAGCTCACCGAAAGACGCTGCTTGGATTAGCTCAACTGGGACACTTAAATGCACCTCTTTCAGTGAAATAGCTCTTTTGCTCAAGTCATCAGATTCTGTTACACATGATCTTTGCCATGCGTATGAATCTTGCAGCGATAAAGCCTCATCAAGGCCTAACAGCTTCTATCTCGCTCTCAGAAAGTGGGCTCCGGCCCTGAGACCCGAGAGAGAGTTCAGGTGCTTTGTACACAGGCAGAGACTTATCGGGGTTTCACAGCGAGAGGTCACAACCTTCTACCCATCTCTTCTGGAAAGTAAAACCGAACTTGAGGATGTGATTCTTGATTTCTTCACTGAGAAAGTAGAGGGCAGATTTGAGTCTGAGAAGTACACTTTTGACATCTATGTTACAAAAGGAGGGACAGTTAAGCTTATGGATTTTAACCCATGGGGCGCGTTTACGCTGCCTTTGATGTTCACTTGGGAGGAGCTGGAGGAAATTGCGAAGAATGGGGATGATGGCAGTTTGGAGTTTAGAATTGTAGAAGGCCAGTGTGCTGTACGACCAGGATTGAAGACAGCGGTTCCTTATGATTACTTGGATATAAGCCCTGGGAGTGGCTGGGACCAGTTCTTGAAGAAGGCCGATGAGGAGTTGAAGCGTCAAACAGGTTCTTCAGAACACCAAGCTTAGTGAATTTTCGCTTTATTCAGAATTGTTCTATTTCACATATATAAGCCCTTTTGAGGAAGTAACATTGTGTTTGGATGCTTTGCTATCAACTTGTCATACTACTTGATGTTATACAGAAAGCATTTGCCTTGTTTTATATAGCATATGTGCTAAAACTGGGTAAAATATGTTCATGAAGGGCAAACGTTCTCCAATTTTACAGCATATACTTACTACTTACTTTCTGTGTGTTATAATTTGTAAATTCGAACAGACAGATGTTCCCTAAAAGAATAATGTGAAAGTGCTTGTGGATGCTTGATGACACACAATTCTGTCTCTCAAGTAATCTAAAACAAATTGTTTTATTCAATGGTTTCTTAATTCTTTGTTTTTTGGGTCTGGGAAAAAACCCTCATTTAACTAAGATTTTTTTATTATTATTCGTTGGGAGATTTGTGAGTTAAGTTTGGAAAACCGTTAAGAGGAGGATAGCTTTCCCGCGTTCTTTCGTTTTCCCCTTTCCAAAAGAATACCAAATCCAAATGCAACTCCCCCTTCCTCCCTCAAAAACCTTCAAATTCACTTCTCCAAGCAAAGTATTTGCTCCTAAGCATGCCTCCAATTCTCACAACATAAAAACCCTCGATCATTTTCCATCCAAAGAAGAGTCAACCAAACAAAACCTGTCATAGTCCCCTCTCATAATCTCTCAAATCCTTCCTACCAAACAAATCAATGGAGATGGAAAACAAAAAACAGCAATCTCCTCCAGCACAGCCACAGCTCGCCCTCATGGCCAAGTACACCAAGAGGGCAATCCTAAAAACCGTCCTCACACGAACTGACGGTGGATTAAGTCTGATTGGCCAGAAGGTAGTGGTTGGAGGGTGGGTGAAGTCTGCCCAGGAAATCAGGAAAGATCCTCTGCATGCCCTGGGGCCTGGTGTGGCGCCGCTCGATTTGGCCAAGATTAATCAACCTCAACCGGCGGGGAAAAGTGGGGTGAATTGCACTGAGATTCTTCATATTCCCATGCCGTTTGTTCGGAGCTTACTCAAGGCGTTTCGCATCAGCCATGAGCACGACAAGGGTAAGAATGAAGGGACAGCTCTTGATCGCCCACCACTACGGCTGCCATCAACCGTCTTCTTGCAAGTTAGTGATGGATCTTGTGTGCCTAACCTTCAGGTAAAATTTTCAGACCTGGGTTTTCAAAACTCCATATATTCAGTCATTTAGTTGAAAAACTGTAGTTACCCAAGATATGTAATTTAGCATTGCATTCACAGGTTGTGGTGGAGTCAACTCTGGCTCCTCCCGAGCACATATTGCTCACAGGAACTTGCATACTTGTTGAGGGAACAGTGCAAAAGGTGGTATCATCACGACCAAGCAAACACCTCATTGAGGTCAAAGCTGAAAGTGTGCTACACCTCGGGATTGTTGATCACGAAAGGTATCCGCTTTCAGAGAAGCGTGTTCCACTGGATACCTTGAGGGATTGGGCCCACTTTCGCCCACGAACAACCACCGTGAGCTCCTCATCTTCAACTCTTCATACCATTCCTAAGTGATAGAAATGTGTTTTGGTAAAAGATTTATTCTATGTTTTTTCAATCTCTTGTAGGTAGCCTCTATAACGCGAATCAGTAATGCGCTGACCCACGCTACACACAAATTCTTCGAAAACAATGCCTTCCTACACATTCAAGTCCCAGTAATCACCACCACCGACTGTGAAGGAAATGGTAACAACTTCCACATCACAACGCTTCTCAAGCCAACACAAAAAGAAAGCGACGTTGATGAAGCCAAAGGAGGAGGAATCAGCCTTGAATCCATTAAGGCATCAATCAAGGAGAAGAGCAACCGCTTGGAGGAGCTCAAGAGTGCCAATAGCAATAAAGAGGCATTCTTTGCTGCTGTTCAGGATCTCAAGAAAGCGCATGAAATGGCCGCTCAATTGGAAGCTAAAGAGGAGGCCAAGAGGAGACGTAACAAGAGAAGTGCTTCTTCTTCTGCCTCTGCTTCAGCTTCTAGGAGAGTTAGCTTTGAAGAGGATTTCTTTGCTTGTCAAGCTTATTTGACTGTCTCTGGGAGGCTGCATCTTGGTTGCTATGCTTGTGCTCTTGGAAATGTGTACTCATTTGGACCAAGGTTTAAGGCGGAAGCTTCTAGATCTCCTAAGCAAGCCGCTGAGGTTTGGAAAGTCGAGGCGGAAATGGCCTTTGCTGAAGTAGAGGTATATTGCTACAATATTCATATTAAGCTTGATTTGGATGAGTCTTCACAGGACGAAATTGGATTTTAATACTTACTCAGACATAAGTTTTTATATTTGAATACAAAACTATGTCTAAAAAGTATTATTGATTACTTGATGGCAAAAATTAATATCATTACCTTTGTAAATTGGTAATATGTGTTGTTCTTGCTGATTTTTTTCTCCCAGGAAGCAATGAATTGTGCAATTGACTATCTGAAGTTTCTGGCCAAAGGGGTCACCGAAAATTGCTCTGAGGACATGAAATTTGTCCTTAAACGGATCGACAAGTCTGCTATAGACCGCCTTCAAGCATTGACTTCTGCTGATTTTGAGCAGATTTCTTACACACAAGCTGTAGATGCTCTGAAACAAGTAAGCCTTATGCAGACATCTTTGAGCTCTGCTTTCCAACATCTGTACACTACTGCACTTCATCATGATTTCTTTTTCTCAGGTTATTACTGTGAAGAAATTCCAGGCAGAAGTTGAATGGGGTGCTCCTCTAACCGAAGAGCACGAGAGGTGTATATACAGGATTGTTTTTTTGGTCACTAGGGACATATCAAGAAAGATCATGCAAAGTAACCTTATAAATCGTAATGTTGTTTATGTAGGTTCCTGTCAGATGAAATCTACAAGAAACCAGTTGTCATATACAATCATCCAAAAGAAATCAAGCCATTTTACGTGCGAACCAACGACGATGGCAAAACTGTTGCATCATTTGACATATTAGTACCCAAGGTATCTTCTAAGCCAAATATTCACTAGTAGTCATATCATTCATCTATACTACCTATAGTATAAAGCGGAGACAATGTCTTCACAAAAATTTGCGCCACGTGTCATTTCAATAATAAAATATTCTGTCGGGCTCTCCTTTATACAAGTTAGGTAGTTAGAATCTCATATAATCTTATCCTGTAAAAATTGATTAAAATTTACCAAAAATTATGAATTATCTTGAAAATTATAAATTATCACTTACCAAGTATTAATTATAATCTTCCTATAAATATTACCATTTAATAAAACGTGATAATTATCATAAGTAATTTTTAAACAAATCCAACTTATTTATATTATGAGATGATTTACTATTGATAAAAAAACTAATCATAATACGAAAATAAATATATATGATCCTATAATTTTAACATGATCATTGACATTACGTATCTATATTAAATTGGATTTATAATCACATTACCCGTACATGGTACGGGGGTTAAACTAGTTTTCCATAAGCCCATAATCGATGTATAGAGATTTAAATCTTGTTGCTATTCCAGGTGGGCGGTTTGATTAGAGGAAACCAGAACGAGGAGCGACTAAACAAGCTCAATTCAAGGTTACTTCCTTCTCCTTGTGAAAACTATGAGAACCATACAAGCAAAATTGATGCATACATAAAGATTAGTAAACAAAATTCCATCTTTTCCTTGGCTAATTTGCAGGATTACAGAGTTGGGTCTGCCAAGTGAGCAATATGACTGGTATCTGGATCTTTGTCGCAACGGAACTGTAAAGCATGCCGGATTTAGCCTAGAGTTTGACACTATGGTTCTTTTGGCCACCGGAATCACCAACATTGACAACGTTATACCTTTCCCTAGGAGCTACGGCAAAGCTTCACACTAGATTAATGCTAGTTGATATAAAAAGCCATGGTTAAGGCAAGCTTCACGTGTATGCCTTTCATTTGAGTTTCTGTGTACAAAAGCAAAGCATATTGTTGTATATAGCCTTAATCTTGTACATAGAGTGCAAAGCACTATTTGCATTTGGTGATATTAATAAAAGGCCCGCTGATTTACAAATATTACTTAAATTATCAATCAATTAAATTGATAGAAGATGTCGGAATATATTAATATACATACCTCAACCACCCAAAAAAAAACGTCATTTTTCTTAAAAAACAGAAAAATTCTCAGATTCATGAGGCTGGTCTAAACCTTCTACCCATACCTTTTTATTCTCCGGATTATTTTCTAAAATCCCTTCGTTTTCCGAATTTCCATTATTCCTCCCTTGTTTTTTGCCACAGAATATTTCTCGGACAATGCTCTCAACATCAATCTCCTCCTTAATTCCCTCCAAGTCCTCGTCCACGTCTGTTTGCAGGGGAATAAACGGGGGCCGTTGGATCCGCCAGATCATCTCCCAATCAACCCCCTTAAAGAAATCATGGCCCTTGATTTCCTCCAGCTGGATCCTCTTGGCGGGGTCCTTTTCCAACAGCCTTTCTATCAAACCCCGCAACGGCGTCGTTTCGCCCGCCAAATCCGGCTTCTTTGAAAGGATCCGGTAAAACGTCTCCTTCCTGTTTGAGCCCCGAAACGGCGTCGTTCCGTACAGCATCTCGTACATCACCACCCCAAGACACCACCAGTCCACGCCGTAGTCGTGCCCGTCTCCGGCGATGATCTCCGGCGCCACGTACTCCTCCGTTCCGACGAACGAGTTGGTCTTCTCCGAAGACTCCCACTCGCTCAGGCCAAGGCCAACCGAGTCGGACTCGGATTCTGAGTCTTCCATCGAAAACCCCGGGTTAAGGCAACTGATGCAATGGGCTTTCCTCTTCGGAGGATCCGAATTTAGACTTAGATCCGGGTCGGGCGGATTAAACCGGGTCATGGGTGTTCTGGGAGCGAGTTTTGTGGAGAGATCAAAATCAACCAACATTAAATGGCCGCTTTCTTGGATCAAAATGTTGTCGGGTTTCAAATCTCTGTAAACAATCCCTTGATTGTGCAAATGCTCAAGTGCTAGTACCAATTCTGCCCCGTAGAATCTGGATCAAACAAATTCCCAAATTCAGATCGAGAAATACAACGCTGAAAAAAAAAAAAGTCTCTGAATTGAATTTACAGATTTATACATTACCTGATGATTCCGTCGGCGAACGTTTTCTCGCTCTGGTTTTGCCGAACCCAATTGAGATCTCGGCCGGGGCAGTAATCAATGGCGTACCCGATGACGTGTTCGGTCTCCAGGACGCCACGTAGCCTCGGAAGCAGAGGATGCCGGAGACACCTCAGCACTTCCCGCTCAAACCCGACCCGCCCAAACTCACGATCACCATTTTTGGTCTTTAAAGACGACTTGGGAACCACTTTCAGCGCCACGTCGTCATCCGAACCGGGAACCCGAACTCGAAAGACGGCCCCCCTGGCTCCCCGGCCGAGCGGGCACAAGACCCGCATTCGGGTCAAGTCTAGGACTGGAATTCCTACCGGTTCATGGTCTTGTAGAGTTTCAAGATCCGCCATTTTTTCTTGATCTTGAAGGTTTGGGTTTGGTTGGTTGAAGGGTTTCGTTTTTTAGGTATTTAATAAGTTGGGTGTAGAATTGATCAAATGCATGCATGAAATGTTGGTTAGTTTCGTGCATTTTAATTAAATGGTACAGTATAACGATATGATACGTAGTATTTAATTAATGTTGTGACCTGTGTGTGTGGTCCGTGTGGACAGAATGCAAACACGTCTTATGGATGCAAAATTAAAGTCAATTTTGTTTTTGGTTGGAATTTGAAGTCACGTTCATCTGAGGTCAGTGCGTGATTCTAGAAGAAGGCTGAAATTGGCTGATTACCTGGAAACAGCACAAATCGTGTATTAGGGATTCTAGAAGGATGCATAATGCAACTGGTACAACACAAACAAAACCAAAACAAAATTGCCCGCAAAAAAACTCACAAGGTTTTATTAGGGGTTTTGAAAAAGGCCTTTCATTTTTAAAATGCAAGCTTTCCTCTACCTATTTGTTCTACTAGTGTCAAATATTTTGAGTCACTAAGGCATGAAATTTTTTTTAATTAAAATTTGGGAGATTTCACGTAGCGATACCGAAGTTTTACAAATTCTGCATGGTAGCCTTGGCATTTTGCACATTTCGCGTGGTAACATTGGAGTATTATAAAATGTTACAAGTATTTAGAATAGAGGTTGATTCCAGTGAAAACTTTTCTTATTTTATATACTAAAACCGTGAACAAAATACATAAATATGTGAACAACAGTAAGAAATATGTGAACAAAATCAATTTTTACTATGTATCATATCATATTACTAAATGTAATAACACAATTTTCTCAATATCATGTGTTATGGACCAAATTACTACACATAACAACAAAATAACACAAAAAAAACACACATTTTTTTAGAGTTCATGTATTTCAGTTTTGGGTTCACGTATAACTATTTCATATTCACGTATTTCTATTTTATGTTCATGGTTTACAATTTATAAATTAAGGAGAGTTTTCATTTGATTTGATCAAACCCTTTATGGTATAGCTGATAGCTCTAATATATGGTTTATTAATAACGATACCATATTCTTTTTGTTTTTTTAACTACCTAATCTATATTTATAAAAGTATTTAAAAACAAGCATCACTTAGTAGTACACATACTTTTTAATAGGTGATTTTCATAACTTGAAAAAAAAACACTTAATCTTATACGTTTGTGTAAGATAGTTTTAGAAATTCTTTTTATACATATTTCACGAAAAAAATATATCATTATTTTTTTCATAAATCCTTGTTAGTTTCATTAAAAAGTTATTTTTAAAATTAACACAATAAAAAAGACTCTCCTAAAATATAAAGTTTTTACAAAACTTATAAATTTAAATTTTTATTAGAAAAATAAAAATGGTGGAAAATATTTCAAAATTACATGAGATTTTCATAATTCAAAAGGGTATTCGTTTACCATATGAATTGAGAATATGCAGTTTCTTGAAGTACACGTTTATGAAAGTAAAATCCCTATTTATACAACTAGTATGGTTGGTATGTTCGGGGTCGAACAAGAGGAATTTGAGCTTCTACTTCAATACTTTTATCAATCAAAGTAATACGTAACAAAGGGGTTCTAGACAAATAAGATGATTGCAATAATAAAAAAAAAGAGTTTTCCAATGAATTAGGCAAACGAGTTCATCCAAACAAATCCATTCTAACAAGTTTGTTTGATCATTGATTCTCAATAAATTCATTTTAGTTCCTACCCTTTTCATAAACAATCGCACGTCTACAAGCCAAACAACTCTTAATATTGAATGAAACAATCAAAACAATATTATTATGAAGCTGAATAAGAAAAATTTGGATACAATGCAAATATAATCACAACGAGCTAATTATAAAAGCATGCAATTATTTCTCTTTTCAATAAATCTAGTCCTGGAACATCAGGATGCTACAAAGATAAGTTTTGTTATGATAAAAGCTAGATCTAGCAATACAACATAATCAATCCCAATTAGGTGATCAATCTAATAGAAATCAACAACATTCATAAGCAATTAAGAACAAGATAAATTATATTAACCAAAGGATAGGAATATATAGTTGGTAATCTCACAAACTTACAAATTAAATCAAAGTTTCAATGTATGGACAAATTATGAAAAGTTTAGTTCTCCATAATACTTCAAAACTTCTAGGTTAAATTTATGACAAAAGTTATCAAAAATAGAAGAGTTCTAACCTTATGTAAAGCTCCAAGAATAGCTTGATCATGCATGCAAAATATGGTCATGTACTACTTACAAAGATTGTTAAATAAAAAAATATGATAAGATATGAATCTCAAAGTTTGGTTTTGGTAAGAATAACCCTTATAGTGTAAAATGAGAAACAATTTCTACCGTTAGATCTTTCGGATTTAATAGTAGAGATTAAAGGAGGAAATAAGAAAAAGGGAAAGGCGGTGACAAACTTGTAAATAAAGTAATTTTGACCCAAAAAGGTTCATTGTTTCCACTTGTAGGTTCATTTTGTTCCATTTATAGGTTCATTGTGCAATAGAAAGTAGGTTCATGAAGTTTCATTGTTTGGTTCATTGTCTTCAACGTGATGGTTCAAAAATGTAAATCACTCGGTTCATATATGACAAGATGCCTAAAATTTATAAAAGAAAAGTATTTAATTCATTGTCACTACAAGAAAAATGGCTTTGGGCGACACAAATTTCAAACTATGGCGACACAAAAAAATTCGCCGCCCAAAACTGACTATAGACTACAAAATAAGTTTTTGCCGCCCAAAGTTTACTTGGGCAACAAAAGTTTCATTTTGTCGCCAAAAATAAACTCAAGGGCAGCAAAATTGTAATTTGTCGCCAAAAATAAATTCACAGGCGGCAAAATCGAAATTTGTCGCACAAAATTAAACTTTGGGCGACAAAATAGAAATTTCCCGCACAAAATTGCATCTAGGGCGACAAAACTATATTTGTCGCAAAATTTTAGATCTCGGTGATAATGTATTCATGCATTGTTAATATCAATATGATAAATTTCATTGCCAAGATACATAATTGTAACTTAATAATTAATATATCGGGTTTTCTATTATTTGTTATAAGTAGGGGTGGGCACGGACGGGAAACCGGATATTCGGTTACTAAATTATGATAACCATTACCGAACCGTTAATAATGATTAACCGATATCGGTTAACCATGAAAAACGGTACGGTTAATCGGTTAACCATTATTTGAAAGTGAAATTATTCATTTTAGATACATGCATTTTCACCGATAAATCGAAATATATAATCAAAACATGTAGTCGATTGGTGCGGAATGGATCGATCGAACAGGGTGAGTGGATGCACCGTTTATGAGGGTCGTGCTTCTGTGCGGTTGCAAAGCAACGTATGCTAGCTAGCTAGGTTAAAAGATAGAATTTTAGGCTGACAAAAAAAAAGATAGAATTTTAGGCTTATCAACCTTCTCAAAATGCCAATTTAAGTTCATGAAATTTATTTATTTGGTTCATTGGATTCGACGTAATGGTTCATGAGTTTGAATCACCGGGTTCATATATGACAAAATGCGTAAATTGTGTAAAAGAAAAGAATTTGGTTCATTGTGTTTCACTTGTAGGTCCATGTCGTGTAATTATACAGTTCATTTAATGTTAAAGTGCATAGACGATAACATAATCTTCAAACACACATAACAAAACATTGTTTGAGGTTTATACTCAACCGTACAGGTAGTAATGAAATAATAACAATCTTGCGATAAGTGAAGAATGTAGGCATCGTATCGTTCTCATCATCATCCAATGGGGCTTCACCAATGGTACTCGTATAATTATGAAAATTCTTCGATGAAACTCCATCAGTACTAGCATCACCATTTGAATGAGAGATGTTAGAATGACCCGAGCTTGAGGAGCAATCAATAAACGGTTCATGTAAATTAAATTGACATAATGAGCTAGTACTACAAATGTGCAAATACGATTCTTCTTTTGGTTCATAAAAAATGTCATTCTGATTCATAAATTTTCAAGGAAAGGTTCATTAAAAATTATAAAACGGTTCATGTAAATTAAGACACGTGTGTTCAGGCATTTTGTCGAGCATATGGTGGGCAATCAGACAAACATACGCCTTCAACCTCTCTATTCAACCGAAATTATCAATTTGCAATGTAAAAGACATAAACAATCTACAAAAGAAACGTAAAAGCTATGTGTGAAGCAAAAGGAAACACATAATGAGTACTACAAATGGGCAAATGCATTTATTCTTTTGGCTCACAATGAATGTCATTATGGTTCATAAATTTGCAAGGAAAGGTTCATAGAAATCCATAAAACGGTTCATCTAAATTAAGGCACGTATGTTGAGGCATTTTGTCGAACACATGGTGGGCAACAAGACAAGAATGAACTTTCGTCATAGCTATTCAATCGAAACCATCAAAATTGAGTTGTTCATGTTGCCATAACCTTTCGACAATGCAAATTTACGAGTTCACACAAAAGAGAGAAAATTAAAGCAAAAACATCCCTAGATTAACGAGTTGCACAATTACAAGCACAATTGATAGAAGTTCACAAAAAAAAACAAATTTCTAAATTTGAAATCATCTACCTAAATCCATAGGAAAGGAATTTGAGGTCAAAGAAATCAGATTTGAAGGGAATCATGTAGGAGAAGAACAATTGATGAACTTGAGGGAAGAAAGGGATGTATGGTGATTTCCAAAGGAGAACGATTGAGAAGATTGGGAATGAACAAAGCAGAAGGTCGATCAAAGAAGGATTAGAAGTAGAAAAAGACAAAAAATGTCCCTTACATATAAAAGGGGCTTAAAAAAGTGGAGGCAATCTGGGCCATTGAATTCTGAATATCTAAAGGATGAGATTTGATCTCATTTTACATGTTAAGGGCTGATCTCACCTGATCCCATATCATGAATCTCAAGTGTCGAAGAGCAATTATGATGCAAGACTACATATGCCTTTCGAGTGGAGAAGAAATAGATTTTCATCCATATGTGAAATAAAAAAACAATATGATAAGATATGAATTTGTAGTGTCGAAGAGTTAGGTTTTCATTTCAAGTGTAAACCAATCCCTCGACATATGAAGGAATTTAAAGGGTCAAAGATTCATCTCTCAACATATGAATAGCACGAGACATTGTCGGTCTATTTTCCCTTGAATCTTGAACGGATAATAGCGCTATTTGGATGAATATTTGGATCTGGGCTTCGAACAATTTGATAGCGTGGAGTCTACGATGTCTAATGCATTGCCCTCGTACCATTTTTCCATACCTATAAGTGATTTTTTATAGAAGCTGGTAATTGGAAAAAGTGGCACCTAACTAGCTTGATCATGCATGCAAATTATGGTCATATACTACTTACAAAGATTGTTAAACATTACTCTCCATCGACTGACTTCGCACACTTTCTCCCAGACCCAATCTCTAAAACCATAACTCTGAAGCTAGTAACATCTAATTTGAAAGAGATTACGCCTTACATTGCATATTCTGGAGCACGGTAACCGTTGTATTTTTTTGAGATATACGCACACACATTAAATTGAAAAATATGATCAGAAGCCAATGTCGTTAAAACTCACGTACAATGTTCCATGATTTTGTTTAATCATCCAATGTGTTTGATTCATACCAAACCACTTAGCCAGCCTAAAATCTGCAATCTTAGGTCACATCTCTTCATCTAGGAGAATATTACCTATGGAGATTGAGATTATAAATAACACTACTTAACATAGTTCAAAAAATATTTTCAAGTTACTATAACATAATAATCACACATACACTGGATATATATTAACAAGCTACATCTATCATGGTAAAGATATTATCCTCACATGCTATAAGATTGCGATGTATGATTTTAATCTAGGATTTCTCATGAAGGTATCTAATCCCTCGAGTAATTCCGGACACAATTTGGATCCATTCGGAATCCCAAATTAAAATCATACATCGGGATCTTAAAGCAAGTCAAGATAATATCTTTACCACAATATATGCAGTTTGTTAATATTCATTGTATTTGTGATTATTATGCTATTGTTGCTTGAAAGTATTTTATGAACTCTGTTAAGTAGCGTTATCTGGACATTTATATATAATCTCAATCTCCATAGGTAATATACTCCTAGATAAAGAGATGTGCCCTAAGATTGCAGACTTTAGGTTGGCTAAGTGGTTTGATACGGATCAAACACATTGGATGACTAGACAAAATCATGGAAGATTGTATGTTTTGACGACATTTGTTTCTGATCATAGTTTTTTTATTTAATGTGTGCAATAAGTATATCTCAAAAAAACAATATGCAGCGATTACCGTGCTCCAAATATGCAATGTAAGGCGGAATCTCGTTCAAACTAGATGTTACTAGCTTCGGAGTTATGGTTTTAGAGATTACATCTAGGAGAAAGTGTGCGGAGCCAGTCGATAGAGAGTAATGTTTTACAAGCTTTGTAAGTAGTACATAACCATATTTTGCATACATGATCAAGCAAATTAGGTGCTGCTTATTCCATTTACCAAATTCTAGTAAAAATCACTTATAGGTAAAAAATGGTACTTAAGGGCAATGCATTAGACATATCGTAGACTCCGAGCTATCCAACTATGGTTGTACGAAAATGTTTGGCAACTTATCTAACAGCATCTCTCGTATGTTACATACAAAGAAAAAACTCACCATTTAAGAACACAAAACAAGGAAAAAGAACAAATCTTTAAGGCCTTATTGATGAAGAAAGTGACCTCATCAGACATAAAAACTCGGTCAGGATCATCAACAATGGGCGAAAGAGTCCCATCATAATCAAGAAACACCACAATTTGCTTCCCCTTGGAAGCATTCATCATTTTCTCAAACATATCTAGTGCACGGGGATGATGCATCTATTCCAACCATCAAAAATCAAAATCAGCAAAAACGAAAACCGACACAGAATCCCAAACCACAAATAGACCTCACTTTCAATGGAGATCCTCTTGTTACAAGAGGATCTCCATTGATGGTTGGAATGATAGTGAGGTCTATTTGTCATTTGGGATTTTGTGTTGGTTTTCATTTATGCTCATTTTGGTTTTTGATGGTTGGAATAGATGCATCATCTCTGTGCACTAGATATGTTTGAGAAAATGATGAATGCTTCCAAGGGGAAGCAGATTGTGGTGTTTATTGATTATGATGGAACTCTTTTGCCCATTGTTGATGATCCTGACCGCGTTTTTATGTCTGATGAGGTCACTTTCTTCATCAATAAGGCCTTAAAGATTTGCTCTTTTTCCTTGTTTGGTGTTCTAAAATGGTGAGTTTTTTTCTTTATATGTAACAGATGAGAGATGCTGTTAGAGAAGTTGTCAAACATTTTCCTACAGTCATTGTTCCTGGAAGGTGCAATGACAAGGTAATTTCCTAATTAATTCATATAGAAATTATATAGTTTTGAATAAATTGATCATGACTACTTGTTCTTCTCATGGAGCAGGTTTGTAATTTTGCAAAGTTAAATGAGTTTTACTATGCTGGTAATCATGGCATGGATATCAATGGTTCCACCAATGAACGCAAATATGCACAAGTCAATGTATTGACTCATCAAAATCTCCTCATTATGTTTTAACAATGTATTGACTCATCAAAATTTTATGAGATAAGCTATAAAACCTCTATTGATCAACTTTAAGGGTGTAAGATTCAAGATAGACCCACGCATTAGTTTGACAAAAATCATTCTCTCCTTTCGATACTTCAAGAGCAAGTTGCATGCACTTAAGGCAATTCGTTTGCCTTAGATCAGGTTGGCATTGCATTGTTGTTTACAGGGTTGTTGAGGAGTTGTATATAGCTTATGCAATTGCAAACTTAAGTCCAGAACTTCCAATTTAAGAGTTGAGTAGGCTTTCCAACAGCCTTTGAACGGTCTCAATATATATACCTCTCGATATGGATTAGATTAGATGAACTTACAACATTATCTCCAGCATTAGTCATACCCCATCAATTTTTAATCTTCCTTGCGTGGGATAAGATGATTACCTCATCAAACACAATTCTGACCACACAGTTGCCTCCTTAAATCTTGGGCAACAGTTGTACTCTAAGTCAAAATTCTGACCAACCTGACATTGGCGACATGCTTCAACAGAGACATCTCCGAAACAGAAGGATGTCAAATATGTCTTATCAAGGGAATGGCCAGTTGAGGACTCGTAAAAGCCTATAGTATGCGTGATCATGTCTATAATGTGGTTCTTGACGTCGTCTCGATAGGTTGAATAGCCCGTATAATTGTCACTTGAGGGATTGTATTAACTGAGTTTACACAGTGCATGCGAGGTCGTAGTATAAAGAGTGGGAAGTTGAAATAATACTACTACTAAAAGGAAATGCACTACCATTATCACGATGACCTTACTACCTAGTAATCCCTTCTGGTACGAGTAAGTCAGATGAGGGAACTTGATATGAAGACATTAATAAGGGTAAAATACAAAAGAATTATATAATGATAACGTAAGTAGAGGTTAGAAAAAAAACTTAGAAAAAATGTCATATTAACCTCGCATATACCGGGAAAACTCGTTTATTGCGATCCCTCAAGTGGCATTTATACGAACTATTGAACCTATCGAGACAACGTCAAGAGCCTCATTGTGGACATGATCACACATACCACGGGCTTTACGAGTCCTCGGCTAGTCATTCCCCTGACAAGGCATATTTGACATCCTTTTGCTTCGAAGATCTCTCTGTTGAAGCATGTTGCCTATGTCAGGTTGGTGAGAACTTGAGGTAGCGTACAACTATTGCCCAAGATTTAAGGAGACAACTTTGTGGTCGGACTTGTGTTTGATGAGGTACTCACCTTATCCCATGCATGGAAGATTAAAAATTAGTGGAAATATAATTGATGGTGGAGATAAAGATGTAGATTCATCTGATCTGATCCATGTCAGGAAGTATACTGAGACCGTTCAAAAGTTGTTGGAAAGCCTTCCCAACTCTTCAATTGGAGCTTCTGACCTTAAGTTTGCAACTGCACAAGCGATATACAACTCCTCAACAACCCTGCACGCGACAATGTAGTGCTCTTCTGATCTAAGGAAAAAGGATTGCCTAGAACTTGCTTTTGAAATATCAAAAGGGGAGAGTAATTTGGTCGAACTCATGCGTGGGTATATCTTGAAACTTACACACTCAAATTTGACCAAAAGAAGTTTTACACCTTATCTCATAGACCTCCAAACTCATCCAACCCCACAAGAGAAACAAGTATCGTTGGTATTTTGTAGTAGCTAGGGTCTTTCTATTACAACGAAAACGAACCATAATTTCTAACTTATACTTGCATTGGGTGTTGGTCTTTGATTGTCAGCAAAATAACGGAGGAAAAGTGAGGATAAAAAGGTCGTCGCTGGTGCTGTTGCAGGATTTGCATGCATCACGCTCATAGAGACAACAATTTTCCTCTTTATTAGACGGAGAAGAAACCTAGATACAGATGTGAGTGCCAATTCAGTATCTACACCTACTGCTGTTGAATCTATGTCGGCCAACGTTGAGTCCTCGTGGCGACATGATACTAGTATCAGTTCCTTCAAGATCCAGCTCAGTATAGTTGGAGAAGCAACTGAAAATTTCTCCGAGGTTAACAAACTTGGGAAAGGTGGATTATGCTCTGTTCATAAGTAAGATTATTTTTATTTTCAATGTATGATTTTAATTAATGATATTATCCACCTTCGCCAAGATTGTTAAACTCGGAGACATTTTCAGTTGCTTCTCTGACTATGTTGAGCGGGATTTGGAAAAAACTAATACTAGTATCTTGTCGCCAAGAGGACTCAACGTTGGCCGACATAGATTCAATGACAATAGGTTTAGATACTATATTGACACTCACATCTGTATCTAGGTTTCTTCTTTGTCTAATAAAGAGGACAATTGATGTCACTACGAGCGTGATGCATGCAAATCTTGCAACAACACCCACGATGATCTTTTTGTCCTCACTTTTGCTCCGTTTTTCTACTGACAATCGGAAACCAACACCCAATGCAAGTATAGTTTACATCTTACGGTTCGTTTTTGTTGCAATAGAAAGACCCTAGTTACTACAAGATACCAACGATATTAGTTTCTTTTATGGGGTTAAATGAGATTGGACGCCTATGAGATAAGCTGTAAAACCTATTTTGATCACATTTGAGGGTGTAAGATTCAAGATAGACCCACGTATTAGTTTGACCCAAATCATTCTCTCCTTTCGATATTTCAAGAGCAAGTTGCATGCACTTAAGGCAATCCTTTTGCCTTAGACCAAGAGGGCATTGCATTGCCGTATACAGGGTTGTTGAGGAGTTGTATATAGCTTGTGCAATTGCAAACTTAAGTCTAGAACTTCAAATTTAAGAGTGGAGTAGGCTTTCCAACAACCTTTGAACGGTCTTAGTATACCTCCTGACATAGATTAGATCAGAGGAATCTACAACTTGATCTCCAACATCAGTCATACCCCATCAATTTTTAATCTTCCTTGCATGGGTTAAGATGACTACCTCGTCAAAGACAACTCCGACCACAAAGTTGCCTCCTTAAATCTTGGGCTATAGTTGTACACTAAGTCAAAGTTTTGACCAACTTGACATAGGCGACATGTTGCAACAGAGACATCTCCGAAACAAAAAGATGTCAAATATGTCTTGTCAAGGGAACGGCTAGTTGAGGACTCATAAAAGCCTATGGTATGTGCGATCATGTCTATAATGAGGTTCTTGACGTCATCTGCATAGGTTGAATAGTCTGTATAGTTGTCACTTGAGGGATCACATGAACTGAGTTTTCACAGTGCATAAGAGGTCGTAGTATAAAGAGTAGGGAGTTAAAAAAATACTACTACTAAAAAGGAAATGCACTAAATTTATCACGATGGCCTTACTACGTAGTAATCCTTTTTGGTACGAGTAAGTCGGATGAGGGGGACTTGATATGAAGACATTAATAAGGGTAAAATACAAAAGAATTATATAACTATAACGTAAGAAGAGGTAGAATTTTTTTTAATAAAAATGTTATATTAATCTCTCATATACCAGGAAAATTCATTTATTGCGATCCCTCAAGTGGCATCTATACGAACTATTTAACCTATCGAGACAACGTCAAGAGCCTCATTGTGGACATGATCACACATACCACGGGCTTTTACGAGTCCTCAGCTAACCATTCCCCCGACAAGGCATATTTGACATCCTTCTGCTTCGGAGATCTCTCTGTTGAAGCATGCTACTTATGTGAGGTTGGTCAGAACTTTGAGGTAGTGTACCACTATTGCCCAAGATTTAAGGAGACAACTTTGTGGTCGGACTTGTGTTTGATGAGGTACTCACCTTATCCCACGCATGGAAGATTAAAAATTGGTGGGGATATGACTGATGGTGGAGATAAAGATGTAGATTGATCTGATCTGATCCATGTCAGGAAGTATATTGAGACTGTTCAAAAGTTGTTGGAAAGCCTTCTCAACTTTCAATTGGAGCTTATGGGCTTAAGTTTGCAACTGCACAAGCTATATACAGCTCCTCAACAACCTTGTACACGGCAATGTAGTGCTCTCCTGATCTAAGGCAAAAGGATTGCCTAGAACTTGCTTTTAAAATATCGAAAGGAGAGAATAATTTGGTCGAACTCATGCGTGGGTATATCTTGAATCTTACACACTCAAATTTGACCAAAAGAAGTTTTATACCTTATCTCATAGACTTCCAAACTCATCCAACCCCACAAGAGAAGCAAGTATCGTTGGTATTTTGTAGTAGCTAGGGTCTTTCTATTACAACGAAAACGAACCGTAAATTCTAACCTATACTTGAATTGGGTGTTGGTTTTTGATTGTCAGCTGAAAAACAAAGGAAAAGTGAGGATAAAAAGATCATCGTGGGTATCGTTGTAGGATTTGCATGCACCACGCTCATAGTGACAGCAATTGTCCTCTTTATTAGACAGAGGAGAAACCTAGATACAGATGTGAGTGTTAATATAGTATCTACACCTGCTGCTGTTGAATCTTTTTTGGCCAACGTTGAGTCCTCATGGCGACATGATACTAATATCAGTTCCTTCTAGATCCCGCTCATCATAGTCAGAGAAGCAACTGAAAATTTCTCCGAGGTTAACAAACTTGGGAAAGGTGGATTAGGCTTTTTTTTTTGCAATGTATGATTTTAATTAATGATATTATCCACCTTCGCCAAGATTGTTAAACTCGGAGACATTTTCAGTTGCCTCTCTGACTATGTTGAGCGAGATTTGGAAAGAATTGATACTAGTATCGTGTCGCCACGAGGACTCAACGTTGGCCGACATAGATTCAACGACAACAGTTGTAGATACTATATTGGCACTCACATCTGTATCTAGGTTTCTTCTCTGTCTAATAAAGAGGACAATTGATGTCACTACGAGTGTGATGCATGCAAATCCTTGCAACAACACCCGCAATAATCTTTTTGTCCTCACTTTTCCTCCGTTTTTCTACTGACAATCAAAAACCAATACCCAATACAAGTATGGTTTACATTTTATGGTTCCTTTTTGTTGCAATAGAAAGACTCTAGCTACTACAAGATACCAACGATATTGGTTTCTCTTGTGGGGTTGGATGAGGTTGGACGCCTATGAGATAAGCTATAAAACCTCTATTGATCAAATTTGAAGGTGCAAGATTAAAGATAGACACATGCATTAGTTTGACGAAATTCATTCTCTCCTTCGATATTTCAAGAGCAAGTTGAATGTACTTAAGGCAATCCTTTTGCCTTAGATCAGGAGGGCATTGCATTGTCGTGTATAGGTTTGTCTAGGAGTTGTATATAACTTACACAATTGCAAACTTAAGTCCATAACTTTCAATTTAAGAGTTGAGATGGATTTCCAACAGCCTTTGAACGGTCTCTATATACCTCCTGACATGGATTAGGTCAGATGAATCTACAACTTCATCTCCACCATCAGTCATACCCCATCAATCTTTAACCTTCCTTGCGTGGGAGAAGATGATTACCTCGTCAAACACAATTCCGACCACAAAGTTGTCTCCTTAAATCTTGGGCAACAGGTGTACACTAAGTCAAAGTTCTGACCAACCTCTGACATAGACGACGTGCTTCAATAGAGACATCTCCGAAACATAAGGATGTCAAATATGTCATGTAAAGGGAATGATCAGTTGAGGACTCGTAAAATCCTATGGTATGTGTGATCATGTCCACAATGAGGCTCTTGACGTAGTCTCGATATGTTGAATAGTACGTATAATTGTCACTTCAGGGATCGCAATAACTAAGTTTTCCCGGTAAGGTGCATGCGAGTTAGGTCATAGGATAAAGAGTGAGGAATTGAAAGAATACTACTACTAAAAGGAAATACACTACCTTTATGATGATGGCCTTACTTCCTAGAAATCCCTTGTGGTATGAGTAGGTCGTGTGAGTGGACTTGATATGAAGTTGTTAAAAAGGGTAAAATACAAAATAATTATGTAGTGTTAAAGTAAGCAGAGGTAGGATTTTTTTTAGTAAAAATGTTATATTTATCTTTGAAATGAAATCAATTTTTTATTGATAAGATGTTACTTATTCAAATATTTATTTTATATCATTTACATAATAACTTATCTTTTCATCTTTCTCTATAAAATAAATCTACTTATTATATTTTTTTAAATAAATTATATTTAAGGCATTATGTCATATTGGGCCAAATTTATATATTATACAAACATTTAACTATTATACTTTATGTTTTTAATTATGTATATTAATATTTCACATGCTTTAATTTTTAAAAATAAGTAAATAAGTTTTACTTGTTGTACACTAAACCTTTTTTTAATTAAAACATAAATCAAGTTAATTTTATCGCATACTAATATATTGCATTGATGGTAACTACGGTAACTACGGAATATCCTTTCACAATAAACAATGGATTATAGTACTATAAAGTTTTCCTTTTTCATTGATCATTGCCTAAATAAAAATCCCTTTATACCATTTTTGAAAATCCAAGAAAAAAACACTTACACAAGATCTAACAAAAACAAAATAAGCAAAAAACACATTAAATTTATTAAAAAAATCTTTTCGACTAGATGATGAGTTATTATTATTATAACTAGCTAGCTAGATTATTGTATACATTAACAAATTAATAATTAACAAAAAAAGTTCGAACCGTTTTGTCGAGATGGCTTCCGAAAGATGTGATTTTCGATTATCCACGATATAATTAGTAGATTATGATAGTAAATATCATTTTAAGTTATTAAATTTAACAATACGGTCTAACAAGTATAGATTTATATATGTTTAGAATAGTGGACAAATATCATAATTTAGCACATGGAGAGACAAGGACCAAATAGAATAGCAACAAAAAAAACCATGATGCGGGACTAATTAAACGGGGGGCACATCAATTTGCCCTAAAAAGGATGAAGGATAAAGAAGAGTAGATAAAAAGAATAAAGAAGAGGAATAAGTAGGAAGACGAGTATCGAGTAGGCTAGAAGAGGAGCATGTCCATATGTATAGAAATAGGAACCGATCTTGATCCCAAGAGAAACAAAAAAATAGGAACCAATATTGTTTCCAGAGCTCTAAAATTGTCCGTGTATGTGCAAAGCTCTAAAATTGTGCGCTAGCCATTGGCCGTTGGACTTATGAAAAGCTCTCAGTAGAATGGTCAGACACTGGATTGAAATCGGTCATTGGCATGGAAATTAAAAGAACATGGAACCTTCCGATTTCGGGCTATAACCGCGTGACTCTTTCGGTTTGGTTCCAATTTTGTACGGTTCCATGTCGGTTCCAAGTCAAGATATTTATTGAACCCGAGCCACGATCGAGGTTTGAGTCTGTTGATTATTTGTTTTTTCTGATTTGGAGCCGTAGGTTCACCAGTTTCGGAAAATGACGAACCAAAACAATTTAATGAACAGCTCTGCCAGTTTGGTCTCGGTCGCAGTTTAGTTTCTGAAACTAGCGTTTTTGACGGCTTGCAATTCCGGCCAATACCAGATCTCATAACTATTTATGAGTGTGTAACCAATTGGATCAATTAACAATGTAACATAAACACTCGATTTTAAAGTGCTCTCTACGTATCTGGCTCTCTCTATATAATTCGCCTTGAGTATATGCTAGGATACGAACATTCTTAACAAAGTGGATGGAATAGGCTTCTCTCTACAATTAATTGAATCCAGATCGGTATTTCAATTGAAATGTAATGACAAACAAGAAAATAAACTGAAATTCGTTTCTAACATAGTGCAACTAACAATAGTCAATCTTTAACGCTGACAGCCTAATCTATATCTTAAACATTATATGTCATATAATATAGTGCAACTAACAACAGTATTCATCCTACAAAGATAGCCTTACCATTAGAAAAGTTAGTAAGAAATGAAGAGGTAATCTTAGAAGAAGAGGACTATATAAGTGAGATATTAGAAACTATATGTATAAACAAAGAAGAAAACCATTTAGGAATAAATCCTGAATTCCTGCCAATTTATCAAGCTTATGTATTACCTACTATAGAAGATCTAAAGAGAGATGAATATGTAGGGAATAACCCTTTGAGACATTGGGACAGGAATAAAATAACATGTAAATTAGACATAATAAATCCTGAACTGATAATAAGTGACAAACCTCCTAAAGGAAATCCTAGAGAATTAAAAGAATATGAACATCATGTAAAAAGTTTATTAGAAAAGAAACTGATTAGACCTAGTAATTCTGTACATAGAACTAGTGCATTCATAGTAATTAAACATAGTGAAATAGTAAGAGGGGAGAGTAGAATGGTATTCAATTATAAAAGATTAAATGATAATACGAACATAGATCCCTACCCTATTCCAGATAAAGAAATATTATTACAGAAAATAAAAAATAAATACATATATAGCAAATTTGATTTAAAATCTGGATTTTGGCAGATAAAGATGGAAGAACTAGACATTAAATGGACAGCCTTTGTAATACCACCTTGTAATATAGAAACAGTCCACTATGAATGGATAGTAATGCCTTTTGGTTTAAAAAATGCACCACAAATTTTTCAAAGAAAAATGGATAATATATTTGGAAAATATAAATTTATTGTATGTTATATAGATGATGTGTTAATATTTAGTAAATCAGTAAATGAACACAAAAAGCATTTAGAAATATTTTTTGATCTGGTAAAAAAGCAAGGGCTAATATTATCACCAACAAAAATATCTATAGGAAAAAACAATATAGAATTCTTAGGATTAGAAATAAAATCAGGAAAAGTAATGTTACAGCCACATATAATAAAAGCTATAATAGAATATCCAGAAGATTTTAGAGATATAAAAGCTATCCAGAGATTCTTAGGAATATTAAATTATGGTAGAAAATATATACCTAGCCTACATAAATTAGTAGCACCTTTGTACAATAAAATTAAACTAAAAGGAGAAAGGAAAATGAATGATGAAGATTTTAAATTAATAAAGAAAATAAAAGAAATAGTAAACAAACTAGAACCCCTGAAGTTACCTGAGGAAACTGACTATCTAGTAGTAGAGACTGATGGTAGTATGGAAGGATGGGGAGCTATTCTAAAATGTAAAAAAGATAAGAATGAACCCGTTAGTAAAGAAGAGATATGTGCATACGCATCAGGAAAATATCAAAGCAATATATCAACTATAGATGCAGAAATAATGGCAGTAATGAATGCCTTAGAAAAATTCAAAATATACCTATTAAGCCAAAAGGAATTTACCATTAGGACTGACTGCCAAGCTATAGTAAATTTTTACAAGAAAATGAAAGATAATAAGATTAGTAAGAATAGATGGACAAATTTTATAGATTATTTGACAGGAAATGGATATAAAGTGAAAATAGAACATATAAAAGGAAATGATAATACTATAGCAGATGTGCTAAGTAGAATCGTTTATCTATAGAATCACAGATTTAAAAATAAGTTTGATAATATTGATTTATTCTTGCAGATGGCAGAAAAAGGGAACTCAATTATAGACAATAGCCAGGTTTATCTTCAAAAACAGGTACTAGTAGCCAATCGTAGCATTCCTGTCCATCCTATAGGATCAAATTTAAGATTTAGAAATAACTATAAACTCAAGGAAGAGCAACAAGCACTAGTAGATTTCTTATGGAACATTAAGGATGAACCAGGAAAAGCTAAGAATAAAGCTTCTGCTCTATATACTCTATGTAGTTATCTAAGTTCCCATAATGCTCAGATAGACATGTGTAAACATTGTGATATAATGACAAAAACTATAAGAAGTCTTAATGAAAATTTAGACAAAGCAGTAAGTAAAATTAAAAAACTGGAAAAAGAACTAGAAAAAGTAAAAGAAGAAAAAAATGAAAAATCCGAAAAAGAAGAAATTAGGATGATGAAGGAAGAAAAACCAGAAGAAATAGATAATACTTATATACAAAAACAAATATCAAGACTATCTTTCTTTACTGATAAGTGCCTGGAAAGGTTAAATCCAGATATTAAGAGAAACATATTAGACAGGAAAAAAGAAGAGATATTAGTAGACATGTTATACTATCAAAATGTGCTTAGAACAGACGCATTAGACCAAGTAAAACTTACAGGAATAACTTTTGAATGTGTCACACCTACTATACATCTAGGAAGAACTAAGTTTGATTATGAAATCTATCAAGCAAAATTTAATCTTTGTTTAGACGGAGTCAATAGATGGTATATAGACAATCTTCCAAGACTTATAGAAAAAGGGTTTGTAGCAAGTATCACTGGACCTATACAAAGAGTAAGAAGCTTAGATATTGGTACAGCTATTAGAAACAGTATAAGAGGAATAAATGATAATCTAGAAATAGCAATCGTCTTCTTTAATCTTCCTAGTCTTTTAGATGATAAATTTACCCCGACTAGACAATATATTGTCATATATGATTGTGAACAAATAGAAAGGGTAGAAGTAACTAGTAAAGGATGCCATTTTAGTAATATGCCCGAAATAGAATTTGATAGATTCAAAGAATGGTATTCTCTCTGGACAGAATATGAATATTTTATGAAAGAGGAAGGTTTACTAAAAACTGCTTATCCACTTACAAAAATATATGAAAATAAGAACAAAAAGATATATAGAATACTGTCAAGTGAAATCCCTAAAAAGGATGTTAAGATAATAAGAAAGGAAGAAAAGGAAAAATGGATACTAGACAACTATCATCCAGACTTAACAGATGTAGGAATAAAAGATGAATGGGCAAGAGAAGAAGGTAGTATTGGCCATCCTAAATTAAGAGAATATCTAGGAAACAGGAAAAAGGAGATCCTAAAGCCATTAGACCCTTTCTTTGCCCTTAATCCTATTATAAACCTAAAAACCAACATAACATATATTACTGATGGAAAGATAGTAGACAGGTTTTATAATAGACAAGAAGAAAACTTAGTAGACCTCCTAAATCTTACAGCAGGAAGTGCTATTAACTCAGTAGAGCCTTTTGAAGACACGATACTAATTAGTAAAGATGTACAGTTCTATTTTATATATGAAAATATGGGGATTATTCGAGGGTATGATTACGAATGGAAAAGTAATATATATAGTCCAGCCTTTTTAGACACTAGACAAAGTGATCCTTTAGAAACAGAAGAAAATTATGGGGACTGGAGTCCCTGGGATACAATAGATGATGATGTTGCTGAAGAAATTGTCCATCGAATGGAGAATTTCTAGTTCTACAAGAAACCTGGTTTTTAAGCTTTAACCATAAAAGCTTAAGTTTGGAAGACTGTACTAAACATGTCTTGGTTTGAAGATGTAACCTTAAAATCTTCTAGTTTGATACTTTGTAGTGAAAGTATCCGAATTGGCAATCCTTGCGATAGTAGGATTAGTCTTGAGGGTGGTCGAATAAACCCTATAAGTTTTCTAGTTTACTAATTAAAACTAGCATGGCCAAATAGGGAGTAGGCCTTAAAAGCTCCTTTCTGAGAGTTGGGTATGGACTCTTTAAAAACCTAACCCAGCCCTATCCAAGCTAGATTGGATATAAGTTTGTGGGTTTACTATATAAAATCCATGATGGCCGAATAATGGGTAGGCCTTAAAAGCCCATTTCTGAGAGTTGGATCTGGACTCTATAAAAACCCGATCCAGTTTGGCCCAAACTAGATTGAGCCCATTTTTTATGGGAAATGTAAAAAGCCCATAAAGTCTGGCCCATTCCAAAATGGCCCAAGAAATTGACGGTGTCGGCAGGCCCAATCCTGTAACATTTAGAAAGTCGGCAGACAAGTGTTATGTACTGTAGATAGGGAAAGTGTACTGTAGCTAATAGTAATATAAGAGGTGTCATGTACTGTGTAATAAAATAATGGAGTCTGTAAGATAAAGTGTGTGTACGTGGCTCTTTTTGATACCTCCCCTTTATTTCCTCCTTATCTTCTCCCTTTCTCCAGACTCTTCACTCACCATCTCTTCCTCTTATAAATACCCACTCAACCCTTCAACACTCCAACACCACATCTCTCAACCCTTCAACACCAAAAACTCTCTCAACCCTTCAACACCAAAAACTCTCACTTACCTGGAGGAGAGGGTAACATGCTATGTTATTGGGTTAGGGCTCATGAACGTCGAGTTCTGAACATCTTTATCCAACAAGAGTTTGATACTGGAAAATAAACGATACCTCAAGGAGTTTAGATAAAGGAACGACGTGAATTGGTTAAAGTGTTTTAGTATATTTAGATCTCGTTACTTTTAAAATAAAAGCTTAAAAGTGAAAGGAATGGGGAACTTAGTGCAGTAAAAGTGAAAGGAACACAACATCATTGTACAGAATAATATTACTTTTCTTTATTTCAACCGAAAAAAAAAAACACTACTTTACTTTATTAAGTCTATCGGGTTAGAGATGTTGGACCGCAAGTTTTCCCCATTCTTTAATTAGTAGTCAATTAAAAAAAACCCGATTTAATAATAGAAATAAAAGCAATAGAAATGGTAGAGATTTTCTTAATTATTACAGTAGTAATAACATTAATTGAAAGTTACTAATCTGCCCTAAATTGCAATAATAAATAAATAAAAAGTAATACTCCGTAAGATTAAAGTCGTACGTACTTTAATTTAATTGAGGGGGTCGGTTGAGGCCGGTAGTAGGCGTGGTGGCGAGTTGTAGGCTGAGAGGAGCAAGGCGGGGCCGGCATGGGACGGGTAGCGAGAGCTTTGTCGATCGGACCAGCCTGGGGTTGGCCGGCTAGGGTACGGTGGTGTTGTCGCCCGGTAGAAAGAAGAGAGGTGGGTCGGGAGTCTGGAGGATTAGCTGTTGGTGGCTGGCTTCAGTTTGCATGATTAAAGGGGGAAGAAGTACGTATATAATTATGTCATGTGGAAAAGAAAGAAACCTGCTTTAGCGTGCAAGGAAAAGAAAGGGAAGGGAAGGGCAGAGGGAGATAGAGGTGATGAGAGTGGCAGATGATCCAAGCCTAAATAACATGCAACAAGTCTTCACCCAAAAAAAAAATAACATGCCAAGTGGTGGAGCCAGCTAGGAAGAGTACGTAGTGGACTAGTGGGTGGTCACTGGTCGATCATCCAAAAAAAACAAAAGAGTAGGGGACTAGTGGGGCCTATCTACAAAGCTTAGTTAAGAAAAGTACTACTCCCTCTGTTTCACAATAAGTGTCGTTTTATCTCTTAACACAGTTTTTAAGAAAACCAATCATTCACTTTAAAACTTACAACTTTTTCTTAATCTTACCACTCATTACATTTTTTTGGCCAATGAATGAACAACTTTAGTCAACAAATACACCTTCCAATAAAAATTATCATTATTCAACCCTAATAAATCACTTTGAAAACCTAAAACGACACATATTATGAAACAAATTTTAAGTGCTAAAACGACACTTATTGTGAAACGGAGGGAGTAATAGATACACTGAAATCATAGGAGTAGAACGAATAATTTTGAATTGATATTTTATCTACAATTTTTATCATATATAAATAAAGAATATCATAAATTTAAATATAAAAGTAAACAATTATAATATTTTATCAATTCATAAATTGATAAAGTTTATCATAATTTAATAGAGCATGTAGAAAACCATAAATTTAATTGTATTAAAGATCTACTTTTAATCCAAAATTCAAAATTTTTGCTTAGTTTGTACTAAAGATATAAAAAAAAAGATATAGCATACCATGTGTACATCTTGACCAAAAAAAAAAGCATACCATGTGTACATTTTGAACAAAAAATAAAAAGCATACCATGTGTACATCTTCAACAACAAAAAAAAGCATACCATTACCCCATGTGTACATGTGACAAGATAATATGAATAAAGTAATCAAATTGGAGAAATTCTTCCACTTCTACTAAAGTAATTGTATATTTTAATTCCTCATTCCCTCTGCTTCTACAGTTCTACTTACAAAATACCATACTCTAATTAACTTTTTGTTTTTTTAATGGAAGTTTTTAGAGTAAATTACTCCAGGTAATCAAATTTGTAACTAATCAAATCTAAATAATGACTAACCGACTAATATTCAATTATGGTAATTAATTAGTTGTGAGGGTGAGATTTATAATCTCAAATAAAATATATATTTTCAATTTTAAGGATTTTATTTATTATGCTGAAGGCGATGAATATCAAAACACTGTATGGATTATATGACTTTAGGTTTGGGGTGAGTGTTAAAACAAAATTAAAGCAAAACCCGAATTACACGTACGAATTAGTAAGAGAGAAAGAGAAATTTACAAACTTAAAGAGGTCCAATTGACGTCTGGAGATTCCGCCGGAGAGAGACTGGCTAGGTGCTCCGACTCCGACTCCGACTGGGAGGTCTGAACTCTGGCTCCGACTGTTCACATTCAACAAACCGTAAACCACTTTTTCGACTAACAAACTGGAGCCATTTAAGGCTTAACGTATTATGTGCTATATTTGAGGGCAATACCTGAACGCAGAGGGCGACGACATGAGCAAAGCGAGACAGAGACTTGACCGGGTAGACTCCTTCATTTTGAGGGTCGGATCTACCATCTTCGTCAAGGCGTCGATGTCGTGGAGCTGAGGAGTGGCCCACCGAACCAAAGACTGCTCACTTCTTGGTCTTGAGCTGTATGCAGATCGATTTACACTAGCTTCAGAAACAAGTAAACAAGAACACATGAAAACGAGCATTATAAAGGACCTGTCAGACGCTTTTCGGCCGGTGAGTAGCTCCAACATCACCACCCCAAAACTGTAGACGTCACTCTTCAGGCCGTACTGACCTGAATCTGCATCCTCGATCAGGTGCACAAGCGACGTGGTTGATCTATCGCCTACAAACAATAACAAGAGTCAAGCTCACACAAACTTTACTAAGATTTTCTCTATTAAGTACGTTCAAGTGTTAGACTATTATTTTACCTGATTTGCATCCTGGACAAGATTTGATAGCCCACAATCGGAGACGTACGTGAGGATCCAGTTCCTCATCAAGCAATATGTTTTCCGATTTGAAATTCTTATGAACAACGAACTCAAGTGGAGCAAACTTCTTGCAAATACCTGCCAGGGATCTCTACGCCTCCACCCAGGAGGAGGATGAAGAAGAAGAAGAAGAATTTTTTAAGAGACTGAGGCTGGCTCTTCTTCACGTACAATCACAGATAATGGGGAATCTCATTCTGGGGGCACTACAAATGCCAAACCAGAGATGATGGGTTTCTCTTCTTTCTTTCTCTCTTTACTTTCTCTCTTTTCACTCATTCAATCATGCTCTCTCTTTTCTTTCTTTATTTTGCTACCAAATGAAATCAACAACTAAGGGTAGCATTCAATCATGGTTTCATAAGCCAATGGAAAGAGGACATGTTAAAGGAGGGCCGTGGTGGTGGAGGGACCCGGATTTGTCCCTTGATGATTCCCTTTCTCACTCACCAGTCTCTCTATCTTACACTAGTTTCTTTGCTTTGTTAAGTTTTTTCTCCCGAATTTACTTTTAAAGTGGGAAATTATATATCCATCCACCGTTAAAGAGTTATTCTACACTTGTAGTGGGTTGAAAAAGCAAGTCGTTGGGGATGCTACGTGTCGATCGGAAGGCCAGTTGGAGTGATCATTTTTAACTTTGGTTTTGCTTTGTGGGTTCTTCCCATTAACTAAGGTGGTAACATGTTCATCTTTAAGATTTGGACTATATATAGTTGGGTTAATATTGGAGTATTATTTTATTAATTACAACAACGACTAAGAAAGATAATATATCCAAGAAAAGATCAAATTGGTTAGTTTTAATTATATATGCATGTGTGACTAGCAAATAGACCACAATACGTTATAAATTACCCTTTAATTTGGTGGTGTTAAAGTGAAGAATCTTTGAGTAATTAAAGTGAAAAATGATTTTCCCCCCTAACCATTTTGTTCTTAAAGTGTAGAATAACTCTTTAGAACCCAAACTATACAGCTACGTGGATAATAAGTGGTAGCACACCCAAGGAAAAGAGCGGTGGAAATTAAACAATAGAGGAATCTGGTAAAGCAGCGATGAAAAAGCCTAGCTATATTTCACTCTATCACAATGAAAAAGAAATAGTGGAGCCTAATAAATGAAAGACGTAAAGTTACCATTTGCACTATTCAATTATCCTGAGATATATGTTGTGCTCAAATTGTATTTTCTTGATTTTAACATTAATCTCATGACAATGAATCAACAAGTAATCTCTAACCTTGATTTAAACCTTCGTATCACACCGTCGCGGTGCATTTGTTAGGGACCTTCAATAAACATGGCTCAAAGACTCAGAGTGCTTGGTAATCTCACTAAAGGTCCATATCTCTCCCACAAAAATTAAACATTCCAACACCAACAATCAATAAATTCCAACGAGTCTATCTAATCCAGTGGAGAATCCCTATAGCTTGGTAGTACTCTCTAGTAGTACCCCCAAACATAGTCCTTATGACGAATGGGTGAACAAATATGTTGTCTTTATCTTGGTTGTTTTCTTTCTATCTACCGCTAAAACGATCTTTTGAATTTTCCCCAACATAATAGTTATCATCTCTTGTCTTGAGAGCAGTGGTGGAGCCAAAGCTATGTGGTAGATGGGTCATGACTCATAAATATAATGCAGTAAGTTTTTTGATTGAGGATGCTGCTATTGAGAATCGATTCGGAGAACTCTAAAATAATTGTGTGATCTCATGGTTTGATTATGTTTATTAATTTACCAATTAACAAAGGCAGTGGAGTTTTTTTGTGTATCATGAGATATGCCCGGTAGTGATGGCCAACGGTGCGGGCCGGCCCAGCCCGGCGTCATGGGCCCAAAAAGCCTAGCCCGGTCAGCCCGCGGGCCAGATGGGCCAAGCCCGGGTGGGCCATGGGCTGGGCCCGGGCCGGACTTTTCCAGCCCAGCCCGGCCGGGCTGGTCAACGGGCCAGGAGCCCTGCCCAGCCCGGCCCAACCCAACCCGGCCCAGCCCAGCCCGTCCCGGCCCGGTGCATATTCATTTTTTTAAAAGTATATATACTATATTTTTACAATAGTATTATAGTATATAATGTTCATCCAAAAAAAATTACAGTATATAATGTAAGTATAAGGTGCATATTCATTTTTTTGTAAGTATATTATATATTATGTAAGTATATAGTTATATAAAAAATAAAAAATTATAGTATATAATGTTCAACCCAACCCGGCCCGGTCCGGCCCGCAGCCCACTCTCAGCCCGGCCCGGCCCGCAGCCCGCTCCCAGCCCGGTAAAACCGGCACGGGCCTGGGTGGGTCGGCCCGGCCCAGCCCGTGGCCCAGCCCGTACCAGCCCGGTAATTTGCCGGGCCGGGCCTGGGCCACGGTTCCTTGGCCCAGCCCGGCTCGTGTCCATCACTAATGCCCGGGTTGTACGAGTGAATAAAGTCATATATATATATATATTTTTTTTTTTTTGAACCGGTGAGGATTAGGAACATGCTTTTAGGGCGGGTCACCTAGGGCATCCTTTCGGATGAGAGCATGAAGCTCGTGGTGGTTCCAAATGGTTTCCCATGAGAGACTGTGGCCCAGAAACGCAATTTTGTCAGCCACAGAATTATGAAGCCTACTCTCATGATAAAATCGTACTGACTCGAAGCCCCGTAGGGATACGAGAATGTCTGTTAGAATTCTTTCTATTTCCCATGGGCAACGAATTTCCCCCGCTAGGGCCTTTATGACAATGACGTTATCCCCTTCGATCTCTAGTTTCTTTACACCTAACTGCTTGGCCTTCATTACTCCGTCCCATAAAGCCATTGTCTCTGCCATCAACACTGACACTTTCCCAAATGTTCTGGCTGATCCACCAATTGGCTGCCCGTTTTCATCTCTTATAATCGAACCTCCTGCTGCATTTCCATTGTTGATCTTGGATCCATCGAAATTCAATTTAACATAGTGTTTAGGGGGTTTCTTCCACTTTCCCACTTTGTTTCGGGACTTCTCTATTGAACTCATCTTTTTGTTTAGGTCCTTCTCTTCATCCTCTTGCCAATCTTTCGCTTGCCTCCATTGAGTCAACTGGTGACGGATGTACAAACAAATGTCTTGTATATGGTCATTTGATTCTTCTTGGAAGAGTAATTTATTCCGCTGGTGCCAAATACTCCACCAAGCCACTAACAACTCCACCAATTCGTTTTTCTCTAATTTGCTCTTTAGATCATATAGTACATTTCGGGGGTTCCTTTGTGATGTGTTGCATTCTCTTAGCACTTTCTCCGTATTGACATTAAGTTTCTTCATTATTTCTCGCGTATGGGAACATTCTAACAACAAATGTATTGTGTCCTCATGTGTAGCGCTGCAGAAAGTGCATCCTTGAGGTACTGCGATTTGTTTTTCACTGAGTCTTTGCTTTGTAGGCAACCCATTCATATCAATTTTCCAGAGGAAATTCTTTACCTTTGGATATATATCCAACTTCCAAATCCAAGCATTAGGGCTTGGGGTCATAGTATGTTCTTTAGTTATTAAACTTATTGCTGAGTCTGTGGAATACCATCCGTTTCTGCTCGGAGCCCAGATCAGTTTATCTTCAATATCATTTATTGGGATAGGAATTCTTAGCATTTCTTGCAACAAATCATTGGGAACGACATGCTGCAATTCATTTACTTTCCATTTTTTATCGGCCGAAATAAATTGCTCCACTCTAATTTCCAGATCCATCATATCGTTCGCATGTATTTTGTCCATAAGTGGCTCACTTGAAAGCCATCTATACTTCCAAAACTTGATGGTCTTGCCATTTCCTACTTGCCACTTTAAGCCTTCTTCAAAGTTTGGTCTTAATTTCATCAGTTGCTTCCACTGCCATGAGCTATTCTGCTTAACTTTATATTCTGTCAGTGTGGTTCCCCTTAAATATTTTTCTTTAATCACTTGTACCCAAATATTTGTTTGATCAGTAAGAATTTTCCATAAAAGCTTCATTTGCAGTGCCTTGTTAACACACTCCGCTTTTCTAATGCCCAGTCCTCCGTAAGCTTTTGGTTTACATATTCGGTCCCAACTAATAAGTGGCTTATGCTGTCTATCTTTGTTCCAAAAGAACATTCTGTTTGTGACATCTATTTCATCACTAACATATTTTGGCAACATAAAACTTTGCATTATGTAGTTTGGCTTTGTGGATAAATTCGATCTAATTAACACTGTTCTCCCTTCCTGGGATAGCGTATTGGCCTTCCATTTTGTCAACTGTCGCTGGACATTTCCAATTGTGTCATGAAAGCTTTCTCTGTTTACTCTCCCATTAATGATTGGGCATCCTAAATATTTTTCTAGGTTCTCCATTGTGCTTATCCCCATTGTTTGTTTAATATTTTGTTTCTGTTGATTTCTCACTTTCTTAGACGTATGGAAAGCTGATTTGTGATAATTCACCTTTTGACCTGTGGCTAAACAATACTCTTCAATAATCCTTTTCATTTGGTTGCAAGCATTCTGGTTTCCTTTTGCAAAGATGATAATGTCATCTGCAAACGCTAGAAAAGGAATTCTCATGCCACCTCTAGCTATCGGGAATCCTATTAGCGGTTTTGGGCTCTCGCTAGCCTTTTGGAGTTTCCTGGCAAGAATCTCTGCTCCGATTACAAACAAATATGGTGATAGCGGATCTCCTTGCCTGATTCCGCGTTCCGGTGTAAATGGTGCAGTCGGTCCATTGTTGACCAAAACAGAGAATGACACTGTGCATACACATTCACGGATCCATCCTACAAACTTATCATCAAAGCCAAATTGGTAGAGAATTCGGAGAAGAAATTCCCAGTCCACCCTATCATACGCTTTTTCCATATCCAATTTTACAGCCATCCATCCTTCCTTTGCTTGGCTACTTCTGAATGAATGAAATATTTCATGTGCTATTAGCACGTTGTCCTGGATTGCCCTTCCAGCTACAAATGCTCCTTGGAGTGGGTGAATAATTTTGGGCATTACCACCTTTAATCTTTCTGTTAAGATTTTTGCTATTATTTTATATATTGTTGTGCATAGACTAATAGGCCTGTAATGGTTCGTTGTCGATGGGTTGTCATTTTTCGGTAATAGCGAGATGAACGTATGGTTACTTTGTTTTAAAATCTTTCCAGAATGGAAAAATCCTTTTACTGCTTTAATGACTGTAGGCCCCACGATGTCCCAGTACTTCTTGTAGAATTCCGATGTCATACCATCTGGGCCCGGTGATTTGTCTGAACCAAGCCGGAATACACTCTTCTTTATTTCTTCATTTGTTACTGGCTTCGTTAGAATGTCATTGTCTTGATCCGTTATTTCCTTATCAATCAGTGTCAGATAATCTTCTAGCACGACGGTGTTTATCCCTTGTTTCCTATACCGCTTACAAAAATCATTTCTAATTTCTCGACAGATATTTTCCTCACCCACAATTTGGGTACCATCAGTCAACACTATTGTTCTTATGGTTTTATGATTTCTCCTTCCTGTTGCTATTTTATGAAAGTATCCTGAATTTGAGTCAGACAGTTTTACATGCTTAGTCTTCGCCCGTTGCTTCCAATATGCTCTATGGAACCGAAGGATGCACTCCTTCTTTTGCAAGAATCGAATCTGTTTTTGTATAAGAGCTGGTTGCGGTGATACAATAATCTTCTGTTGTAGTTCGAGGAGGGTGTCTTCAATTTCCCTTAGTTGTTCGAATGTATTACCGAATGTCTTCCTTTTCCATTGTTTCGTGTGTTCTTTTAGTAGCTGAGTTTTCTTCATGAGCTGAAACATGAATGACCCTTGATAACAGGCCCTCCATGTTTGCTTAACCACATTCCGATAATCTTTCCTCATGAGCCACATCTTTTCCATCTTGAAAGGTGCCGCTTTGATCATTCTACTATTCGTAATGTCAACTGATATTTTGCAGTGGTCGGATGATGTGAATGCGTGATTATGGGTTCGGATTCCTGGGAACCATTGTAGGATAATATCGCTTACCAAAACTCTGTCCAGTTTTTCGTAGATGTTATCAATTTCCGTTTTGTTTTTTCGCCATGTGAACCTATAACCGGAGGTAGGAATATCGCGCAGGTTGCAAGTGTCTTTCAGGTTTTGGAGTCGTTCAAATCGGTTGATCGAAGGTACACATCCTCCTTTTTTATCCCCTATCTCTTGAATTTCGTTTAGGTCTCCTATGACGACCATAGGTATTCCAATTTCAAGAGCGCAACCGGTAAATTCTGACCAAAAACTATCTTTCTTAGCCTCATTAGGCGGGGCGTATATAAAACAAAGCGCAAGTGCCCATCCTGTCAGAAGATTGACGTATTTCAAAATAATGTATCTAGGTTGGTGGGCTAGGATTTCAATACTCTCACTAGTGAGCTGGTGTGCTTTCCACATTACACATATTCCTCCGGCTCTGCCTCCTGCCGGGGACCAGACTATATTGTCAAACCCTGCTCGTCTCCATACCTGATCGCTCGAAAGTTTATCTGTTTTTGTTTCAACAATCGCCATAACTTGGATTTGTTCAATTTTACAAAATGAATCAATTTCTGGCCAGAAGGGCTTCCTTCCTATTCCTCTGCTATTCCATGATGCAACTTTCATTTATAATTTATCATATAATTGAAGTCAACAGCTCCTCTGAGCTGATTACACTCTATGCATATTATGTCAAACCTTATTTCTATTTGTTTCCATTCTTTGCCTTTTCTCTTATACCTAAAAGATTCTTCTGTCGGGAAACTAAAGTCTTGCAGCCATCTACAAATGAGCATAAACCATAGCGAAGTACCTAACCTCATCCAATAGCGTCCACTCAAAATTTTAGTTAAACAATTAAATTCGTCACTAACCTCCGAATACAGGTTCATATTTCTTTTAACACAAAGCACAAATATTAGAGTTATCTCATATAAGATACGCTTACAAGGATTTTCCATAGGAAGATTACACCTTTTACAACAATCAATCACACGATACTTCATTAACCACCTTATTTTATACAAGTGGCTCACAACTCCCCTGAGTTGGTTGCAAAACGTGCTCATTAAACACAATCCTTTTTTATTTTTCTTCCCTAATTTTTCATTTGGTATTTCATTACGAGCTTGAGCTCTCAAGTGTCTATGTTGTATATTATTAAACAAACTGTACCTTATAGTAACAACTATATGCCAGTGCACGAAAGTTTCCTAATTTATTACACTAAGGGTTATAGTGTCTCTATTGTTCTGTTTACAAACTTGACTCTTGTTTTCTTCTATCAACACAAATCTACAACTTGTTTCGGCATACATCATTTTTACATAAGACGAACAAACAATTCTCCATGGATATTTAGAGTCTTGATGATCCTGTAGGGGTTGTAAATATCTCCCACTAAGACGATTTCTTACAATGCTTCCTTGAGTATAGTTCTCCACCAATGTGTGGCTGACTTTGTCATGCAGCTTCATGAGTTCGCTTATGTCTAATTGTCGAGTCCAGCTTGCTAATTGCACTGCAACCTGCAATTCAACCAAACACATAGCCCAACCATCTTCATGAATATCTCTACAAATTTGTAGTATTTTCAATTCCTTAGTTTCCTTGCAGTAAAATTGCCAGCTGATATGATAAAAATTCCTAGTACTAACTTTGGTCATTAGCAAGTTCATGAAAAACTTAGAATAGAGCCTATCATGCAATTTATGCACCACCATTGTGCAAACAGAGGCTAAGTAATTGTAGAAACTTCCAATAAGCACCAAGTAAGTAACAATACTATACCAGGAATTAGTTTTTGCTCCTTGGCTACTTATCTTATAGTCTTTAATAGAGTTCAACATATATCTTTTATGGGGCAAAATCGGTCTATCCATAATCAGTTTGCAAAGTGATCTTATACTCAGATAGTCATTAACGTAACCATAAGTTAGCCTGCTCAAGCATTTCCTATCCATCCTCATAGTGGTTAATCTCATCTGGCAAATGTCCCCAACCATTCTAACCAAATTAAAATGTATCCTACTGCCATTTTTCCTCATCTTTCTTATCCAATTCCAACAACCAGCTCCTAAGACTTTTGCAATATTTTCATAAAAGGCATAAGCTTGACGATCTAGCAAATTAAAACATTCTATGAGGTATCTAGTCCCAACATCATACAAATATAAATCTTTAAGGTGCAAACTGTTCGGAATGATCTCTAGTAGTCTCTCTAAGAAGACTAGCATGTCTATTATGGCCTTAATATTGCCTCTATCTTTCTTGGTTCCGAAATGGTCAGCCTCAAAAGGCTTCTTATTATTGCCACCCTTTAAGGTCTTATCGACCATGGTGGGAGTTGATTCAGACTTAACATAAGGGTTCATTGTACTTCCAAGTTGTTCTTTAGGGAGTTCCTTTATACGCACAAATTGCCTCCTCAATAGGGGGCTTCTTTTGAGGTTCTTCAAAAACTTGGGTTTTAACTTGTCAGATGGACTACAAGAGGGATCAACTCCCCAGAGTTCCGCTTTACAATCAAAGCACCAACACCCATAAATCATAGCATCCCAATCAAAGTACGCAAGAGAGGAAGAGAATAGAACCAACCTGATCGAGGTCAAATTTCGATGCCCATCATGGAACATCCAGAGGATCGTTCCATCTTCTACGAGAGAGTGAAACACTCTCACCTGGTCTGTGGATGGTGAGTGGAGCCGGGAAGTCCACTGAAGAGAAGCCCAGAACGCCTCCCCCAACATTCTCTGAGGGAACAACTTGAAGCAGTACGCTATCGCCTCCAACCCTAGATCCCGATTTGATTTTGGTTTCTTGATAAATAGCCCTAATCCTTTCTTGTACAGCCTTCTAGGAGTCGCTTGCTGCAACCCAGCAGCCTTAATCGCCCTTGGAGATGAAGCTTTAACCAATCGTCGTTCTTCGAACCTTCGACTCCTTCGCTGAAAGCCGGAAACTCGGGGTGCCATAACTTTAATTGAAGACTTTGGAGTTCTTTGGGCTTCATTCGGAACAGATTGGCCAAGAAAAATCCTCAAGATTAAGCCAAAGAAAGCACTCAATCGGGATCTAGGGTTCTTAATTTGGGGCTTTTGGTACTGTAGATGGAGGGGGCTTTGGGGGAGAAGTTTCATCGGGAGCGTTTTCTTCAGTGAATAAAGTCATATATAGTCATAATGTAGCACTTGTTTCCACTGCACATGTTAACTTTATAAGGACCCAAACATCCATATGCAGGGACGGAGGTAGTAAAAAAAAATTGGGTGGGTAAGTGGGTTGTAAGTATGGAGACTCAACCATGGTCTACAACACAACACATAAATACCATCTGCACTATTAATTGCAATATATCTCCAATTGTCTTACTATGTATATTCTAATTTTTTGGAAAGAATATGATGTTTTAATGCTATTATTGGTGTAGGCGGGCATGATTCCATATCAATTAGTTAGCATTTATTTCTCTATCTTATTTATTATGCTATCCATATTTATTCTGCTTTATCCTTTAATAGGGTAGTTACTCTAGATTAGGATAATATTTATGGAGGAGGATCTTATCTTCGTTTGGGATAAGATTTTGGTTGACTTGAGGAGCAAGCCAGTGCCCTGAAACCCTAGTGGGCCGATCGGGCCATAGGCGCGCCTAGCTCTCCTTCGCCTGTCTCCCTTCCTCTATAAATACACATGTATTCGCTCATGTGCCAGGTAAGTTTTAAGCTATCGCTCTGCCTGACGCCTTTAATCGACATTGCCCTAACCGACTTAAGCATCGGAGGTGGATTAGGGGTCACTCGCCCCTAGGTCCATTGTTTTGCAGGTCATTGAAGGTGAAGAGGCTCGGAGAAGAAGCTTGGAGGAGAAGGTCATTGAAGAAGGAGTTGAAACTTGTACACGGCATATTTTGTGTACTAACAATTGGGTACGAAAGTCTTGTGTTGGCGAGCCTTTGGGTCAATATAACAAAACATGTGTTCTTTGGGAACATTTGTGTTCATATCTAGGGTTGTAATCGAACTGAGCCGAGCCGAACTTTATACTGTTCAGGTTTCGTTCATTTAAAAATAGTCGAACTCTAATTCGAGCTCGAACTCGCTCCGAGCTCAATATTTTGTTTGGGCTCGATTCCTGTAAGTGTTCACTGAGCTCGAGCTTGGTTCACAAACCGTTCATCTAGTTTGGTCGAGAGCAAACTAATCGAGCTAGCTTGTTTACATATAATAAAATGCATAGAATTAGGCTATATTTTTTTATGATTTTAGGTATAAAAAAAAAAGATAAACAAACAAATAAATATGTGTACATCATATATAGGGTTATGAAAAATAGTTTATTAAAAAATCTAACAATATTATGTATATTTTATATTGTTTATGAATATTTGGACAAACTTGTTCAACATATAGTCGAGTTTGTTCATGAATAAACGAATCGAGTTTTCATGTGTTCGTATTCGGCTCGTTTATCTTTTCGAGTTGCTTGGGTTCGGCTCGTTTACAAATCGAGCCGAATATGAACCAACTTTTACCGAGTCGAACGCCAAACATTTCGTAAACGGCTTGCGTTGTTTACAACCCTAATCATATCGAAAGGGAAATACTAATCGAAGTTGTTCAGATGGTAGATGACCTAAAGCAAAACGTTAACAAGAATTGAAAAGTTGCATGAACCGATTCATTATTACAATTTGACCGATCAATATTGGAATCAAAAGATGGGTTACAAGGACATTGATCTTCAGACCTACCCTAATCAAGATCTGCCTAAGCCTAACCTCTCAATCTCGCTTTTCAGGATTTTATCTCAATGCTTTTGGTAACACACGTACAATTACAATAATCGAGTTGAGTATAATACAAAACTAGAGCTAAAAGATAAAATTTCCCCTAAAAAACAATATCTCCCGAAAAGTATAAAATCTCCCGACGAAATCTCGTGAACACGGCCCAAAACTCAGGCACCAGCCCCATCGCACGGGCGCGCTCCAGACGCCCCGGACGCCCCATCCTGTGCAACGCCTTCAGAACGCCATGGCCCAAGACGCAGCCTGACGCCCCAAGACACAGACACGTCATCACGTCCTTGCCTGCGTCTTCAACCGCGGAGAACTTGACCTTAGAGAACTCAACCAGGCCCCGCCAAAGCGCGGCCACGCTTCCGCCTTCTTTGCCCGCATTCCGAGCCTTGTGCCCCTGACGTGAGAACGTGAGCACCTTTGGCGGTGGCGTGACCAAGGTCTCGGGCCACCCCTTGGTTCACTTGTCTTTCGCCCTCTTTTCGACTTCTCTTCCTCGCCTTCGGTCCTTAGCTCGTTTTGCCTTCTCCCTGCCTAATCGCATCAGGCTCCATACTGAACATATGACATGATCGAGTAGGTGTTTGTGATATGATCCCAAACTCTTAACTCAATCTAGTAGTAATCTTCATGAGAAGTCATAGGATATATTTTTTTACTTCGTATATGAAGTGTATCAAACTTCCAATCACCAAATTAGATGTATTTTTTTACTTCGGACATGGAATCAATCCTCGTAAGAACTAACCTCAAATATAGAATATTTTCAAAGTTATGTCTCCTATGTTTATCTTTCCATCGATCAGGAATCGACATATTATCTACACATCACGATTGTAAGGCACAACATACCATCAATGACACGTGAAAACACAATGCATGTCACAACTATCAAGTGGTGATCCTAAAATTCATTACTCCCTCCGTTTCACAATAAGTGTCGTTTTAGCACTTAAAATTTGTTTCATAATATGTGTCGTTTTAGGTTTTCAAAGTGATTTATTAGGGGTAATAATGATAATTTTTATTGGAATGTGTATTTGTTGACTAAAGTTGTTCATTCATTGGCCCAAAAAATGTAATGAGTGATAAGATTAAGAAAAAGTTGTAAGTTTTAAAGTGAATGATTGGTTTTCTTAAAAACTGTGTTGAGAGCTAAAACGACACTTATTATGAAACGGAGGGAGTATATTTTATGACTTATAAATTCTACCGACAATCTTAAAAAGTTCTCTTGTCTCTTCAACCAAAAAAAAAAAGTTCTCTTGTCTTCGACCAAAAAAAAAGTTCTCTTGTCACGCGGAGCGTAAGTGCTTGCATGTTCATCAATCATCAAGTTACTAGGAAACAAAACTTAGCAAATGAATTTATAATTAAAAGCCAATTCCGACCAAAAAAATTAATTAAAAGCCAATTATGAAATGTCCTTGGTCTAGGGTGAAAAAGAGGCTGAAACTTCAACCTTGAAAAAAGTAAAAAAAAATCTTGAAAAAAGTTAAAAATGGACCTAATATTATAAGTATATCATTAATGTGATGATTTTAAAATTGATCACGTATTAACAGAATATAAAAGATCGAGGCCATAATGAAGGCTACATGCCTACATGCATGCCTCATGTTGTTAGGAAAATTTGAAAATATATGTTTCCATTGCAAGCAAGCAATACTATGAATTAACTCACCATTTTCTTTAGTAACTAAATCAGTGAGATCATGTTTCATTCAAGTTTTTCAAAAAAAATACGAGTATACACGTAATATAAAGATTTCTTTCTTTAAAAAATCACGTTTTTAGCTCTTTATCTAGAAAATGATCAAATAGTACCCTTTCCCTAACGGCTTGTTGATGCCTTCTCATTACCAATAAATAAATCCTCATTTTTTCTTAATCCCCACCATCTCTTTGAGTCTTTGTTCTTCTCATTAGCAAAAACACATAGATATGACCAACGTAACAAACGACGTCGTTTCAGGCAACCAAACCGACTCCGTTTCGCTCGACCTTCTCAAGAAGAAACTAGACGATTTCGCAAACGAAAGAGGATGGCTTCCTCATCACACTCCAAGAAACCTCCTCCTCGCTCTGGTGACACTTAAATCCCTCTTTCATCCAAACTATCTCTTATCTTTGTATCATTGTTCCAAAATTTTGAATTCATTATTATTGATTGTTGCTTAAATTTGGGAACTGATTTACAGGTCGGGGAAATGGGGGAATTGTCTGAAATATTCCAATGGAAAGGGGAAGTGAAAAGAGGGCTGCCGGATTGGAAAGAAGACGAGAAGTTGCATTTGGGAGAAGAACTTTCCGACGTACTTCTTTACCTCATCCAACTCTCCGGCAGCTGCGGAATTGATCTCGGCGCTGCCGCTCTCCGGAAGCTCCACCTTAATGCCCTAAAATACCCTCCCCCTTCTGCTTCCAACTCCCATTCCAACTGATCTTTGCTTTGACTCCCCAAAGGCGTTGCAAGGGTATTTTGGTCTTTAAAGATATGCTTTTTTCTGTTTTTTTTTGGAGTTCGAAATTGGAATTTGAAGGATGGGATTATTGTTTGGTCTATATAAAATAAGTTGTGAGTTTTGTCTTAGAGCCTCTTACTCAACCATACACCATTGAAGGGTTGTATTCAAGTTGTGATCGACTTGTGTATTAATCGTGATTTGAGGCTCGTTCTTTTGAATGTAGTAATAACGTGAAGTCTCATGGGTAAGTTTTGTAAGGTCCACCATATTCTTATGCAATATCATCTCCTTTACGTTACATATGGGGGGATATATGTTGGTTACAATGATTTTCCATTGCATGAAATGAATTATTGAAGATAATAAAAGAATCTGGCTATGGTTGTAGACTTGTAGTTGTAGCCTGTAGGTGGTACTAATTATATTCCTCCGAACAAAGGCAAACATTCGAGAGATGGCTTTCTACAAATTAAAGTGAAAGAATGTGGAATTTTATTTTTTAAAATTTTAAACCCTACCTCCACCGATGGCGGAGCCAGAGAAACCTCGATGGGGGGTCACATTCTCCCATTACGGAACAAAAACGACCAATATATTATTATTATTATTATTATTATTATTATTATTATTATTATTACTAGTAGTATTATTATTATTATATGAGTCTACTAATTTCGAAAATAAAATTATTTTTAAATTCATAAACCACTCACTAAATCTTATATGTATATCACTTATGTTACGTATTAATAAAACTTAATTTTTGGTCGAAAATAAAACTTAATTATACAAGACCAAAATTTAGTCGCCACCAAAATAAATATGTATAGTTAAAACTAGTGACTACATTAATCACATTTATATTAACTAAACTATAAAGTAATAACATAAAAAGTTCACAGAAACAAATAATATGTATATAACTAAATTAATCATATTTATATATTAACTAATTAAACTAGAAAAAAAAAACTACAAGTTGATAGAAATAAAGTATGTATGTTTTAAAGTAGTGACTAAATTAATCATATTTATATATCAACTAATTAAATAAGAACATAAAAGTTGCCGGTATAGGTATGCATTTGCTTTGTAAAACTAATTAAGGGTACAGTACGTGTTTGCTAGTTGCTACGTAACCCTAATTATGGAAGAAAAAAGAGACAAGTGAGGACGTGTTTGGCTGTTTGCTAGTTGCTAGGTAAAACTAATTATGGAAGTAAAAAGAGAGAAGGGAGGTTCGAGCACATGACCTCATTTTACTTGGGGGGCACAAAACCAACTAGACAAGACTAGCTTTATGTACTATGTATTATTGCATAAGGAATATACTCCCTCCGTTTCACAATAAGTGTCGTTTTAGCTCTTAACACAGTTTTTAAGAAAAGCAATCATTCATTTTAAAACTTACAACTTTTACTTAATCTTACCACTCATTACATTTTTTTGGCCAATGCATGAACAACTTTAGTCAACAAATACACATTCCAATAAAAATTATCATCATTCACCCCTATTAAATCACTTTGAAAACCTAAAACGACACATATTATGAAACAAATTTTAAGTGCTAAAACGACACTTATTATGAAACGGAGGGAGTATTATTCAGCTGGGAAGGTAGAGGGGTCACCGGACCCCCATGACCCCCCTAGCTCCGCCACCACCACCCAAGAGCTACAAAGTGGACTATATGAATGCACGGTAAGATCCTTACTGGTTTTAGAGATGATTCATTTCATTGTTTATTTGAACGTAGACCCATTACAAAAGATGCCATTAATTGTAAGGCTAGATTTGATAGTAGATAAGCATAAACGGATATGATCATTGTTGCCAAATCATGATACGATCATGGTCATTAATAGTGAGGATCATCATTAACAAATCAAGTGATTTCTCTCTTGTAATGGACCCATGAAATGATCTTTAATTAGTACTAATGCTAACAAAGTGACACCATCCTCTATATAATTCTTCTTCCATGAAATTAAACAAGATCAACTCAACCATATATCTATAGTGTAGGCAATCTTAGCCAAAGAGAGGCTCTTTAATCATGGTCATGCCTTTGTTGTCAAGGTCAAGATCGGGGATAGTGAGGCGTCGATGAAGAGGCGTCACTATCAGGCTTGGAAGCCGCCACCGAAGGGTGGTGCGATGGAGATGCATGACACGTCGTATTCGAGTGATGAAGAAGGTGATCTTGGATTTGGTTGCAAGCTCCAAGTGTAGTGTAAGAGATTTAATGTTAAATGGTGATTTCTGGTCTTCTTGGCCCATCGTGTTACGCCCCCAAGCATTCCCCATGTTTTGAACTATTTGTAGTCAATTAGTGGCAATCAACTCATTTGGTCATTTTGTCAAAATTTTCAAATTGCTGGAACATTAAGTTGGTCAATGATGTTATAGTACATATATTGGTGCAATGAGTTATGCAATTGTTAAAATGTGTATGGAGTTAGACCTGTCAATCGGGTCGGGCGGGCGGGTTTGGGTTGGGTTGTTCCGGGTTCGGGTCATTTCGGGTTCGGGTCCATCTGGATCGGGTCTTGACGGGTTATCGGGCGGGTTCGGGTTGACCGATGGGTCAGTTTTTTCTTGAAACTTTATGAACTAAAAATTTGAAACTTTAAAAAACACCACGAAGAGATACATGTTAAATAGTGTGGTATTGCGATTGACAAAATTCTGGATATATATAGTATAAGGTTGTGGATATATATTTTATATGTATATATGTATACAAACAAAATTCCAGATATATTATATGATATAGGTAGAAATGAACTTCCTAACTTAATTTGATTCTTTGTTATCAAGTTCTTTTTTGTGAAAGAAGGGAAAGTTATATTTGGATTTAGTCATGAATGACTCATAATAAAAAGAATCAGTCAAGCATTTAGAAACATACAAAAACATATTACTACTTCTACTCATCTGTATACTTTCAATTCAATCAAGGATGACATCATTCATAGTGGACTTAAGTTTTACAAATTAGAGATAAACAAAATGCAGCAAACAAGTTTACAAAAAACAGAGCTAAAATGCGTCAAATAGAAATTCAACAACCCGCCATTTTCAAAATTTTGGAAAAATTTCAAAATAAATTTAGCATCTCAAAATTTCATGACCCGCTGGGTTGGACCCGACCCTAACCCTAAATTTTCCGGGTTTACCGGATCGGGTTAAAACTGGATTTCGGGTTCAAAAAACTAGGTTAAAACCCTGAAATTTTTGTCGGGTCAGGTTTTGAGAGGTCTGAAACCAAGTTCATGACTCTCAAAGTTTGAACACTAGTGTACACATTGACTTTGTGTAGCAGTCAGCCTAAGACAAAGCGAAAAAAAAGGGCAGCTCTCGAGTTACAACTTGTTGAGGGTAAGCTGAACTCGTAGATGCAGGATCCCGTTGGTGAAATACTCGCTGTCATTACTCATGAAGTCGGTCCATGGGATTCCAAATAGGTTCCTCTTCGCAATGACGCGTTTGATCTCGCCTTTCGCAAGCGTAGTTTCCGTTGTAGGACACTTATTGGCCTTCAGCATAACTTCAAACTCCTCCAAGGGCTTCTTCATCACTGCAACCTCACAGTCCACCGTCCAGTTTCCTGGAATCAACGCGTACACACAAAGGCCAAAGTACTCGAGCGAGGTTGAGTTGTCGTTCACGTAATGTGGTATGAGCATGAACCTTTTTCCATCTAGACTGAATAGCTGGGAAGCTAAGTTTCTTGAGTTTAGATTCTCAACCTCTTCTTTCCTTAGTTCAAAGTAGACGACGCATCGAGGCCTTGAGCATTTAAGTTGCACCACCGTAACAGGGCGAAACCTGTAGAAGCGTTTAACAGGTTGGACACTTGTTCGTGTCGAAAGATATGGCTCATCGTTTGGCACATGAAACTGTTTCCCATAGGTGAGTTCGCCCTTTAAGAAGAGAGCTTCATACACAAGGTTGGACACTTGGCTGTGGTCAAAGTCAGGGCAATCTAGAGCTTGTCTCAACTTTGAGTTAGTCATGTAAGGTAAACATATGAGCTTCAATAGGCGGTTGGTGAGAATTTCTCGTCGCTCTTCTGGTTCGGTATAGTGTGCACGAGCCCATTTCAAGATGAAATCAAAAACATAATCTTCTGAACATGCTAGGGGACCGTCGCTACCGAGAACAACCTCTAAGGCGGAAAGAGGCAAGGCCATCATCTCTTCTTGGGACCTTCATGAATCATGATCAACAAGTATGAATTCATTAGAAAAAAATGCAAATCAAACATCACTTGGACAAAACAAATTAGTCAATCCTCAATGAGAATAGCTGAACTGCAACTTACCTGTTCAAATCAAGATTTGCTAGATAAAGCCTTGCAAGAACTTTTAGTGGTTGAGTCGCTTCGGCCGTCAAAACACTTGGAGGAAGGTCGAGATATAGACACGCAGATTCTAGCGAAACGGGCAAATTGCTTAAGAGCTCAACGCAATACTCCATGCACGAGCTAAACTCGTACTTGTCGGCGGCAATCAAGACGTTCACCAAATCAGTGGTAGTGGTTGCACTCAAGCTGTTGGTGTATGCAAACTTCAGGAGGTCCATCACAGCTGCTTCCTCTATATAGCATAACACAAGCAACAGAACTTGGTATGAGAATCTACAAGTACTTTGTTGTGGTAGTTGGTAAAATAACTACTAAGATTTGCTGAATTATCAATCCATACCAGATGCATTGATTCTCAAGGTAACAACGTTGTCGTGCGATTCTCTCATTCCGTTTTTGAACAACTACAACACAGACAGATTTACTAACTTGGGTAAGAAGGTAAACAGACAATGGCCGGATCACTAAGAAATTATAAGATACAAAGTTTTTTACCTTATAGAAAACGGGACTATTTGCAGCTAGTATAGGAGAACTTATGAACAAAGTGTTAACTTTGTTGACAGAGGTAGAACACTCTGAATCACTACTATGATGAGCAGCTTCATCCCCTACATACACAAGTTCCAAACCAAACAACGGTTTAGTGCAAAAGGCAGTAGCTTTTCATTAAGCAATATACACACAATGTGGAGCATATATAAATTTACCAACTTTATTTTGGGAATTCTCACTTCTTCTTCGACGCTTCCTAGAACTCAATCCGTCGAAACCGGAAGCTAAAGAGTCGTCCATGACTTCAATGCGGAGGACCCGATTGGAGAAAACGGTGTCGTTGAAGGCAAACTCGAAATCGAGCCTTGGCGCTAGCATCTTTGCGTTCTGTGCCATGTCTGATCTCTTCCTGATTATTATTCTAGTATGTACAAAACCCCAAATTCTGGGCTTTAACTGTCGAAGACCAAAACCGGCAACCGAAATAACATTGAACAGAGGATGAAGAAAAAGGTAAGTTCGTGATTTAAAGTCAGGGCAGTAGATAATTTTTTTTTTTTTGGTCGAAAGGGCAGTAGATAATTTTCTTTTTTGGTCGAAAGGGCAGTAGATAATTTAAGTTTGAGGTGATTGTTTTGTTGTTATTTTTTTATATATAGCTTTTTTTTGTCGAAATTTGTTTATTTATAGCTTGTATAACCTCGGTAACTAAAATTACATCAAATTTATTTATCTATAAATTAATAGGGTCGGAACCGGAGTATTTTATTAATTTATAGAGATATTAATTTATTGATAAATTATAGAGATTTTAGTGATAGAAATATTTCTAATTAAATAATACTAAGTATTGTCATTGAACCAAAAATTATACTAACTACAAAAATCATAAAAGTATGAGGGAAGGGGGTGAGGGTGGTTTTCTAAATTGTGGGAAGCTATTAGGCTGTCTAAAAATTTAATCCACACTCTAGGCGGTATAAACCCCCCAGACCCCACTTTTTTCATTTTCACTCTCTCTCTCCTAATACTCTCCCTCCGCTCTCCTCTCTTCCCCCCTTTTCTCTCTCTCACCATCAACTCCATTCCGGCGCCACCGTCTTCTTCTCCGGCAACCTCCGCCGCCACCGCCTTCTTCTCCGGCCACCTCCGCCTCCGCCGCCACCGCCTTCTTCTCCGGTCACCTCCGCCACCTCCGCCTTCTTCTCCGGCGCCTGTTTTCGTCGATTTCAACATCCGGTAACCGATTTTCCTTCCTCTTTGTTCAATCGTTTTCTTTCTCCGATCGATTTCGATGATTTTTCCAGATTTGTTGAGGTTTCGTGTTTGATAACGTAGATCTGAAATTTCTAGATCTAGATCTGAAATTTCTAGATCTAGATCTGGAATTTCAAGATCTAGATCTAAAAATTCAAGATCTAGATCTGGATTTTCTAGATCTACATGTTTTGAAACGATTTTGTTTGAGTTTCTATCTCTCTCTCAAATTTGTGATGTGAATTACATGGTTGATTGATGTTTTGGGATGATTTCGTTCGAGTTTTGTGTATGGGTTTCGTCGGAGACAAATTCTGTGTTTGTGGGTTTTGACGGTGACAAGTTCTGTGTTTTATGGGTTTTATCGGTGACAAGTATCGGTGATAAGTTATGTGTTTATGAGTTTTGACGGTGACAGGTTCTGTGTTTATGGGTTTTATCGATGACAAGATTTTTTGTTTATGGGTTTTATCGGTGACAAGTTTTGTGATTACGGTGTTTGACGGTGACAAGTGTTGTGTTTATAGGTTTTGGTGGTGACAGGTTTTTTCCTTATGGGTTTTTGCGGTGACAGGTTTTTTGTTTACTGATTGTGGTTCATATATTAAGTTTAACTATGGCCTATTAGCTCAAATGGTAGAGCATCGTGCTTCATGCACGGTAATGTGGGTTCAAATCCCGCATAGGCTCAATAATAATTTTTGACAAAGAGTTTTTTGTACACGGTGACAAGTTTTGTGTATGTGGTGACAAATGACAAGATTTGACGACAATTTAACCAATGACAAGGCTAATGACAAATTGGTGATATTAAAATAGGTGATAATACATGAAGAATGACAAGATTTAACCACAATTTAAGCGATGATAAGAGGACGAAAAAAATAAGCGATGACAGGGTTGATAATAGACAAAAATTTGGGATGAACGATTACAGGATGAACGGTGACAAGATGACAGGAGAAACGGTGACATGATGAACGGTGACAGGATAAACAGTGACAGGTGACAGGTGACAGGGATGGTCAGTGGGATGCAGTGGCACGCGCGTAATTTTGGACATGGGGTTGGACGCGGTGGCAGGCCGTAATTTTTTTTTTTGCCAGGGGTAATTTTGGAAAATCGACTAGTTGCCACATTGTTTTTTTGAACGGCCCACACGCTTCCTTGTTTTTTCCCCACAGCCCACTTACCTTTTTTCGCCTAAAAGTATAGCCAAATTATTAACATACTTACTAAAAATAAAATATGGACAATTTCTGACCAAAATTTGGATGATTGGTACTATTGTACATTCCTTATATAGTAATTATTAAGTTATGATGTTATTGGGACCTTATATTTCTATATGGGTTTTTTGAAAATATATTATCTTATAATCTTATCGAAAATCGTAAAATTTTACAGTAGCCCAAGTCGAGACCAGAGAAAAATATTAATTTACCGTATTTATTAATTTATCAAGTATTATTTTATAGAGGTTCTACTGTATATTGATCTGAGGTATATTGATATGATATGAGGTGGTATCTATCTACATTTTTTTTCGGTTGATAACGATCTATTTGCTTGTTTTTGTGCCCCTAAATCTAATACTCTATTTGGCTTTATAGACTCAAATTAGCAAATGACCCGCGTCTTTTAGGAATAGATTAGAGTTATCTGTGTGATAGCGGACTTAACTGTTGATCTCTTAAAACTGTTTTGAAACGTCTCGTAGTTACTGTGTTGATTCTGACTTGATAGGATATGATTGACCATTCGGAAAATTATTTTTCATTCCAGTTAATCAAGACGCCGTGAGCAAGCCTCGGCGAAATCGTGGTGTAGTGCAGTCGCGTGTCACAGTAGTTAGTTTTGGGGTGTGGAGTTAATTACTAGTTCTTGGTGCTGTATATCTGATAGTGCAAGCATGAGTTTAATAGACTCTTTGGTTACGAGTTTTTGTTAGTAGAATATTGGTTAGTGTTGGTTTTTGGTGTTGTTCGATCTTGGGATTGGTTCATGACATCTTGGATTGTAAAACTATAAATTTTATTTCTATTCTTGTACGAGTTGGATGTTTTCCTGTTTTCTCGCCGTGCCCGTGTTGTAAGATCCAGTTGTTCAGTTGTCAAACTAGCTTGCTAGCCTTGTCAGAAATTGAGGTGTTACATAAGTAGTGCAATACATTTATATGCCATAGAAAGATAAATTTTCCGATTTAATAGAGGATAAAAAAATTCATATATAATATATTATTTTAACAAATGGGTTGATGTGGCGCAATATGATATATCTTTACATAAGTAGTGGAATAAATTTATATGGCAAAGAAAGATAAATTTTCCATTTTAATTGAGGATAAAATTTATACATAGTATATTATTTTAACAAAAGGGGTGATGTGGCGGAATTTGCTTCCACTTTAGTATATCTACTAGCAAATGACCCGCACCTTGTACGGGGTTGTTTTTTTAATTATTATCTTGTATATGAATTCATTATAATAATTACAAATATTATCATATTTATAATTTATTTTAAAACGGTGCATATCTTTTAGATTATTAAAAATACCATAATTCTTATATATCATCAAATATTTACATAAAATTATTGTATTTAGCTTTTAATTTTTTATACATACAGAAACATATATATACCGAAAAAGAATGCAATAAGATGAGATGCATTATTGAATTTTATGAAAAAATAATAAAAATCTTTTGAAATTTACTTTAAAGTGCATAAACTAAATTATATCAATAAATAAATCATTTAAAATAAAAACTTGGATTAATATAGTATTACAATTTTAAAAAAATGAGAATATTTTAATAAAATAAAAAATCAAACTAAATTATCTTGTTTAGATGTTATTATATTGTAAAAAATACTTAAATAATAAGTATGTATATATCAAATAAACATATCCAACGAATCATTATCTTAGTAAGAAATCTATCTTTTATCTATATACATAATCAATGTGTAATGTTATGGATATACTTCGGATATATACATCATCTAATATTTTTATTCATATTATTATTGGATTTCAATATGATACAATAGGGAAAAAAATATTTAATACATTATTTTAATAAATTAAGATGTGACATAAATATAGTGGTAGAATTTGTAACTAATGATGAATTTTAGGTCAAAATTACGAAAATAATATTACTTTTAGTACAATATTTAAGTAAATGGGTAAAAATGATTTTTTAATAAAATATTTAGGATAAATTAATATACTAACTAAATAGGTAACCATGTAATAATAAGATTGAGATTTATATTTTCGGATAGGAAACAATTAAAAATTGAAGATAGAACTAATATTTTAATTAAGTATGTATAAGATTAAGCTTAAAACTAAGATTGATAAGATAATTTTTTCATAAGGGTGTGCTGTGGCGTAATATGGTGGCGGAATTTGATTCCGTTTTAGTATATAGTAAGAGATAGATAATAATATCAAATAAATAATAAATTATTTAAATAATGATGATAAATTACGTACATGCTTTTGGATCATATATTCATATATGATAAATTTAAATGTAATAAGTAGGTGGTAGAAAGATAAATTTCCCAATTTAATAGATAACAAAAGATAAAATTTCCAAGTAGGAAGTAGAAAGATAAAACTTCCAATTTAATAGATGATAACAAAATTTATATAAACTATATTATTTTAATAAAAGGGGTGATGTGGCGCAATATGGTGGCGAAATTTGCTTCCGCTTTAGTATATAGTAATAGATATCTATCATCATAACTATATACTAAAACGGAGGTTAAAAATAATATCTAGCCCGACACGTGTCGCATTCTCATTGGACCGCATCACCCATCTTTAATAAGTTTCAATATAATAGATATATTTTTATTCAATTTGTTTAGTTGGTTGAAATTTCATCCAAAATTGTACATATCATGAAACTCCACTCTTTATAAGTTTCAATATAATAGATATATTTTTATTTATTTATATATTTAACCTAGAATCTATCTAATATGGTATGTATTTTATCATACCTTATATAATAATTTTAAATAACCGAAAATCTATTCTATCTTTTTTTTTGGTTGAAAATCTATTCTATCTAGTATGACTAAGTATGTGGCTTATATAAACGTATGTTCAAGGTACTAGCCATTAGCCAAGCAATCTTATAAATCACCAGATTAAAATCTTCACCCTCTATTCTCTATCTAGCACTTGTAGTACAATTTTTTGATTCGTATGTTTTTCAATTGATCATATCATGCATATATAATGTGGTGTAACTTGTGAGCAATTAAAATTTTATTTATATATAAACAACTTTGTAAATTTAAGGATAATAACATTTGTATAATAAACAAATTAAAATTTAAATAAAAACTTATAGTTTTAAGTATTATTATATAAATAAAGATAAATTAAAAATAAAATAAAGTTACCTTATTTTTTGTATTATCTTAGGAAAAATATAACAAAAGTTGTTAAATCAATATTTTAATGTTGTATCATAATTTTGAACCATTAAGATAGAAACTAAATTAATAATGAATTTAAAAATGTCTTAATAAAATCACAAAAATAAGTTCGAATTTATATACTATTTAACAAATATTTAGAAACCATACAATTAGGATCTACATAGTAATTAGGAGTTACTTAAATTTAAATCTTGCTCAAAAAAAAAAATTTAGGATTGATTTATATGTCAAATAAACGGGTATGATAATAAGAAAATAGTGGTTGAAATAATATGTTTAATGACATATGTTAACTCCACAATCCACATTAAAATATATCATTTATCTTTTATTAAACTAATCTAATGGTTCAAATTTAATTGACTTATTTTTTATTGGTAAAAATTTACTTATACTCACACATACATGTAATACATGTATGATATATAGACCTGTCAAAAGCTGACCGGACCCGTAAACTCGACCCGACCCGACCCGAAATTTCTGGATTTCAACTCGAAAATTTGAACCCAAAACCCAGTTTGAACCCGAACCCGGTAAACCCGAAAATCTCTGGGTTAGGGTCGGGTCAAACCCGTTGGGTCAAGAAATCTATAAGGCGGAAATGACAGATTGACGGGTAATTGTGCACCCAAAATTTTTAATTATATTACAATATATAAAATTTATTTTAGAATATTATGATTTATTTATTATTAAAGTATTTAAAAATAATATTTTGTTATTATATTTTATAATATTTTATTTAAATTTTGGTCAAAAAATTAATACTCTTGACCCGTTGGGTTGATCCGACCCGACCCGAAAACCCGACCCAGTTTGACCCGTAACCCGATTGACCCGAACCCGAACCGGAACAACCTTGTAACACCCCAATTTTTACATAGGGATATTACCGCCAGTGACCTTGAGACTAATGTCCAAAGTCACCCTAGGCTTTACAGTATTAACAGAACAAACAAGAACTTTAAATGCGGAATCAAAAACTTTATTACATTTGTCAAATTGACAGAAGTGTCATTACATAATTGAAATTGAGATGCGCTGGATTGGTCCTTACATGTCAAAGGATCCAACACAACTTTAAACTCAGAGTGCGAAATTAAAGGTGAGCAAGATCCTCAATGTATCCTTGGCTTCAGTCTTTAACGTCAATTCCACCACCTGATGCGCCACGATGGAAATACGGTTGACACCAGCCGACCATGCAAAGGAAAAAGGGTGGTCGGGTTAGTCTTACGAAAGACTAAGCAAATGGGGTTTTGAAAGGCGGTTCAGGTTGGTGAGAGGAAGTAGAGACGGATATCGACGCCGAATGAAAACCGGACGATAGCCTAACCCTCTACTACCTTCCACGAGAAAACGAGCATGACTTTTAAGAGAGTTGTGAGAAGAACTCCGGGAAAGGTTCTAAAAGGTTTAATACGAATATGTTGGGAACTTCTTTCACACAAGTGATGTTGGTTTTTACAACCCTCGTTGACTACGTGAACCTCAACCAACCTCATCTTACTCGTAAGTGCCGACGGGGAGGTGGCCGCTAGGGCGCTTAAGTACCAAGCCCATCTTGCCATTTTATAGGTGTTTTAACAAGTCGAGCAAGCATTCAGATTGGAACCAGACTCAACGAAATCCGAGAGCGAGGACGGTATTCCATTTTGTACTAACCATCCTATCAAGTTACCTAGGTGCACAAGTGCTTATCTAGATTAAGTTCATACTTTTTGAGACATTCATACTTACACTTGAATTGTTAAGATACTTTGAAGGCTTTATCAAATGATTACAAGATGCGGGCACCTACGTCCCTTGGCACGTTACTAGTGCGAACACCCCTCGGCGGTTGAGCGGGCATGGGTCATGACCTTACGCTAGGGAAATTAGACTTTACGACCTAGTGATACTTGATTGATTTATTACATTGGTCTTACGACCTTAATCTCTAGATCACTACGCTAGTAATTAAATTCAAGCAAGATAACACACATACATAAGTCCACAAGCATCGAGACCTATGTCCATCTAGCGCAGCCTAATATCATCTAGAAATAACAGTCGTTAAATCTATAAAATAATACAACCTATGTTCCTTTTATTCAAACAATAGTCCCCAACATATTAAAATCATGATTTGATAAAATCATGTGAGTACGAAAACATGGAAAAGAGAACCGAAACCACTTGCCTTGAAATCGAAGCTTGAAGAAAATAACTCAACGGAATGGGGGACGACGAGGACTTAGGTCTTCGATAACGAACTAACTGGAAAGACAAGGTAATTCAAAATAAATCATTACAATTTATTTTGGAGAAGAATGTTAGAGTTTATATCCTTCATAAACTCTAACTCAATAATAACCCTTTAATAGTTTATATTATTATATTATTATAAATCTTGATTCTTAATATATTATTTTTTTTAAGAAATTTCTTTACTTGCCAATATATATTTCCTTATACCTTTTATAACCATTTTCCTTTAATAATAATTGAATACTTAGCGTAGTATCTAATCAACTTAATATATTTTAGTTTATAAGGAAACCCCATTATATAATACTTAACGTTATAATCCATCTTAATGCTATTATCATGTTCTAAGGATATCATATCCTTACAACTTTATACTTATACACACATGTCATTAGGTCAATATATTAAAACATACCCTATATAAATTTTACAAAAGTTCCCTAGGTATGATTTACTATCCCTTGCATAACATATCCTCTTGTATATATATATTCTCATATTATATAGCCAAGTAATAAAAATTAATAATAATATATTTAACATTTTTATCTCACACCTAAGTATATACAAATTACATTTTCAGATAAAGTACAACATATATAGCATATGAGAACAAAATACTATTCTCTAACACAATTTTATTAATCCTTACTAATATAACTAATCATATTATTTTCATTAATCCAAATTATATACCTAGGTAATTATAATTATAATATTAATCAATAATCAATTATTTTTATTTAAATTAATTTAATTTAATTATTTATTTATTTTATACAAGATATCGAGCAGGTCGGCCGGGCCGGGTCGTGCCCGACCGGTGCTTGGGTTCACCGGCCAAAACCACCCCGATTTATGCCTAGAAAAACAGAGTGCGAGCAGTGAACTTTACCGGCTCCTATCGGTGGTGTCTGGAGACGGTTGACGGCGTTGAGCACAGATCCGGAAAGAGGGGAACGACGTATACACTCAGGAGTTGACGGCGTCCGATTTGGTGGCCGGACGAGGAAGAACAAGGCCGTCGAAGTGGACTGTGCGAAAACAGGGCTGAGGTCGAAAACGGCGATTTCCGGCTCGATTCGGAGCGGTTCCGAACTATTCTTGGGAGATTTTGGAGCTTTTAGGGATGTGTTATCGAATGGTGAAGAAAGCCCCAATTTATAGTTGCGATTTGAGGCTCAATTTGGCATAATTCCGTGAATATTCGAATCTTAAGAGCATTAAACACCCACACTTTAATTCGATTCAATCCGATCGAATTAAATCGATCTTATCTCCAATTAGACTGACGTAGAACTCCTCCTTATCCTTCCCTTCGTCTAAAATACAGCCCACATTAATTCCATTTCTCAATTTGCTTGAATTTGGCCGGGATTCGAACCACATTCACGAACCCTAGGTCGGTTCTGACTTGGATTTCAACGATGACAACGCAGCTTAATTCTACAATTGATGGAGGAATATGGAAGAGGGTTTCATGAGGATTCCATAGCCTTTTTCGGTTTCAATTTTCATTGAGAAACGAGCTCGAATTGCTCGAATGAAACTTGCGATCGAAAATGGGGTTTTAGAGAAGAAGGGTTCGGAAATGGCCCAAACTTTCAAAAGTAGCAAATATGCCCTTATGACATAAAATTGCCCACTTATATTATATTTTTATGCTATAAAAATTATCCTTAACATATTTGTACATAATTGATATTATTTGTACATATCTTTATCTTTAATACATTTGTACATAACTTGTTATAAAGATTATCTTTATCTTTAATATAATTGATTATTAGTTTTGATCTTATACTACTAACACGTGTATTATTATGACATTATTCATATGATTTAATTTATAATATGAGCAAGGGTTATTATTTTAAAAAATATTAATAACAACTTATTATTAATATTTTTGATACAGTGTAAAGGTAAAATTACATTTCTACCCTTATGGAAAATAGAGGGTTATTACAAACCTGACCCGAACCCGCCCGACCCGACCCGATTGACAGGTCTAATGATATATATGCATGCTAATTATTTCAATATTTGATATGATTTGGATTTGGAAATGTTTTCTAAAATTTTTATTAAATGAAATCTAATGATTAACGAAGAGACCTAATTGATCAAGCATTAAATTCAATCATTATTTATACAAAATAAATTTAAATTCAATCATATCAAACTTTTCTCGATTATAAAAAAAATTCACATAATTGAAAAATAACATATAATATCTTTAAAAAAATTTAATACATAATATATCATTAAAAAAAACATAAACAAATGCTCAAATCCCATAAGAGAAAAAATTGAAGAAACAGTACATAGTTTTACATTTATCCAACTATTATTTTTGTATGAAAATCGACACGAAGTCCAAGTCGTGCCTTCAAGGCACGGGCACTAACACTAGTTATTACTATATACTAAAGCATAAGCAAATTCCGCCTCCATATTGCGCCACCTCATCACCAATTAACCTTTGTTTTATAATATTGAATCTTATACTTATTTAATTACAACTTTAGTTCTATCTTAGATTTTTAGTTATTATGATATATTAATCTCGATCTTATATCAATTTGATAATGCATTCTTATCTTATTGATAATGCATTATTACCTTATAGAATTTTTATCTTATAAATTCCCTTCCATAATGCATTGTTATCTTATAGATCACTTAAATATATGTTTATGTGTGTTTAAAAAATTAATATATAAATAAAATAAGTTTTAAATATTTGATGTTATATAATAATTACGTTATTTTATAAACGTCATTTTAAAGCAAGGTAGACATATGACATTATTATAATAGATTCATATAAAACTTAAATAATAAATAAAAAACACTCCCGTACTAGGTGCGGGTCATTTGCTAGTAGTAACTAGTATTAGTCCTCGTGCCTTCAAGACACGATTTTGATTTAATAAAAATTTCACTTTAAATGTTATATACGTTATTCAAAATAATAGTTCGATATTATATAATATTGTATCGTTTTATTTAATTTACTTCTTATAAGATTTATTTTAATGATAGATTATTTCTGTTATAATACATTGTTTTAATCAAACAAAGATGTGTAGGATTATAATTTTTGTATAAGATTGAATGCTTGTATTTTATCAATAAGTTTCTTTATTTTATAATAATAATAACAGCTATTTGGAAAAAATCAAATCGAAATTATAGAAAATACTTCTTTTCATATATATATAGAATTTACAATAAAAATTTAACCAATAAAAAATAAGTCAATTAAATGTCAACTAATCAAATTGATTTTATAAAATAATTATGTGGTTTATCATATCTTTAATATACTACTACTACTATTAATTTAATTATATCTTTATTTGGAGTTGACATATGTTGCTCTATATTATTATTTTCGGTTTTTCTATTGTGTGCCCTAAGGGCACATAATAAGCATACCAAAACAAGAAACTAAAACCCTAAAAAGGAAAGAGTAAACCCATCACAAAAAAGAATTAAAAAACAAAAAAGTTGAGATTTACCAAATATTTTCATTATTAGCTGCTTATTGTGTGCCCTTAGGGCACACAATAGAAAAATCGTATTATTTTTCATCTCCAATTTAGTACATAGTAAGATTAGTTTATTATATATTTAAGCAAACTTTATAGATATGATTTCAATTATATATATATATATTATTTCATATTATATATATATATGTGGGATTGTGGGGTCTATAATTAAGTTTTAACCAATTTAAGTTATTTTAATAAAGTTGGGTGATATGATCCAATGGAATGTTCACACATGTCGTGTTAATTATTATTTTTAACTTTGGGGAACGCTCTGGTGAGATAACTATTATGGTGCTTCCTTAGGCTTCCTATTAGCCATTGGATTAAAGGGGATTAATGGTAGGAGATTATGGTCCATAATAGGCACGATTTTGGTGGTTATAGGGAATTATTATACTGGTTACCATAATTAAAAAGGCTCATAAATTATAGGGATGTAGCAGCCTAAATTACGAAAAAAATATGGGGAGATTTGATCCAAAAACGGTTATTCAATTTAAGAAGAAAACATAATTTCCATATTGAAAAATCAAAAATTCGAGTGAAATATTCTGCAGAAATTACTCGCTGGCCACATTATACTAAACCCTAGTTTTTGAGTTGAAAAAGTAATGTTGAAGAGTTGAAAAAGTAGTTGCATTATACTAAAGTACGAACGAGTTGAAAAAGTAATGTTGCATAGTTGAAAAAGTAGTGTTATATAATTGAATAATAACATGCATATTACTTTACAAGAAAATGTAATGTTGAATAGTTGAAAAAGTAGTGTTTTATAGTTGAAAAATAACAATCATGTTGCTTGATAAGCAAAATTAATATTTAATAGTTGAAAAAGTAATGATGTACTGTTGCATAATAACAATCATGTTTCTTTGACTTTGTTTGACTAAAAAAGTATATTGCAATGAAATTTCCATTATTGTGTCTAAACCAGAGTACATTAACAACGGGATTGCGTTCCCCTCCTTTAAGTATAAAAATATTTGAATTTTTCAAATTCCTGTATTGACATATTCATTAGATATGATAGAACAAAAAAACGATTTTTTGGGACGTTACAATGACTTTTTCATCACTACGTATAAAACACGATTCATTTACAACAATCTAGCATTCTCCATCATTGCTAAGCTTAATCTTTGAATGTTTCAAAACGTTGTATATACTTATTCGTTAGCTTGATATACTAAAAGCAAATTTTTCAGTACATCTAGTGCTACGTATTTGTCATATGATCATTGTGTTTTCCGGTTCTCCATCATCTTCCTCAGTTGAGCTTGAGCTATCGTTATCTTCACTCTGCAAGATCAAAACAATCGACATCATCGTCCGACTCGTCATGGTCCCTCATTCTTAGTCACTTTGATTGCTTCATCTTAGAATGATCATCTCTGCGGCCTATACAAAATGAAGAAAGACAGACCTCCTATGAAGTGAAACAAATGTAATTCTCATTATGTTGAAATACACACATAAGAGACATAAACATCACTATTGAAAAAGTTATTGTTTTGGATTGAAAAATTAAACTTAGACATGTTATCGAACCTCTTAAGAAAGCTGCTTGCGATTTAACATTGGACATGTTATTGCATTGTTCAACAGTCTGCCAGCATTCCAATAAATTGTTCAAATCGAGAACATTACATTTTCAACATGATTGTTATTATTCAATTGTATAACATTACTTTTTCAACAATGAAATATTTTGTAGTTCTTGTCAAGTAACATGATTGTTACGTTTCAACTATACAACACTACTTTTTCAACTCTTCAACGTTACTTTGTCTTGTAAAGTAACATGCATGTTATTATTCAATTTTATAACACTAGTTTTTCAACATGATTCATGATTGTTATTTTTCAACTATATAACACTACTTTTTCAACTATTCAACATTACATTTTTTGTGTAAAGTAACATGCATGTTATTATTCAATTATAAAACACTACTTTTTCAACTATTCTACAAAACGTTTTTAACTCAGTTGTACTTTAGTATAATACAACTACTTTTTCAACTCTTCAACGTTACTTTTTCAACTTAAAAACTAGGGTAATGCAGCGAGTTCTACCATGCTATAATGCGATTAAACAAGTAAAAACTAAAAAAAAATATGTTCCGTCCTCAATGATCAATCGAATCAAGAGAGTAAACAAATTGTTACCAAGAATTATGAATCCAACCTCTCACGAAAGAATTATAATACGATTAAACAAGCATGAACTACAAAAAATATTCATCTTCATATCGATCAACCAACTCGAATCTGGAAATTAGAAGAACGAAGAAATGAAATCTAACCTCTCATGAAAGTTGTTCGTGATTGAAAGTTGGGCATGTTATTGCGTTCTTCAATTACTGTGCTGTGTATGCGATGAGAGGATTGGATGCTACGAAGAAGAAAGCTCAATGGTGTTCTATCGTAACGTGGCCTGCGACTAATCTTTGAAAAAGAAAGCTCGGTTTTTTATTTTTCAATATGGAGATTATGATTTTTTCTTGATTTGTATAACAGTTTTTTGGATCAAATCCCTATAATCAAGGAGCTTTTTTAATTATGGTAATCACCATAATAATCCTCTATATCCCCCAAAATCGTGGCTAGTGTGGACCCAAATCTTACCAATAATTTTCTCTAATCCAATGGTTAATAGGAAGCCTAAGGAAGCACCCTAATTGCAAGCCTCTCTAGAGTGTAATTCTTTAACTTTTGCTTTAGTATATAGTTATGATTTTTTTTTTGATCAAACAACGGGAAAACCCGAAAATTAAGAAGGGCCTAAAGAGTTCACGATGCGCGGGGTGGCCCTCCCCGCAACATCGTCATACAAAAGTTTGAGAGTGCCCGGAGGCGCCTCAGGAATAACATGGAAACCAATAGGAAAGGAAAAAGCGGATTTTGTGAGGGAGTCGGCGACTATGTTCGCTTCCCTGAAGACATGAACGAGTCCGGCCTCCCAAGCCTGACTTAAAGAATTTTGGCATCTAGACACCAGGGAGAAGAGCGGATGAGAAGGGCTAACACCGGTCCCGATCAGATCGACGGACAGCTTCGAGTCACACTCCAAAATCACCTTGCGGAAGCCTTTGGCCCAGGCAAGGCTCAAACCGCCAATGACACCCCAGAGCTTAGCCGCAGGAACACTGCATTGCCCAATATTGTGCACAAAACCAGTGATCCACTGGCCATCTTCATCCCTGAGCACACCGGCAGCCGTAGCACCACCATAGTATATAGTTATGATAGATACTTGTCTACTTCTATTTGGCCTTTTAGCCTTTTTTGTCCAATAAGTTCCAAATTTACCCCTAATTAAGTTGTTAATTGAAGTCTTGGAAACTGTAAAGTTCATATTATGTGAGGAGAATTAATTATATTAGTGGTGATTTAATAAAGGTATTTTTGTAAAGATAGAATTTTCTTAATAATTGTGCAAATTGCTAAAAAAATAATTAGAAGTAGAGGGAGGGAGTATATATGTATCTTGTTTGTCTATTTATCGGTAGAAGTTAAGCAAGATTTAATCCTAGTGATCGGGGAGTTATATTGTGAAAATAATAATAGAGCGCGATCCCGTATGAGATGGAGCTTCATTTCCTCTTGAGTGCATCTTGGACAAGCGGCTGAGGGATTTGATACGAGTCGGGTCCTTTCAACGACAACTTTCCGAGTTTGTGATGTGTGAAGCTTTAGGGCCACCTAGGGACCACAACATGTCAACATGAGCACGAGTGCACGACCACTGCAAGATATACTTGTCGCGAATATCCTAAGACCAAAGGGGGACATTGCTGAATTTGTTTGCCTCGTTTCGTTATTATAATCCGAGTCCACCTTCGAAACATGGCTTGAAATAGTGTCCCATGAGAGAAGAAGATGTATATCTTAGGATCGTACGCATTAGTTCAGACAAGCAGACGGTTGAACAGGAACAAGAAACTTAAAACATACAATGGAACAGTAACAGACAAGTTTCTTATAGAGGAAACTTTATCAAACCAACTAGTCCGATCGAGTAAACCTCTATCTCCGATGGAGATGCTTTTCGCTTGATATTATTAATAGATATCTTACAGATCGTCTAGATACGGTACAACATCAACAATTTCTAGCGATTCTCTATAATCCGAGAACTTTAATCTTAACTGTTAGAGGGGAGACGGGCTCAATTGTCAAGCCCAACTTACAAGCCCATGGGGTTCCATCCCAAAACCAATTGGCGATAGGAGGAGTAACCCATGTACTTATAAGCAAGCTTGGTTTCCCACCAATTCTCGATGTGGGAAGCACAATTGCAACCCTAACAATCTCCCCCTCAATTGTGAATCCCTCACAACCGATAACGGCGAACCCTCCCGGTCCCTAAGCCGAACCATCAGCTCTGATATCACTTGTTAGAGGGGAGACGGGCTCAATTGTCAAGCCCCAACTTACAAGCCAATTGGTTTTGGGATGGAACCCCATGAGCTTGTAAGTTGGGCTTGACAATTGAGCCCGTCTCCCCTCTAACATTAACTCTCTTCGATCTAGTAACAACTCTACTCGAATAACACAAGTAAAAGCAAACCTTACCCTGACGATCTTAGTTGGACTCGTCTTCCTTCCTTCCTTCGTTGAGAACGCTCTTCTCAACTTTTCCGATCAGCGATCTTCCTTAGTCAATGATCACCTTATTCTTTCTCTCTTCTCAGATTGTATGGAGTTTTTGTGTGTTGAAGGGCTAAGTCAACAGTGAAATATTGTTTATTATTTATAGGCTTTTTAAGAGGTATTCTTTTTTTCTTTTCCCAAAGTGTCCTTTTTTTAGGAAAATGGCAAGTGACTTTATCATTCCTTGGATTGCTTCCATATATCACTTTCATCTCTTTTTGTGTTTTTGTGGGTTTTCTCCTCTTGGATTGATGACATAGCATTTCTTTTGGGTGAGGCCCAAATGCCCTTGATTTAGCACGGCCAATTGCGAGAATGTCATTCTTAGCTTGTTGCACAAGCTTGTGTACGTCAGCTCACTCTTAGCTGTCATGTACTTCGCTCTTAGCTGTCATCCATTCATACCGTACATTTTCTACACTAATGGATTGTTCCAAATGTATTTCTTGAAACACTAAATTTCACAAGTTAGCTCAAATGAGTTTGTCGATCATTAAAACCAAAGACAACATTGTTTCTTAGGATGTTTCAATCATTTCGTCATAATATTCTCTTCTAGGAGAAAGCGTTATTCCAGTGATATTTCTATCACTGTTTCAACAGTATACGGACCCTTTACAAAGCTCCTAGGGACCACGGGCCATAGACACAGCTTACATCTTTTCAAGCTCCTTTGAGGGCTAGACCTTATATGTGTCGTCAAGGACAATCACATCTTGTTTTAGCGGCTTTTGTAGCTGTAAGCTGTAGCCTTAGCGGTGAATCTGTGACTATATTCAATCTTGACTATAATAAGAGTATTAGAATGATTTAAAGTAAGCCAAGGCCTAACATGGATCAAAGTTACGTTTCAGATCACATGTTTAGAATCGACAATGGCAAATTTGTTTTCTTTTAAAGTTTTTTTCGTTTTTAAGAGTAGACTCTTAACAAGTTGTTCTCAAATTGGACCCAAAAAAACAAAATTAAGCCAGTATACCTAATGACTTCAAGTCTTCGGATGATCTACAATTGACTCTCTTAGATCACAAAGACCCTTAATTCGTTGTTAAGAATAGTCCAATTTTCTCAAGTTCATCTATTTTCATGCACAAAGATAAACTTTTAGTAGCGACGAAATAGAGTAAAAATGAGGAATAATTCATGTAATATACTAATTCTTAAAATCACTTTTTTCAGCCATCACAATTACATTCCAATTGCCCTTTGGAACTACAACAATTTCCTTAAGACACAAGAAAAAGAAACACCAAACACACATACAACCATATAAAGACAAACATTGTTATAGATCATACAAATTACAGAAAAGCAACAATAATATCATAACTTCTTATTAAGGCAACATATAATATATAAATGTGAAAGTCCATAGGCTGGATAGACTTTTGATCAACAAGTATTAGGAGTTGGGAGATCACACTTTTTAGGGAGCCCCATACAAAGATCCGGATCGATCCCGAGGGCAGGCAACATGGGTGACTCCTTGTACGAACAAAGACAAGTCAAGTCCGCCCCCGAAAGCGCCTTACAACAATCGGTTGATGGTGGGACCGGGCTCGATTTAGTCACCGCGGGCTTACAAGCCTGAAGTCCGGCATCGTCCATCTTACATAGGCTCACACCGTCACTTGGTTTAGCCACCAGTACTAGCACCAACGCGACCGCCAAGATAACCGATAACTTAGTTGACACGAAACCCATCTGGCTAACAAGAGATTGATTAGTGCTATTGTGAAAGGTATGTGGTATGAGCTCTCAAGTGTTATGTCTATATATAGAGGATGAGAATGGAACTATATGATGAATGATGTATATTTTAGGGAGAGAGAGAATAGTTTTGGCCCGTGAACTTGTACTTTGGTATTTTTATGTGAATTATTGGTGCGAAATGCATAGTAGAAACGTTGTTGTGTGGTGTTGATAAGACTCTGCAATTGAGACAGAGCAGCTCGTGAAGGAATTATGAAATATTTGTTGAGGTTGTCTTGTTGTGTTTGTTGGTACGTAGTGTTAGCATTCGGAACATGATATGTATTGGTATTATATCAGATATAGAGAGACTTTTGCTATTTTGCTTAATCTTGTTAATAATGCAAGTTTGTCGCCATTAAAATTGTAAGGATGGAATTAGGCACAGTTTTAACCTGGGAAACTCATTCTACGATCGATAAACCGTATATTGTAACACCTCAAGTATTATTTGGCTTAAGATGAGCTTAATTATAACGATTAAGAGTTAATTACATCCTAACCAAATCCCAACACGAAGTAGGCGGTGTAGCACACGTGCAATTGGTCTGGATTTTGGACAAAAGTTCTAAACTTGCGTTACGCCACGTTGAATTCTCCTATAAATCGGGGAGAAGAAAAGCTGATCAAATACATATACTTTGTCGAAAATTTTGTATATAAGGTAAGGAAGCAATATATATTAGAATGATGTGGGGATGGAGCTATAGCTTTAGCTAGAGTTTAACTCTCAGCCCAGTGTGAATTATGTAGGATACATTTAGTAACATTCAAATGTGTATTTTTAAGCATAATCTAAAAAGGTTTTTCAAGGCTACAAATCAGAAACTAACAAAATACTTGCAAATTGATCGTCCTCACATACGTACACCTGAATGAATATGACATATTCATACAATAAAAACAATCCGTACAAGTATACTTACATATTTTTCGACCAAAAAAGACGTATACTTCCACATGAATCTGACAAAACTACTGTATTTTGTACAGTTTTTGAAGGTCGGCTGTCATTTTCTACCGACCTATATCTAAAACCAACAAATTAAATACCACCAGCCATTTCCCCCACAAAAAGAAAAGAAGGATTTGGCTATATGGCATTTGGAAAATGCCATATAGCATGAAAATACCAAAATATGTCAAATTTGCACACATAGCATAACCCCTCTCTCCACCAGTTGACCGACCGTTGACCGGTGTTGACTGACCGTTGACCGGCGTTGACCGACCGTTGACCGGCGTTGACCGACCGTTGACCGGCGTTGACTGTCATCAATTGTCACCTCAAAGTGACAATATTCACACCTAATTGTCACCACAAGTGACAATATTCACACCTAATTGTCACCACAAAGTGACAATATTCACACCTAATTGTCACCACTAGCGACAATATTCATATTAATTGTCAACAAAAGTGACAATATTCACACCTAATTGTCAATACAAGTGACAATATTCACACCTAATTGTCACCACTAGTGACAATATTCATATTAATTGTCACCACAAGTGACAATATTCACACCTAATTGTCACCACAAGTGACAATATTCACACCTAATTGTCAACGCAAGTGACATTATTCACACCTAATTGTCAACGCAAGTGACAATATTCACAGCTAATTGTCAACACAAGTGACAATATTCACAGCTAATTGTCACCACTAGTGACAATATTCACAACTAATTATCAACACAAGTGACAATATTTACAGCTAATTGTCAACACAAGTGACAATATTCACACCTAATTGTCAACACAAGTGACAATATTCAGCAATTATTCACACACTCAATTGTCATCACAAGTGACAATATTCAGCAAATAACTAGAAGATTATAGTAATTATATCGAATAAGTATAGCTAAAACAAGACTTATGCACATAGCACCAAATTATCATCACAAGTGACAATACATGTCATCTTAAGTGACAATATATGTCAAATGTATAAGACTTATGCACACAACTCCAAACTATCATCACAAGTGACAATATATTTCATCACCAATATTATCAAAAAAATCTTCTTGATAACACCTAACTGTCATCACAAGTGACAATATTCAACAAATAACTAGAAGATCATAGTAATTACACCTGATAAATATAGCTAAAACAAGACTTATGCACAAGTGACAAAACGATTATCATCACAAGTGACAAAACAATCTTTAATAAAACTCATTGCCATCACCATATTATCAAAAAAACTAAATTATCATCACAAGTGACAAAACAAATTGTCATCACATAATCAATCAAGTATCATCTTAAATAATCATCACAAGTGACAAAACGAAGTGTCCTCACATAATCATTGAAGTACCATCTTAAATTATCATCACAAGTGACAGAACGAAGTGTCATCACATAATCAATTAAGTACCATCTTAAATTATCATCACAAGTGACAAAACGAAGTTTCATCACATTACACTCTAACTAGCAAATAATCACAAGTGACAAAAAGCAAAGATAAATAGAGAAAGCGACAAACCAGCAACTGTCACTCGCAGTTGTAACATAGAGTAGCAGCTTCACCAGATTGCAAAATATAACATCTCTTCCACTCAGCAGACGTTGTCGTGCCACACAAGATATTCATACAGATCCGCAATCAAAATCAGCAATGAGCACAGAAATTGCTTGAATAAAGTGAAATCCGAGCACTAATGAACAGATCCAACTAGAACTAAGCCGGAAACCGGAAATTCAAAGCAGTAATCAAAGCCTAACCTGTACGTTTCGAGAAGATCGTGACAGTGGAGAGCGAGAATCGAGAGAAGGTGGAGGTAATGGCGGCGGTCGCGACGGTGGAGGTGGTGCCAGCGGCAGCCATTGGCGTTTCAGTGCAGCAAAGAGCGAACGACGAGGCCGGAGAAGCCTTTTCCTCCGTCGCCGATGAACTGAGGCTCGAGGAGCGAATCGGAGAAAAGAATCTAGTCCGCACCACAAGCTTCTCTCCGACATCGTCTTCCCGACCGCCGCTCTGATCTCCGGCGATATCAAACTGGCCTTCTTCTCTGCCTCCGGCGCCTCCGCAATCACCGTGAGCGTCCTTTCTCCTTCAGATCCGTCTCGAAACCGACATCATCGGTCCAGATCTCCCAATTTCCGCCTCCTCCTCGGTGGTCGTGACGTAGATCGCGGTGGCCAGGATCTCCCAACGGCAGTAGCGACGGAGAGAGAATCGGGATTTTAGGAGAGAGAAGAAGGCAATAGTGATTGGAGGAGAGAGAATCGGAATTGTAGGAGTAATTTATTCTTTTTTTTTTGTGCTATTTTTGCAAATAGTGTATTAGAGGGCTATTCTGATAAATCAGCCCCTCCGACATGCGGCTTGGTCTAAAATTTCCAAAAGAAAACGGTAACAATTGTTTTTGACGTCACACTCGGTGAAAACGGCATAAAATGAAGGGGCCAAATTGGGCTTCGCATCCCAGGTTTTATTTCCACTTTTGGGCCGAATAGCAGGCCCATGTATCCGAAAAAAGGCTGGCCCACGTATTTATTGAGAAAAAATGGGCCTCAGAGACTCAGCCCTCTGACACACATGCACAAGCTGAGCTGAGTAGAGGTGGAGTCACATGGGAGAGAGTGGGACCCATCCACACTTTCACTGTTTCGCAGCTTCTGAAGAGGGGAGCCTTCTTCAATAAATTGGGTCAGTTGACTCAGCCTGCCACTTTATCAGGTTTAACATGACATTCAATTCCATTTAATTCATTTTTGTGCTACCTCTATCTCTATGCTATGCTTCCATCATACTAGTATACTATAATAGTATTACATTGGCTTGATAACTTAATTTAATTATAACAGTTGCATAATATATCAAAGATTGTCCATACAGTACCACATTCTCTAACTAAGAATATACTGTAGTAAATAACAATTGTCGAAGTGATTTGTTTGAAAGAAGAATTAAAAGGAAAATGTGTGGGAAGACAAGAGTTGAAAAACCCTAGTTAGTTTGTAGAGAACCGAAATGAGATGGCAGAGTAGTGAAAAAGAAAATGTTTGGCAGCTTTCTCTGCCAATGTGGACTTGTCCAATTTTGTCTTGGTGCTACCTCTTCGCCCCTTGGGCCTTGGCATCTCTTCTCTTGTACCAGCTCGTCAGGGCATTATATTTTTTTTTTATATCTTTTCCTCTCTTTCTTGAGATTCTTTCTTGCTTGCCCATTATACATTCTTTTAGAATTTCTAATTAGTGATAGCCGTTTAGACTTTAGAGAATCATATATGTTGTTATATATGTTTTGAGGTTTGAGGAATATTTCTGTAAGTATGAGAGTTGAAGGGCACTAAATTGTCTGGGTTGCCTTTCTTTTTATATTGTCTACTTAGAATAACGTCTGCCAGTTTTTAAGCGGGTGTCTGTTTTTGACATAGAAACCAATGAACCAACTTGCTGTATTCTGTATTTTTTTTGGTCGAAACTATATGTCCTGTATTTTATACGGTCCTAACGGTACGCAATTGTATTCAAAATAAACTAGTACAACTCTAAGATTAGATTATACACATTAACAAATTGTTTTTTCAACATAGAAGTTCAAACAATTTTGCTAGCTAACCCTCGAGTCACCAAACTTTATATTTTAAAAAACTCGATCACACATAGATCTTTTGGAAACAAACCCATAACATATTTTCTTATTATACAGTGTTCTAAATCCATGTTTTTGTTCAATGTTTTCTCGAAGGACTAAGCCTTGTAGTTTGCAGGTCAAAAGAGTCAACGGTTTGACCCAATTGAGCAGCGGCCTCGGCGGTTGTGTGTAGGGGTCCTCACTCAACCACGTACAACAACACTCGTCTGGCCTGGCCTCTCATAAATAAAAAAATACAAAAATTAGATAAAGGAAGATAACTGTAGGTGGGTAATTTACCGCCATAAATAAGGATAATATTTCCGCCAGCCAGGTAAATATATCTAATAAATATCTTTAAATCCTGGTAGTTATCCAATAGTTGGAAGATTCTATCTTATTTAAGAAGATAGAATTATTAATTGGGCTCCAAGGAAGAAACCCTAGCCCTCTCTCTCCACTATAAATACATGGCCTGGCCATGTAGAAAGGATATACACAAACTACCCTAGAGGGGCTGATGATCGCTTGTCTCAGTCCTACCCTGCGCCTCTCTCTACTGTTACCCTCGCGAATACTCTACTGACTTAGGCATCGGAGGTGGATTGGGGGGTCCCCGCCCCCTTTGTCCATTGTTTTGCAGATCTAGGTCATTGAAGGAGGCTTGGAGAAGAAGGTCATTGAAGAAGGAATTGAGACTTGTACACCGACATATTTCGTGTACTAACATTTGGCGCCGTCCGTGGGAAAAACAACGAATAGGTTTTCGACCTTCGTCTCTATCCTCCTACAAGAACCGATCTGAAGAGGCTATGGATCGCTTGTCCACGAGCCCGGATCGAGACAGCCGCCGGACGAACCGGCGAGACAACCCTGGGGCAATCGCGTCAGGCGAATCGCGCGATTCGCTTTCGGCAGCCCCGGAGCCGCGACCGCGGGTCGAGGCCAGAACACGCGATCTCCGAAATTCGCTCGGAGAACGAATCCCAACGCGCGTTGAACCCGATACTCGCTCGGGATGATGGACCACATCGCGATCCGGGCAAGGCGCCTTGCCTGGATCCAACTCAATCCGTGATGTAATCCCCTTCACAAGCGCGTCTGTTCATCGCACAGACTTATGGGGACTCGAGTCAGGCAACAGAATCACAAGTCATAGCATTGCAAGGTCTACTAATCAAGTGCGGGATTCGGCGGTGCGCCTCGCTAAGTCGGACCTTGGATTGTCGATCCAAGAGGTTGCCCTAACCAAAAGTCATTGTTGATTATCGATCCAATGAAAACCCTAGGTTGGGGGCAACTCTAATCACAATCGTGTATGTGACGCAAGGATATACGTATGAGCATACGGGTTCGATCGCTAGAGCCCGGGGCGGGCGAGCGGTCGGTCCGACCCGTTACCCCGGCCAAGCCGGGGGCAACCGTCGACGAAACCCTAAACGATTGGACCTGCGAGCGCGGTCCAGGGCCCTGCGAGCGCGGGCCCACGTCATAACGAACTCGGCGCGAGTTCGGAAGAGGGTTTCGGGATCGGACACCTGGACCTGCGGGCGCGGTCCAGGGCCCTGCGAGCGCGGGCCCACGTCGTAATGAACTCGGCGCGAGTTCAGAGGAGAGTTTCGGGATCGGAGCCGATCCCATCGCACAAGCCTTCGCTCGTCGCCAAGAGCGAACTGCACTATAACCGCGAGCGCGGTGGCAGACCCGCGAGCGCGGGCAAGGCGACGAGGGAGAGAATCACAGTATGGGGCAGAACCGCGGGCGCGGTAGCCCCAGCCGCGGGCGCGGTTTCGCTCCAGAGAACAAAACCTCTATTCGGGAGCCAAACCGCGACCGCGGGTCCATCACCCGCGACCGCGGGTTGGTGACTGACATGATTACCTATCGCGCTTCCGACTCACTTTTCGGGAGCTACGCTTATCGGATTCGGACGATCCACATATCGCCGGAAAGAGGAAGAGATAAGCTACAAATTATCTTCAGAAATCGAAGCGAGAATCCTACTCGAAATCAGTCAAAACTGGGCACGAACTGCGCAGTCCAGAAATCGAGCCAGAGGGTCGGAGGATCAATCAACGTCTTTGACCGTTGTGCAAATCATCAAGACACCGCTTCAAGATTTGGTAAGACCATCGACCCGCGCTTCCAATCTTGAATTCGTGTTGGTAGACCACGAACGTCTGCGCGGACGTTAGAGTGGTCAGGAGCAAAGTCCCTCCGCTAGGGCAAAGCGGCGACCACGGTGCGCGGAGCCGTGACCGCACCCCTCGATCCGTGAGCACGGAATTGCAGCAGGGGCAGTGCGAGACGAAGATGATAAATTGTTACCGCGGCCCATGCGGGCACGATCGCGGTATCACTATTGCGCACTCTTCATGAGGCCCTCGCGTGGATGTTGAGTTGTTTGAAAACCTTCGCTTCTTTATGCTCTTTCGTTTTCTTAAACAAAACCCCGGCCGGGAAACTTTTCGTTTTATTCATCGTTTTGTTTTCTTGAAATCTCAACAAGTGACGCGCTCAAGGGTAAACGCAACATTAGTTCATCACACTGACGGACTCCTCGTATGCTAGCTACGTAGGAGGATTCCCGTGATATTCGCTCATGAGGTTCCTGCGTATTCGCTCGCAGCGGTTCCTGCGTATTCGCTCGCAGTGGCTCCCGTGTATTCGCTCACGAGTTCGATCCCGTGATATTCACTCACGAGGTTCCTGCGTATTCGCTCGCAGTGGTACCTGTGATCGCTTGTCACAGTGGTTCCTGTGTATTCGCTCACAGAGTTTGTTCCCGCGATATTCGCTCGCGGACCGTGGTTTCCCACGGAGTTCCCCATGATATTCGCTCATGGACCGTGAGCTTCGCTCACCGGAGTTTCCCGCGATATTCGCTCGCGGACCGTGGTTTTCCACGGAGATCCCCATGATAATTCTCTCATGGACCGTGAGCTTCGCTCACCGGAGTTTCCCGCGATATTCGCTCGCGGACCGTGGTTTCCCACGGAGATCCCCATGATATTCGCTCATGGACCGTGACTCTCGCTCACCGGAGTTTGTTTCCGCGTCGCTCGTGCGGTGGTTCTCGTGCATTTGCTCACGGACTATGGCTGGCCACCATAGAGTTCCCGTGATACTCGCTCACGGATGATCCCGTGATACTCGCTCACGGATGTTCCCATGGTACTCGCTCGCGGACCGCGATATTCGCTCGCGGAGCCCCCATGATATTCGCTCATGGGGGGGTGGGACCGTGATATTCGCTCACGGGGGTTCTCATGATACTCGCTCATGAACGTGCAAACGTGTCCGTCTCCTAATCCATATAAGTCACGCCAAGTCAATCCTAGAGTACCTACGTCTTAGTTACGCAACTGAGACGTAGGTGGGGCATTTGTAGGTGGGTAATTTACCGCCATAAATAAGGATAATATTTCCGCTAGCCAGGTAAGTATATCTAATAAATATCTTTAAATCCTGGTAGTTATCCAATAGTTGGAAGATTCTATCTTATTTAAGAAGATAGAATTATTAATTGGGCTCCAAGGAAGAAACCCTAGCCCTCTCTCTCCACTATAAATACATGGCCTGGCCATGTAGAAAGGATATACACAAACTACCCTAGAGGGGCTGATGATCGCTTGTCTCAGTCCTACCCTGCGCCTCTCTCTACTGTTACCCTCGCGAATACTCTACTGACTTAGGCATCGGAGGTGGATTGGGGGGTCCCCGCCCCCTTTGTCCATTGTTTTGCAGGTCTAGGTCATTGAAGGAGGCTTGGAGAAGAAGGTCATTGAAGAAGGAATTGAGACTTGTACACCGACATATTTCGTGTACTAACAATAACATTTTTTTTTTGATCTGAGGATAAAGGAAGATAACATTAAAAGCCCGTTTATAGTAGTTTAGAGCTCATCTACATTTTACTATTTATATGTATACCGGCCAGCTGCAAAGCTATGAGTTGATCAGCTGGCGCCTTCTGCAAAGCTAATAATTAAATTAAGAGCCCTACCCTGTTTGTATTACTACCACACTATACCAGCCGAAAGCTTGCTGGTGTCCTAATTACCGCTTTTCAGTCTTCTTGTAATCGCTTTCATAGTTTCATACACATACATGTCAGATGTTTATGTTACAACAACTATCTCAATCACTAGATTTATTGATCGAGTTAGGGTTTTATATATATAGACCGTGTTTAATTATTCAATCGCTAGTACTAGTAAATAAAAATAAATAATATTCATGTATCATAGTTCGTGACATTTCCTTTTGGATGTAAAAAATAAAGGGCATGCAGTGTTCTAACGTATACTATTCTTCTGAGAAGCTGTTACATACGAGCCATATAATATATGTTATTGAATGTGTTACATATATATACGTACGTGCTGTGGTAACAAATAAATAATACAGCATTCCTTTTGTATGACAAGTTGTAAGGAAACTTTACTGGGAGTTGGATCAGTACGTTACTACAGCTCTACAAAAATAAAAATACAAAGACTTGAGGAGCAGGAAACCAGAAAGTTCTATATATAGACACCACTAAATTGGGCTTTTGAAGTTGCAGGCTACGAGTTCAGGCCATACATTGGTGAAAAATGTGCCTACTTTCTATATACTACGTACGTATACAACTTTGAATCTCTGCCTCCCCTTTGGAACTAGCTAGTACGTTATTTGGTTAACACTATGAAAAGGGTATAATGGGAGAGATTAGGGTTTTGAAATACGGGTTTGTTTAACAATCACACACTCACATCTATATTTAACATATATACTACTACTACATCATGCATGATAATTATAATAACGGAAAGAACAAGAAAAGAGAGGGAGAGCATGCATGTGTGTGGACAGGCCAAATTGCATGGGGGCTCTCTTTTTAAATACTCATATCACGAACAATTTATAAAGAGCACGAAGCACAACACCAAACACACACGATAAATAAAAGAGGGTTAAAATAAGTAAGTGGATTTCAGAATGGAAACCCTAATGTGTTTTGAGTTTTATCTGGTGTTTGTGACTAGTGAGAGCCAAACAGGGCCTTAAAGGAGGGGCCCGGGCCCAACTAAAAAACTTTCACTATAATAACAACACAGACACTCTTGTCGCTGTTCTGACTAGTGAGTGTATGTGTATGTTTGTAGAAAGGAGTAGGAAAAAAAATAAAAAAATAAAAGGGGTCAGGAAAAAGTGAAAAAGAAAAGCGAATTAAATTCCTCTGTCAAAAGGCTAAAAATAGGGTAAAAAAGCATTCAAAGCAATTGCCCAAAACAAAAAGAAACCCCACACATTTCACATCGATCCCAAATCCTCATCCTGTCCCGTGCATTTTTCTATACTTGTTTGATAAAATAAAATAAAACTCCTAACTATCTTAACTACCCTTGAATCTTAATTACTTGAGCGTATGTAAATTACGGAGTAACTTACATTTTCTTACCCATGAGAAAATGTCGAATCAAAGTGTTGATAAACGATAAATTGTAGTCCCAAGAACTGTAACGTTCATTCAATGTGGACGTACGTTCAATCTAGTTCAGTTGGACAAATTACGTACCCAAGTCTTGTCGATGAGAGATCATCAAACCATGTACTAGTCGACCGATCAAATCTACTTAATGCGCACTGATTTTGTTTGCCACCTGTTAAGCCACACATTTTCGATCACTAGAATATACTGTATATTTTCATCTGTAACACTATACTAGATCACTATTATATAGTACGCTTACAATCTTACAGCAATTATAACAGAGATTTAATACTACAGTAATATTCAAAGGGGACGATGAAGTAAATACAGTAAAAAAAAGTAAAGAGTGAATCATTCAATAGTCCTTCTCTCCTGGCCACGCTTTTATAGTTTTATCTCAAGCCTTGCCCACTTTGTCTTTCTGTCTCCTAGCTCACTCCATTTTTCCATTCCCTTCTTTTTTTAGATTCAATTTAGGCACCATCCCTTTCCAATCTTTTTCAACCCGGCCCTCTTATTAAATTCACATTTCCTTCCCCTATTTAACCCTCCCAAACCCACTTTCTCCCCATTTCAAAAAAACCTTCATCTTACAAACAACAGCAAAAACTCCATAGGGATGTAAGTCTTCCCCTTTTGCCCTCATTCCCCATTCCTTTCCGTTTGGCTAGCTAATCAGTAATTCGTTGGTTTGTTGTTGTTTGTACGTGTGGTTAATTTGGTTGAATCAGATGTACAACGAGTCGAGGAAAAGCCAGGTGCCGGCGTTCGGGAGCTGGGACTACGGCGCCGACGACGGCCTCCCCTTTACCCAATGCTTCGAGTCGGCTCGCCAAGCCGGCTTGCAAGTCCGTGGCTACGGCTCTTCCTGCTACCAGCCTCAAGAACGGGATCTCTACGTCACCGGCGACTTATACCAAAACGACGTCGTTACCCCCGCTGTCATCGTCGTTCCTCGTCGCCGGGTGATTACCACTAACTTATACCACTACTCTTTCAATTAATTAACTACCAAATGCTGTTGCATTTAATTCAGAATCACCAAGATTTTGTTTTTTTTCCCACTTTTATCGGGAATTGCCTAGTCATGTGGCTGCTACGTAACTGTTACGGTTGATTGATTGGTCATCGGTCAAACCAAAATTTTCCTCCCAGGTCAAAATTAATTTTCTCAGGGCATGTAGTATTTCCATCTACGAATTGAAAAATTTGAGACTATAGGCATGCACTACGTAACATACATGCTAGTACATTTAAAATTAAGGGGGGTTAATTAAATAATTAATTGGTAGTATCAAAGGGATTGATTAATGATGATAACCACAACAACATTGCACGCTGATGTGTGTGTGTGTTGGTAAATGAATGAATGCAGACAAAAGGGGAGCATGCACATGCCAAAAAGCAGCGACACCATCATCACCAACACCAAGAGTGGGGCTATGACGTCAGCCATCTCCACTGCCCTCCGTCGCCGGCGCCGAGGAGGCCGGCCTTCAAGGCCGTTGACGAAGACCTCTACAAGATCCCCACTGAGCTCCTCCGCCCCAGGCCCAAAAGGGTAATTTCCCTTCCCATATATATACACTGTTTAATTACTTAGGATATGTTTAATTTTTATAATTGATTTTTGATTGTGTTTATTTTGTGGTGGTGCAGAAGGGAGGATTTGGGTTCTTTTCGAGCTGTTTGATGCCGGTGTGCGTGTAGGCCGATGTGACGTTGGTTTAATAAATTAAGCTCGGTTGATTAATTAGTACGTTACTATCCCATATATTCTAGGGATGTTGAGATCTTGTGTGTAAATGATGGGGGGTTATTGGATATTAATATTAGTGTTTTATGTGTGGTTTTTCTTAATCAGTGTGACGATGCTCTCGTGACTGTAATGTGTACGTAGTGATCTTGTCCGTATTGTAATCTGGATTTGGATCCTGATTCCTGATATATATGGTTTGTTTGGTGTGATAAAACTGATTTTTCAAATGGGCATGTAACGATACATGCAAGGATTCTTGTGTCAAGGAAAATGGTTTTTTAAAAGTAACGTTACACCCTTTTTTGAAGGGAGAAAAACAAAGGGTTTTCTTTTTTCTCACATGGCCGGCCTACTTACGATCTTTTCGTCTGGAAAACCCTGTCATGTTTAGTTAAGATAATGTTTTGACTGTTTTGATTAAACCGGTTTTAAAAAGAAGCTAGCTTTTTCTTTTCCTTACTATGATGAAATGTGCACAATAAGATTCGATTAATTAGGAAAATAATGTAAAGTAGGGCAACCATATGTGTTGGTAATTATACTTTAGGCTCCCTTTGATAATATTATTAATTACTTTGATTAAAACACTAAACATTCGTAGTAGTTTTTAGTACTATAAGGAGATTTGTCCAATTAAGCTAGTTGTTTGATTAAATATTATCCGGATTTTATTTATTAATTTGTACTACATGTCTAATCTCTTTCTATAGACATAGATATGCTACTTTGATGTGGATATATAAGACAACAAACACATAATAGGAGAAGCACATTGTACGAAAAGGAAGTTATATACAAGGGAAAGGCTACTCTGAATTCCTACATTATGTATATTCTGTGAAAAGGGCTTCTCAAAGACTATAGAGACCGAGAAAATTTGTTGAAGCATATCATTCAAAAAGTTTCATGTGTGTGCTTCAAAAGAATTGAGAATATAAGGAGTAAATAGTACTCCTAGTAGTAGTAACAACGACTAGTGTTGTCACATTTCGCTAGCTTTTATCAACATGTTGGTCCCCATTGTCTTTGTCTTCCATTTTTCACTCATATTTGAACTACTATTCAACTACCTGAGGAATACTATACCAATTTCTATATTGAACTCTTACTAGTCTTTCAATTCAGAAGTTGTCCCCCTATTTAACATGACTTTTGAGTATGAAAGTGTTCAAGTCTTATACATTTGCTACACATACATGTAGACATTTCAATCCGGTCGGTTCGGGGTTGGGTCGGATAACGGATCATGGGTCGCTCAGGATGGATCGTTGAGAATTTTCGAGGGGGTCAACCCAATGGATCAAAAACATCAATTGTTGTATGATTATTGAAGTTTTCAAAATAAATTTTATACAGTTTAAGTACATTAAATCGGACAAAACCCGTCATTCGGATTTCAGCCCAATCGGGTTCTGTTTATTTACGCACAATCTGGGTCGGGTTCGGTTTTAACAGCAGTACATACAAGTATGTCGCATGCATGTATATATAGTATGGAAGAAGAAAAAAAAAACAATAAAACATTGTACAAAGTTCATTCAAATAGAAATGCCTAGCTAGCTTGTACTTTTATTGTTTTGTCAAGCTAATGTATAGGAATCAAATGGACAGAGACATGGAAACTTCTTCGGTTGGTAGCTAGAGCTCCTTTCTACAGACTACAATACAAACTTAACAGAGTAATTTGAAGGGCCCCGTGAATCTTTGAGGGCCCTTGGGTGAAGTTGTTTTTATCGATCTTTTCCTTTTGCTTTAAATGTAATTTGTCATGTACATGTTTAGTGGTGGTTACTGGTTGCTTTCAATGTTCCAATCCTCTATCATTTGTCCCACCATATGGTAATGGAGTTTGTGTGTAGCTACCACTTACAAAAAGGGCTTTGTTTTAAGGTTTTCACCGGATGCAAATTCATAAAGGAACGTGTCACGTCTTTTGATTCAATCATGGGTTAATTTTTCAATTATTGCACTAATCATAAACTTAACTGTATTTTGAAATCAGTGAGCTTAACTTCACACTAAGCATATACTATTATCACTATGATATAAAATTGATTACATTTTGCCAACTTCTTAGTGCTACCACAATTAATGTTGAACAAGACAGACTACAACAGTAAGGGAATGAAATCTTTCTCTCTGTGTCTTTGAGCAAAGATGAATTAAGTTTTTAGTTGCCAGATAAAAGTGATCAATGAGATCAATTCAGAACAGTTAATTTAGAAGAAGAATATGGCTAAACTCCATTGCATACACTAGCTTGAATTGAAACTGAAGGGTTCACCTTTAATTTTGCAGTTGGTTAATAAACCTGACTTCTAGGTTAATGAAAGAGTGTGCTAGTGCACTAAATTAACTGCACATATACTCAAGCTTGGTTTTTTTTAGCCAAATCAGAAGCTGCTATCTAGCAAATTGACAAAGATCAAATTCTTGAAACTAGTCATAGCACTAATTAGAAAGCAGAAGTTTCATCTCAGTAAAATCACACTTGTTAATCTCTCCCATGGATGATACATGAGGCTAACTTGATTAATTCTGAAAAGAGAGGTCAACCTGAAAAAAGTCATTTTGATAGAAACTCATTCAGTTGCACACCATCTTGATAACTCACATCAAAGAGTTAAAGAAAGAACATAACCAAATACAGATCAAGGAGCCAACTAACCTACTGATTCAGTAGCTGCCAATAGTTATCGCGTTTCATCATCCATGCTGATGCATTCCATTTGAGTCGGAGTTGTGTTTGAGTTAGATGAAATCCTTACATTGTGCATTTTCTGAATCAACTCCTTCACTCTTGCACTGTCCTTCTCATGAGCCAAGCAACGTATCAATGCACGGTACGTTGCGACATGAGGGGAGCTGCCCTTGGCTTCCATTTCAACAAGCAGATTGTATGCATCCTCGGGCAACCCGGCTTTACAATACCCATGTATCAATGTGTTATAAGACTCTGCATCACACCCATAGCTACAGCTTTCCATCAACAAAGTCACATTACGCGCGGCTTGCTCCATACTACCTTTCTTCCCAAGATTTCTCATCAAAATCTTGAATGTCACAACATTCGGCGAAATACCATCTCTAACCATCTTCTCCAGCAATGTGTTTGCCTCCTCCACATTTCCAGAACGGTAAAGCCCATCAACCAAAACATTATAGGTTCTAAAACCCGGAGATATTCCTCTACTCTGCATCTGCAGAAAGAGCTCTTTAGCCTTGTCCATGTCTCCTTCCTTATGGAATCCATGAACCAAAGCATTGTATACAGCTTTGGTTGGACGAACACCGCAAACTAGCATCTCCCTGAAGAGATTATGGGCCTTGCTTGTATGCCCGCCCTTACATAACCCATCAATCATAGTGCCATAAGTAAACTCATCTGGTCTGCAAGCACCATGTATGCGCATCTTCTGCATGCTTCTAAATAAAATCATAGCATCCTCAACTTTGTTGACACAAAAAAGACCCTTCAGCAAGGTAGTTATAGTCACAGTGTCTGAGAAAATCCCCCTAGAGTTCATATCATTGAACAGGCTCATAGCAGTTTCTATCTCGCCAATTTTGCAGTAACCATCAATCAATGTACTATATGTAACAATGTCAGGTGGCTTGCCTCTTAAGATCATCATTTCCAAAACCCCCCTCGCTTCTTCCACCTTGCCTTTTTTGCATAGCGTGTTGATCACAATGGTATAGGTCACCTTGTCGGGAACAACACCGCGGCCTATCATCTCAACAAGGAGAGACTTAGCATCTTCGTCCATCCCAGAACGACGCAACCCATCAATCAAACAGTTGTAATAGAATACATTCGGAATAAACCTTGCATCCTTTCCTTCTGCATCAACCCACGGCCACTCTATACAGTCACCATCAACCAGAGTATAAGAAGTTGTGCTTGGCCTAGAGCCCTGATCTTCAAAAGCAACCACTTCTCGGTGCAACTCAAGAGCTGTTCTGACATTCCCTGTCTTACACAGACCGTCGATTATGGAAGTGTAGGTAACGATATCAGGGGCGCATCCAGACCGAAACATCTTCGAAAGCAAACCAACAGCCTCAGCCACTTTCTCCTCCACACACAACCCTCTAACCAATGAGGTAAAAGTGATGATACTTGGGCAATGCCCATTCTTCAAAATGAGACCCAAAGCAGAATACCCAACACTCCCTAACTTCATTCTAGAATAGCAATTGATCAAAATACTCAATATGGAAAGATTCGATCTTGATCCAAGAACGCCAGAAACACTCAGCCGCTTGTAGAAAGATAGGGTGGCAGAGAAATGCTCACACTTAACTAGACCACTCAAGAGTGTGATGAAGCATGAAATTGGAGGTGGAGGTCTCATATAGAGCATCTGGTTGAAGAAGCGATGGGCTTCTCCGATGCCGATTTTACCGGATTTACAATCAATATTCAGGAATCTGTCAAGTGCAATCTTTCTACCAATATTATAGGGAACAAGTGAAAAAGATTGCTGATTTGTGGTACCTTTCCAAGACATTCTTTTCTCTCCGATGAAAGTATATGACTCCCTTCTTTGTGGTGGATTTTTTCTCCGATGAAAGTACGAGCGAGAAATGAGAATTGTGATTTGGGATGATGATGTCAGTTACTGATTTTGCTTCTTTTTTTTCGTTCCCCGTAACGGAAAACGGATTTGTTTTACACGTGGTTGGGTCATGAGACTTGAGTTTGGTGACCTGTAATTTTAAGCCTAAACAAATTTTACAAAACCAACTCATAATATAAATCCCAGTGCCTATATTAATGAAGTTACAGAACTAAAGAATAGAAATTCCATTAAACTATGGGAGTTTTATTATTCCACCATGGACAAGAATGAAATTTGCCAGACATTGGCACAATACCAGAAGTAGTTCATATTACATGGTTACTGAATCAACTAAAATGTAATATACTGGTGAAACGAATGAAACATGTATATTCAACCCTGAAACGTTTATGAAACAAATCAGAAGCTACTAAAGAATGGATAAAGAACAAATTCATTGTTCTGTTTGATAATCAGAAGATGACAGAAACAGCCTATCTCGGTAATCACCACTGTTAGTCCCTCCCTGGCATCAAATATATAAGAAAGCAAATAAATAGTGTAAGATCAAGGAGCCAACTCACCTAATGATTCAGAACCTGTTATTCATTGGGTTTCATCATCCTTGTTGATGCAATCCAGTAAAGAGGATGTCGTGTTCGAGTTGGATGAGATCCGTACGTCGTGCATTTTCTGAAGCAGCTCCTTCACTCTTGCACTCTCTTTCTCACGGGCGAAGCCACGTATCAACGTTTCAAAAGTAACAACATCAGGGGAGCAGCCCTTGGCTTCCATTTCAACAAGAAGATTGAATGCATCCTCAAGCCACCCAGCTTTACAATATCCACGTACCAACGCGTTATAACATGCCACACTACACTCATGCCCGCAGCTTTCCAGCAATGATATCACATTATGTCCAGCACGAAGTTTTCCTTGTACAAGAATGCCTTCGATCAGGCGACTAGTTGAAGCTGAATCGGGAATTTCACCCCTTTGCATCATCAACATCAACACTTTTATAGCCTGCTCTACACTTCCTTTTTTCACAAGATGGTTTATTACAATTTTATATGTCAAGGCATCCAGCAAAACACCGTCTCTAATCATCTTCCCGAGTAAGGCGTTTGCCTCATCCACGTTTCCAGAACCGTAAAACCCGTCAATTAAAATACTATAGCTTATAACACTGGGAGAAATTCCGCTACTCTGCATCTGTAGAAAAAGCTCTTTAGCATCGTGTATGCAACCTTCCTTACAAAATCTATCAATCAAAACATTATATACAGGTTCATCCGGGATAATACCACAAGCTGACATCTTCAAGAAGAGCTTTTGAGCTTTACCTACAAGCCCTCGTTTACATAGTCCATTGATCAGACAGGTGTATGCATAAATATCCAGAGAAATACCTTCATTTTGCAATTCTAGAAAAAGGTTTTCAGCCTCATCTACATGCCCTACTTTACAAAGTCCATCAATCATAGTGGCATAAGTGATTTTGTTTGGACTGCAAGTGCCATTTCTGTCCATCTTTTTCATGCTTCTGAATAAACTCATAGCATCTCCAACTTTCCCCGCAAGAAAAAGGCCTTTCAGCAATGTATTCATAGTCACAATGTGTGTGAAATTCCCCTTAGAGTTCATATCTTTGCATAAACTCAAAGCATTTTCTACCTTTCCAATCCTGCAATAACCATCCACTATTGTACTATACGTAACGGCGTCAGGGACCTTGCCTCTCAAGCTCATCGTTTCTAAAACCTTCATAGCTTCTTCCACCTTTCCCTTTTTGCATAGCACATTTATCACAATGCTATAAGTCACTACATCAGCACGAATACCACGCCTTATCATTTCATTAAGTATAGACAAAGCATCTTCATCCATCCCGGAACGACACAACCCATCAATCAAACAACTGTAACAGAAAACATCAGGAGTAAACCTCACATCCTTTCCCTTTGCATCAACCATAGGCCACTCTATACAACTGCCATCAATCAAAGTACAAGACATTGTTCTTGGCTTACAACTCTCCTCAGCAGCAGCTACCTTACTCTGCACCATCATTCGATGCAACCGAAGAGCTGTGGCGACATTGCCAGTCCTACACAAACCGTTGATTATAGTAGTGTAAATAACAATATTAGGAGCGCATCCTAACCTATGCATCTTTGGAAGCAAACCAACAGCTTCAACCAGTTTCTCCTCCAAACACAATCCTTTGACCAATGAACTGAAAGAAAATCTATCTGGGCTATATCCAGCCTTCAAAATGAGACCCAAAGCAGAAAACCCAACACTCCCTAATTTCATACTAGAATAGCAATTGAGCAAAATATTCAATATGAAAATATTCGATCTTGACCTAAGGAGACCACAAACAGTCATCCTCTTGTAGAAAGATAGGGCGACAGAGAAATGCTGACCCTTGATTAGAGCGCCCAAGAGCGTACTGCAACATGAAATTGGAAGTCGAGGTTTCATGTATATCATCTGATTGAAGAATTTATGGGCTTCATTAGGGTCGATTTTCCCGGATTTGCAATCGATGTCCAAGAATTTGTCAAGCGCAATCTTTCTAAGTGAAGAGGGGTTTTTGGGGATACCTCTTCTAGTCATTGTTTACCGGCTGAGAAACATAAGCTCTGAAAGGTAGTCAATTGGGCTCCAGAATTGCTCCAAAAAAGGTGCGAGATGAAGACGATTAAGCAATAGCTCTGCAAAGCTGTAGAGTTTATGGAAGACAGAACGAGCAATCGGAGAAATCTATAGGAAGGCGAGTAAAAGTAACAAAATTTTCCCAATGCAATTGGGGTTGGGGGGTTTTGATTTGATAAAACAACGGAGGTGGAAGACTCGCCTGAAGAAATTATGAGGCCTCACAGAGCAAAATTTAAGAACAAAATTTGTCCAAGTGGCTGGGCTTGGGTCGGGAATCTACTGTAATAGTGCACAGTAAATCTATGTATTTGTTAAAATTTACACCATCTCATCAATACTACATAAAAGATAAAACCTTACACCAGGTAAAAAAACTCTCTCAATGCCCACTGGTGATACGAGTTCCGATCCGCCGATTGACTCCCCGGAAATGGGCGAAACAAGATTGAACAAGAAAACCAAACGCTCTAACGATACTGTAATGGAGGGCCTTCGTATGGAAACTAGTTTCCCTACGCTCACTGATGCAAATAGGCCCTCTGGGGGCGCCAGGAACAATTTTTCTTACAAGGACTCAGTTACAGGGAACCGATCTGATGGGATGATGGTTGAGTACTCTAATCCTTTCTGGGAGGATGATAATGAAGAGGAGGAAATTTTGGATGATGTTCTGCCTGAAAACTTTGACCCGAAGTGCCCTGTTGTTCTTCTCTCTGCTGCGGTGAAGAGACGTATTCGAATTCCCTGGAGAAAAGCGATTATAATCAAAATTCTGGATAAAAGTGTTGGGTATATGTACTTACGGAACACTCTTACTCAGAAATGGAGGCCTAAAGGAGATTTCTCTATGATAGATATCGGCAATGACTTCTATGTTGTTCGTTTTAGCAACGACGAAGACCTCCACCATGTTTTGAATGATGGTCCATGGTTGGTGGGACAGAGTTACTTAACGATTCAGCGATGGAGGCCTAATTTCATTGCTTCGGAAGAAAAACTCCGATTTGTTGCTGCTTGGATCCAAATTCCCGAGCTTGCGTTGGAGTATTTTGACAAGGAGGTCATGGATGCTGTGGGTGTTTCGCTTGGGAAGGTGCTAAAAATTGACAGAACCACCAGTGCAGTTGCTAGGGGAAAATATACTAGACTATGTATTGAACTTGATGTTACCAAACCGCTGAACTCCAAAATTTGGATGAATGATCGGTTTTGGAAGGTTCAGTACGAGGGTTTGAGGATGATCTGCTTCGAGTGTGGGAAAATTGGCCATACTAAAGAGCAGTGCAAAAGCTCTACGCATCAACAACCCGACGCCAATAATTCAGAAGAGGCTAATAGTGGGAGCCAAGCTCCTGAGCTCCATGAAGAATTTGGGGAATGGATGGTGGCTAAGAGAAACAACAGAAGACGCCAACCGAAGGAAGGAGTGACTCAGAAGAAGGAGCTCCAGCCGGAGACTCCTAATGTGAGTATCAACTCCGGTGACGTGACGGGGAAGTTGGCCAATTCCGGCGAGTCTCCACAACTTCGGCTAACCCGGGTTAACGCGGAAATAAAAGAGAATCAGACCGGAGTTGGGCCCTCGGGTTCCCGGTTTCACGTGTTAGGAGAAGAATCCGATTTGGACGATTGTTTAAACAAGGAAGATTTGAAGGCGCCAATTTCGGGAGTTGCTGATGATTTGCCAAAGCAGAGATCTCTGATGATAACTACGGAGAAGAAGGCGGACAATATTATTGTGAAAACCCCTTTGCCTCCGAAAGTGGTGAAATCCAAAGGGACAACGGAGAGTGATTCTCGCTTGGCTAAAATTACGGGATCAATTTTCAAGGATAGTGCTAAAGGAAAATCTTCAGGTAATTTGAAAGAGATTAATGGGCGTATTCAAGGCAGGAAGACAGAGGACAAATTAGCGGGCAAAATTAAGGAAGTTTTGGTCAAGGAAACTAGCAAAGAGGAAAATACAGAGAGAAGATTTGCTCAAGAAAGGAAAGGGAAGATTGTGATTGAGCAGGGGAATCAATTAGGGAAGGGATTGTCGCTGCGCCCAGCTTGGCAATTTCAACCTCAGAACATGGATAAATTGCCACCAGCGGCTTTGTCCAATGCAAGCAATCAATCTGCAAGAAAACCACTCCACAAGCATACGAAAGATCCTCCGTTAGAGAATGACGGGGCAATGGAGATGCCTGTTCCCGCCGTCTGCTCCGAGGGTGGGGGAAATCCGCCTGTGGACACCCGAATGGAGGATGCTAGTCAGGCAGAGTCGTGGAACGAACCCGAGCAAGATGATGAGCTACAAGGTCGAGATGCCAGAATGGTCGATATCAATGTCGAACTTTCTGTCTAAGTGGTTTGTTGAAGATCCCACCCTCTTTCAATTTTTCCTTATGATGGTTCCCAATATAAAAATCATAACTTGGAATGCTCAAGGAGCAGGAAGCAGGGATTTCTTATATGCCTTGAAGGATCTTATTAGGCGCCATGACCCCTCTATTTTGGTGTTGCTGGAGACCAAAATTAGCGGTGAACAGGCTGACAAAGTTTGCGACAGGATTGGTTTTGATGGTAGGATTCGTGCTGAAGCTACCGGTTTCCGTGGCGGCATTTGGGTCCTCTGGAGAAGGGATAGAGTTCGCATTGATGCTGTCGACGTCCATAGACAGGTGGTCTCGGTTAAGGTCAATCGGGTTGGCGAGGCGGAGTGGCTATTCTCTGCTATCTACGCTGATCCCATCCCGGGTAACAGAGTTGTGCTTTGGGACAGGCTTCTTCAGTTTAAGGAAGGCATTAACCAGCCGTGGCTCCTGATGGGGGACTTCAACGAGACCAAGGAGATGAGCGAGAGAACCGGGGTCTCGGAGGAGCTTTCTAGGAGGACTCGGAAGTTCAAAACTTGGATTCAGGAGAAGATGGAGCTGCTCGATTTAGGCTTCCACTTCGGCGAGCGGCAGGCTTGACAGGGGATTGTGCAACATCGAGTGGAGGGAATGTTTTGAAAAGGGCGCTATTAGGCATCTCCCTGCATTCCAATCTGACCACTCTCCTTTGCTCTTGTCTTCTGCAGGTTTTGATAGTGCTAATTTGCTTGAGAAGCCTTTCAGGTTTCAAGCTGCGTGGATGATGCACACTGAATTCCAGGAGTTTTTAGTCACTCATTGGGAGAAAGGTGCCCCTCTTTGCTCCTCGCTGGCGAACCTGGCGATCCAGTTGAACGATTGGAACCGTCAGGTGTTTGGAAATCTGTTCCGAACCAGAGACAGGCTCTATAGCAGGATCGAAGGGGTCCAATGCTCTAAGTTTGAATCTCCGTCGCGTGGTCTTTTTGATCTCGAAAGGCGTCTCAGGAAGAAGCTGGCTGTTGTGTTAGATCAGATTAATCTTTTTTGGATCCAGAAAGCTCGTTCGGATGTGCTTATCGACGGTGACCGGAACACAAGATTTTTCCATGCCAGCGCTGTTGTCCGACGGCGTCAAAACAGAATTGATGGGCTTCTTAATTCAGAAGGTGATTGGGTCTGGGACCAGAAGTCGCTGCAGTCCATGGTTGCCAGTCACCTGTTTGCTCTGTATTCCGAGGAGGTTCCTGGTGACGGCCCTTTCGATGTTCCGCGAGGCAGATTTCCGGCCCTCTCGGATGAGGATATTCACTCTCTTTGCAGGTGTTTTTCCTCTCAAGAAATCAAGGAGGCTTTTGACAGTATGAGCCCTCTTAAGGCCCCTGGCCCGGACGGATTTCAGGCTGTCTTTTACCAACGCAACTGGGAGCACATCAAGGATGAGGTCGAGAGAGCTATTCTTGATTTTCTTGCAGGGAGGGGCTTCTCTAAGGACATGAATGAGACTCTGATTGTTTTGATCCCGAAGGTCGAAAATCCGGAAACCGTTCATCAACTCCGGCCGATCAGCTTATGTAACGTGGCCATGAAGATTGCAACCAAGGCTATTGTTGCTCTTCTGAAGCCTATCATGAACCGTATTGTCGCTCCCTCTCAGTCAAGTTTTGTTCCGGGCCGCCAAATTACCGACAACACGGTTATTACCAAGGAGATCATGCACTCAATGCGGGATGCTCGAAGCAAACCGTTTATGGCCGTCAAGATAGATCTTGAGAAAGCCTATGATAGAGTCCGATGGGCTTTTCTTAGGGATACTCTCTGTGAAGCAAGGCTCCCAAGTGACCTCATAAAGATCATTATGGATAGTGTTACAGCTTGCTCCATGAAAGTTCTTTGGAATGGCGGTTTGGGCGAGAAGTTTGTGCCTTCCAGGGGTTTACGCCAAGGCGACCCCCTCTCGCCATATCTCTTTGTGCTCTATATGGAGCGGCTTGGGCATTTCATCGACGAGGCGATTGGGGCTGGCGCCTGGAAGCCCATTCAGCTGTCGGTTGGGGGTCCGGAGATCTCTCATCTCTTCTTCGCCGACGACCTGATTCTTTTTGCCGAGGCTTCTATTGAGCAGATGAGCATCATAAGATACTGCCTGGATAAATTTTGTGCGGCTGCTGGGGCTAAGATCAACTTCCAGAAGTCGAAGCTTTGTTTCTCGAATGGAACCCAGGATGAGTTGGCTGAGAGCATAAGCGCTAGTGGAGGAATTCCGAGGACCGACGATCTTGGTATGCACCTTGGGATTCGGATGACTAAACAGAGGGAATCAAAGGAGAACTACAGGCATATCCTTGAGAGGGTCCAGACGAAGCTCTCGGGCTGGAAGGCGAGAACTCTTTCTCTCGCAGGTAGAGTTTCTCTCGCTCAATCTGCGATTTCAAGTATTCCCTACTACACTATGCAATCTATGAGTATGCCATTGCATGTTTGTGATGAAATTGAGAAACAAACTCGTGGTTTTGTTTGGGGTTCTACTAACGAAAAACGTAGAATTCATCTCCTAAATTGGAATGTGCTAAAGAATCCTAAAGATGCAGGAGGCTTGGGAATGAAAAGTATGCGCCAAATGAATACTGCTTTCATGGCAAAAATGGGATGGCGTCTCATGACGGACTCGGAATCCTTGTGGTCGAAAGTGGTTCGTAGCAAATATTGTCAGGGGAGGCAGGATAGAGATATGTTCCAGCCTAAGAGGGGAGCCTCGAATCTCTGGAATGGCGTGGTGAAAGCTAAGGCGCCCTTGCTGCAGGGAAGAAAATCCAGGATTGGGGATGGAGGCAAGACTCTTTTCTGGGACCATGCTTGGGCTCTCGATAGGCCTCTGGTGGATGTGGCTATTGCCAATATTGATGAGGAGGAGATTGGTCGAACCGTGGCGGAGTATTGGAGCGATGGTGGCTGGAATTGGGAGTCCTTCGCTCACTTGCTCCCTGCCGAGGCTCTTGCTGAGATTGCTAACATCAGAGTTGTTGAGGAAGGCGTGGGTGACAATTTCTACTGGAAGAATTCAGCTACTGGTGCGTTCTCGGTTCGTTCGGTGCTGGAGATAATAAGAGATGATGCTAATGCTGAGCGGGAGCAAGTTTGGAAGAAGATATGGCGCCTTGATGCCTCTGAACGGGTGAGGACTTTCCTGTGGCTGGCTGCGCATAACTCCATCATGTGCAATGAGAATCGAAGAAGAAGGCGCTTGTGTGAAGATGATACGTGTAAGGGATGCAATCATGCTGTTGAGTCGACTATTCATGTGTTGCGGGACTGCGTCAAGGCTCGTGAAGTGTGGGACGAGTTGCTAATTGACAGGAGGAAGACGGTTTTCTTCTCCGGAGACATCAGGGCTTGGTTCTTGAGCAACTTGAATGGCTCTGGCATATGGCCCTCAATTTTTGCTTATGGCGTTTGGTGGATATGGAAGTGGAGGAATGCCATGGTCTTCGATTCCCAGCAAAGTGTGCCTCATGAAAAACACATTTTCGTTATTCACCAAGCTAAGGAGTACGTTGGTCTTCTAAAAGAGCGGAAATCGGCCTTCCATAGTTCTGCTCTGTCTCATTGGAGATGTCCTGATGCGGGTTGGTGCAAACTCAATTCGGATGGGGCGTTTACAGCGGGAAATATCCATGTGAGTGCTGGGGGCTTAATTAGAGATGATACTGGCAACTTCATGAAGGCTTATGCTTTGAAGGGTGCAGGCAATTCTCCTCTGAAGGCCGAGCTGTTGGGTCTCTACCAAGGCCTCATAATTGCTTTTGAAATGGGAATCAAGAAGCTTGAAGTGGAGTTGGATGCCCTTGATGTCGTCAAGGCTGTCACTGAGGTTGAGGTCCGACCAACTGATCTGTGGGATCTCGTTTCCAATTGCAGGGAGTTGATCGCTAATGAAAATTGGGTTGTCAAGATGAAGCATATTGCTCGGAGCGCGAATCAGGCTGCGGATTGGCTCTCTAGGCTTAGTGAAACTTGTAATGCTGATTTCGTTTTATTTGATGTTGCCCCGTTTGGGCTCGTGTCTTTCATGGAGATTGACTCCTGGATGAGCACTAATATGTAATCTTATTATGTTTTAAATAAAACGGGCTTTGCCCTCCTTTGGATCAAAAAAAAAAAGCAATACTACATAAAAAAAAAAATTTAAGTCACATAATTTATACTGAGTAAAATAATAATTTTATTTTAATAATGGTAACTAATATTTATAGTTATTTAATATCTTTTCCAATTTTTAATAGGTTATATTTTTTCCTAATATGCATCAATAGCAATCTCGCTAGAATCAATAACAAATATGTTAAATTTGTACGAGATTAAATCAATATTTTGTACATATTAGAGATATGACGATGGAAAATTATATTATACACACGTCTCCTATAATTTATTTCCAACAGTTAATTATTTGATATATTTTTTAAATTTTTTTTTTGCACATACTTTGTTAGATGTTGAGAATAAATAATAGTTTTAGTTATATCCTCTATAAATGATCTTTATATCCACATGATATTTTATCCAACTTTGATATATTTATTATCTTATTTAATTTTGATATGAATATATAATTTTCATTTAAATGTTTTTGTTTTAAGTAAAAGAGATTTTTTTAAATTTTTATGAAGCTTCTACATAATTAATTAAAATAATAGATTTTATAATCGAAATTTTAAAAATAAAATACATATATAGGTTATTAGGTTCGAACTTGGGTCTATCGGGTATGGATTGTACATTCTCGAGTAAAAAGCAAGCTCGAGTACAAATTCGATCTCGAATCAATTAAGTCGGGTTTACATTCACATTTTCCATATATGGTATGGGATTTGTACTAGGTTGGATGATCTCCCTTAAGGTTTTGCTCGAAGAACAAACTTTACAAAACAATTAAAATTTAGGCTAAAGTACTAGGAACATTGGATCATTAAAACATGAAACCCTTGGAAGTACGCGCCTCACGCGCTTTCCATCCTTCCCCCAAACTCCCGAAAACCCTAGCGCCCTCATCTCCGCCGCCAGCAACCACTGCTGCCTCCCAACAACACCCGCCCCCCAAAAATGGCTTCCGGTACTCCCCAAACGACGATCAATTCGTGGGTCCTCAAAATCACCATATTACTCGCCAAAAGTTTTCGATGTCTGGAATCAAAGGATATCGAACGGATGCCAAGTTCCGACGGAGGATCGTGCTTTCAGATCTGATCGGAGGACAAGAGACAAGAAGTTATCAATACAAGAGTCTCAAGAAACCGATGCCGGCTTTAAGCCGATCGAACGTTTTGTTCCAAGAATGGCTGGCAATCATCAACAATAGCGCTCCCTACCATTCGTCATTCTCCGGGGCCGGTCCAAGACTAATCTCTTGCTCGTTTCCATGGTGGCGTTTCAAGTGGAAGGCCTCTGAGGCCTGGTGGAGTGGGGGCCTAGGTGCGGACGCTTCCCGTGCTTTCTCCTTCTACGAAGTCTCCCGACCTCTCTTCGCAATTCAACCTCTCATGCAAATCGAAAAGTTACACCAGAAGAAGATGCATGACGTCTACGGATGTTCGTCAGGCTGGACCAAAGTATCTGAAAATCTTGAGCATTTCCGGCTCTTCCTTTGTTCGGGGAGGTATGTAACAAATCGCTCCTACCCTTGGCTTAGGAACCCTTATTCAGACTCTAGCATCAATGTTATTGTTGCACCTGTTTGTCTTCCGTGTGCTACAAATGAGAATCAAACAATTTCAGTAGTAATATTGGTTAGGATTACCTCCTGTTGGTGGCTAACTCATGATAGCTTTTGTACGCTCACAATGGGTGTATTGTTATTCTTGATCCCAAGCCACCTTCTTATTCACATTTGTACTGTGCTTGTTAAACTCCATATGCCCATTATTAATTGGGTTATTTACTGCTACATAAAGCAAAAAATCTGGGAGAAAAAACCAACAATTGGAACTTCTACCTCCATGATCACAAGCTCTCTTCAGGGGATGGGAAGCACAAAAAAAGTCAGCATTATAAAGATTAAAAGAGCTGCTGTGCTGATTAGGCATGAGATAAAACCAGAGGGAGTCTTTTCTGGCCTTTCCTCCTTTTCTGCTTGTCCACCAGCTCATATGTCTTTGGCTAACTATGCCTCATTATTGTTGCTGTGTTACCTAGTGCCTTTGTGCTGGCGCCATTGTATTCAACAGTGCAAACGCTTAAGCCAGCTGGTGGATTTATTCTGCTGGAGCTGGAAAATGTGTAGGTGGGAGAATACCCAACTTTGCAAACAAAGTGGTGATCAGAGAATCAAAAACAAAACAAGACAAACTAAGGTATGGATTTGTTACACCTTTGTCAATCCTACGTATGGGGACACTTGGAAACCTCATTTGACAAGTACTGTGGTTTGGGTTATAGCTGCAAGTGTGTTAATTTGTTTAAGGCTTTATGATATTGCTCCTTATCTGCTCGAAAAGATTGATACAGGCATGCTCCAAAATGCTTTATGTGTCCTGATAAGGGTCACTTTGTTTGATTTATATCAAAGGATCATATACTTGGCTAAGGCAATCAATGAAGACACCTTTGAAGTGATTGCTAACCAACTTAAAGGGATTTTTAAGCCTCAATCAGCTCATTAAGCTGAAGTGCATATGTCAAATATGCTTATCAACACCAGTAGATAATACACAGAAAATGTATGATCAGGTCAATAGTCTAGTATTTATGATGATTATTAAATTCTCCCCTTTTATTAGTGGGTGTAATTTTGTACTTTGTTTTTGCTGCTTGTGTTGGAAGAGTAACATGACTCTTTGTGTTGATCACCAGCCCATTCATAACAACGAAGGCCTTGATCACTTTTGTGATGGAATGGCCCACCGAAGGCATCATGTGTACAATATGAGCATACCATGTTGCATAAACAACTATATATGTGGATGGATCCTCTCCAAGACTCACAAAACACCGCAGGGGATTAAAAACCCAGAAAATAAAATAATGTGGAGGGCCTTAAATGCCCAAACCACAAATGCAATTGATAAAAGGGATCAAACCCCTCTCTTTCACAAAATATGGTACTCCTGGGCTATAAGTCTTTGTGCTATAAGTCTTGGTGCCAAACTCTCGCAGGATAGTATATATTTAATGCAGCTGCACAACACCAAATGCATGGTCATTACCGGGCACAAAAAATGGATTGAAAATCCACAAATTCACAAACAAGCTGAGATCCAGCCTTTACGCTATGGTGTAATAGTTAAACGGGATATAAACCCATTCAAACAAGGTTTTTTATGAAGATCTTCCTATGGAATTGTAGAGGGTTGAAAAAACAAAATAGATGGACCGAAATAAACGCCCTATGCAAAACAGAGCATTTCCAAATGATTGCTCTTGTTGAAATAAAATGCCCACAACTTCCGACCCTTGAAAAATGGACCAATGCCGGATTTGATTCCCATGAGTTCGTCCATTCTATTGGCATGTCGGGTGGTCTTTTAATCGTTTGGAAAAACCACCAACTTGTGAACGAATCAATTAAAACTATCTACAAAGAGGACAGATTTGTTGCTTTCAAATATACAAATCTTGACAACCACAAAGAACTTGTCGTCATTGTTGCTTATGCCCCCCCGAAAGCACAAGATAAAAATCTATTTTGGGACAAACTTAAAGTGTTCATCAACCAAGCGCAGTTCCCCGTTATAGTGATGGGGGATTTGAATGAAATTCAAGGTCCAGATGAGAAGCTCGGAGGGGTGACTCCTTCTGTGTCTCGATTCTACAGATTACAGTATTTCAAAAACGACTGTAGTCTAATTGACATCCCAACGTTTGGGAATAAATTCACGTGGAGAAGGTCGAAAGAAATAGATAGCAACAATACCTTTGAAAAACTTGACCGTGTCTTGGTTAGTGACCAAATCATCCAATGGTTCCCATCTATCTCAGCCAAAAATCACAACTTCTCCTCATCAGATCATTGCCCAATATCGTGCGAGATACCCTTGGTTGGTGTCACAAAAGCACGCCCGTTCAAATTTGAATCCATGTGGACGTCAAGAAAGGACTTCCAGAACATAGTGAAACAAGCATGGAGATTCAACCCAGAAGGGTCCCACATGTTTAAACTAGTTAAAAAAACACAACTCCTCAAAGCTAAAGCTAAAGTTTGGAACAAGACAACGTTTGGAAACATTTTTGAGCAATTCAAGAAAGTCAACGATGAATTGTTACAAATCCAGAAGGAAATCATTGAAAACAGAAATCAGTCACTTATCCTTAAACAGGAAAGACTAAGTAAGAAGCGTGAATGCCTGATTCAATTCCAATACTCGTATTGGAAACAAAGAGGTAAGAACAAACACATTAATCTCAACGATAGGAATACCAAATACTTCCACCGCATCGCGAGTGGTCGAAGAAATAGGACTAACATCCGCGAATTGACATCCAGCGATGGGATTCATATCACTGGATCGGCTAACATAAAACGGGAAATTCATAGGGATTTTCAGAACCGTTTTCAGCACACCGATATCAATAAAAGGAAGATGATTGAGCTAACTCAAAACATTTCCAGCGAAATCACGGAGGAAGAGAACTACGCTCTTACTAAACCTGTGACCAACACGGAAATTAAATCTGCTGTCTTTGATATTGAAGAAGACAAATCACCAGGACCTGATGGTATGACATCCTGTTTTTACAAAAAGTATTGGCACATTGTAGGGCCAGATGTTATTAAAGCGGTGAAAAGTTTCTTCCATTCTGGAAAGCTGCTCAAGCAGATCAACCATACTTTCATCACCTTACTTCCAAAATGTGACAATCCAAGCTCCACCAACCATTACAGGCCTATCAGCCTGTGTAACACGATATACAAAATCATCTCCAAAATCCTAACAGCCAGGCTTAAAAAAGTCATGGGACGTCTAATCCACCCAATGCAATCAGCATTTCTCGAAAACCGAAGCATATATGACAATACCCTTATTGCTCATGAAATTCTACACTCTTTCCGGAATAAAAAAGGTTTGGGTGGGTGGGTTGCTATCAAGCTCGACATGGAAAAAGCCTATGACCGGGTTAGCTGGGATTTCATGACTCATGTCCTAGAAAGGTTTGGTTTCCATGAAAAATTCATTGCTTGGATCAAAGAGTGTATTGAAACGGTTACCTTCTCGGTCCTTGTCAACAATGGTCCAACGGAACAATTCAAACCACATAAAGATCTTTGCCAGGGTGACCCCCTTTCACCATATCTGTTTATATTGGCAGCTGAAGTGCTGGCTAGGCAACTTCAACGGGCTAATATGAACCCAAAAAGTGGAATTGGAATTCAGATCACACGGGGAGGTACCAAAATCCCATTCCTTGCATATGCAGATGATATTATCATCTTTTCTAAAGCAAACAATCATGCATGTCAGTATGTTAAAAACATAATTGAGGATTATTGTCAAGCCTCTGGGCAGAAAGTCAATCTACATAAATCAGCGTTTCAAGTTACAAAAAATACAAACAATGTGACCAAAAATCTGATTAGACAAACCCTCCATATATCAAATACCACAGCTCTGGACAAATACCTAGGGTGTCCTCTCATCAACGAAAGGGTTACCAAAAATACATTCAATGCATATACAACAAGAACAAGAGACCAACTATCAAAATGGAAAGCTAATACGCTTTCCCAAGAAGGCAGGACTACACTGATTAAGGCTAACCTTTCAGCACAACCCAACTACCTAATGCAATCTTTTTTCCTAACCAAATCCACACATGATGAACTTGATAAGATCAATCGCAACTTCTTCTGGAATAAGGCCAGCGGGTATAAACCGTTAATAAGCTGGAACTCGATCTGCAGGCCTACCCATCACGGTGGGCTAGGTATCGCTAAAGCGGAAGAAATGAACCAAGCATTACAAATGAAACTTTTGTTGAGCTCACGATAATCAATACAAAGCCGAAATGTTCCATCCTTCTTTTTAACAAATAGTACCGGAGCACCCCAAGGTGAAGCACTCGGCCTAATGTACCCTTTTCTTTCAACTCATCCAGTTGTTTCTTCAACTCCTTCATCACAATCGGAGCCATATGATAAGGAGCTTTTGAGATAGGTGTCATTCCAGGCTCTAGAGCAATTGTAAACTTAACGACATGTTGTGGGGGTAAGCCTCAAAGTTCGTCTGGAAAAACATCAGGAAATTCCCTAACGACAGGAATTTCATGAATATCGACTTCCTTCTTGTCAGTTTGCTCTAGATAGCATAAATAACCAACACAACCTTGACGGATCATTTTTGCGGCTTTTATAGCACTAATCAGTTTTCCATTCTCTGCATCTCGTCTACCCTTAAATCGACACACATACTGGCCTTTATTCTTGATGATCACTGAATGGGAACTAAAGTCAATTACAGCTCCATGTTCTAATAACCAATCCATCCCTAATATGATATCGTAAGGAGCCATCAGAATAAATATAAGATTGACATTAAACTTCCGACCTTGAATACTGATGGGGAAGTTACTGAGTTGTTTAGTTCCTATTATCTTTTCTTTGTTGGGAGTATTTACGTTAAAAGGTTCACGTGATTCCATGCATTCGAGTCCGAACTGCTCTACGCAACTTTCGGATATAAACTAGTGTGTTGCACCAGAATCAAATAATATGAAAGTAGTAGTTGAACGGACATATAGTGTACCTTGACAGACGGGAGCACCCTGATCATCACTACGCCTTATCTCATAAAGGCGTTGACCTTGCTTAGAAGACTCAGCAGGTGACTTCCCTTTATTCTGAGCAGTTGACTGAGTCGAAATAGTTCTCATGGGCTCATTCGGTGCCCGGGTATTTTGAGCGATCGTAGACTGATGAGACTGAGCCGAAGCACGCTTTTATGGACAGTACATACGCACATGTCCCTCTTTCCCACACACAAAACACTTCCTTAAGGGCTTGGTACATTTCTTGTTAACATGACCTGGTTCTCCACAGTTATAACAGACAATCGAACCATTTTTCATTCTAGACTATTGAGTTGACCTAGTCAAACCTGATTCTGTCTTAGCTCGGTTCGCCTTCTCAAACTGTTGAGGAGGCGCTGGCCTCTTAAAACTTAGTAGACTTAGAACCTTGTTGGGAAGACTGACCTCCCCTCTTTATCTTTTTCTCAGACTGATCCAAAGATATTTCAAGTCGATAAACAACATCCTGTACTGTGCCAAAGTGGCACACTTATAATTTATTATTAAAGGCTGCATCTCAGGGCGCAACCAATCATAGAACTTTTCAAATTTCTGTTCCTCTGTGATATTTCAGGGCCTGCATACTGTAAAAGATGATTAAACTTAGTGGTCAATTCAGGTATCTTCAGTCCCTCAAAATCTGAGGATTTTGAAACTCCCTTTCTTTTTCTTTCCTTATACCAGCAGAAAAGAATCTTACGAGCATCTTATTCTTAAACATATCCCAATTAAGGTTGGGATGACTAGACAATCCTGAACTTCTCCACCACTCAGTTGCAGCCCCCCTTTAGTTGTAAGGCAGCAATACGCACTTTCTCTGCTTCAATGCAAGAGATACTTTCCATCGACTGTTCAAGGTGGAGAAACCAATACATAATGTTAACAAGCTCACCCGAGCCATCATAGGTGTCAGGTTTCATCGCCGCAAAGGCCTTAAGTGCTTGAGTGAATCTTTCATTTTGAGTTGGTGGAAGCACTGGAGTATTTTCTACTAAAACATTCTCAGCATGGTCAGGCTCAACAGCTTCATGAGCTACAGGTTGAACTATTGGGAGTATGCCCTGTAAAGTTTGCAACATCAGTTGTCTTATTGCCTCAGTAGTAGCATCATCCAAGACAACCACTCTAGGAGCTTGGTTCCTTGTATTTCCAATTCCCGATTCTGCCACTTCCTCGTGACCTCCAGTTGGGCCACTTGCTTGAGGAGTTTAGTTGGTATTTCTAGTGTTGATCATTCTCATCGAATGATAAAGGAACAAAGTTAGTATAGAATTTCCATAAGTCTATAGAAGACGAAGATACTAAGGAAAGGCACTTTCAGCTCTGATACCACTTCTGTAACACCCTCTATCTACTACGAGAGTATTACCGCCAATAATCTCGGATTTACCTAATCCAAAACTACTCAGGCTTTTTAAAACGAAATCACCACGATCGAGAAACCCCAGACGTTGCTTTTACGCGCATATGGAAAGAAAATATATACAGACCAGTGCCTCAAAGAGGACTTTTAAGGAAAGATAATCTAGACTATTACAGTCATCCAAAAGAAAATTTACTCAGACCAGATTGTGGATTATCTTCGTCTTCTGACAAGTTAGTCCTTTAGCTCAACATCTTGGAATCCTGCTAGCCGTATCCGGTTCGTAAAAAGAAAAAGAAGAAAGCGGACGTGTTTGTCTATGAAAGACTAAGCAAGTGGAACGTAAATAAGGTTCACAACGTTATAACCCAAAAGTTGGTATCGAACTTCATCAGTAGCACCTCTTCCTAAAAGAAAAGATAGAATAGATAACCTCAACGACAGAATGTCGATGAGCGGCCTTAGGAAGACATAAGAGAATTTGTTGGGATTCTTATTCACATCAACACACTAAAAGATATCATCCACCGAGCAGACAACACAAATTCACCAACCTGGTATTTTAATTATGTGCATAACGCACTTATCTTGCATTACTTTCAACCAAAACATTTAGTTTGACAGCTTTTAATCAACTCGGCCATCCATTGCCGAGGTCACAAGGATATTGGATCCTTGATCAATTTTCCGAGCGCGTAGCGCTAATGCACTTAGCTAGAGTGCGTCACCCCTCAAGGACAGAGTGGGCAGAGTCATGACTCGAGTACCAAGGTATAGGGACATCCTGGTACAATCTTTTAAAGAGATGTTATCAGACGCTCACGCCCCATCCCTGAAACTACCCTAATAACTATTCTAATCCATAACAATGTCTCAAACGAGACATATTTACACACAAGGTCTCACATAGCGGACCTAAAATCCAGTTCTATCGCAATACTGAAAATAACAACAAGGTCATTAATTCTAACAACCTAGTTCTTTTTATTTGCACATAAATCAATCCCAACCAATTGGATCACATGGAACTAAGTATCTCGTTTAATGGAACAAGGGAGAGAAACGTCCACTTGCCTTAGCGTTTGAAGAGCTATTGGAAACGGGAAAGTCAACGCCCGATCCTTACGAGCCTCTAAGCCACGGGATGGCACGGATACCGAGATGTCACCGAGGTTCAAAACTCGAAACAAAGCCTTGCACGAAAACCGAGACGAGTCGAGGCACGCAAATCGAGGCAACTCCGGTCACCTTCAAATTACCGAAGAAGGTCGGGTATGGAATTCTTGGCTTAATTGGTGTTCACTGGTGGTGCAGGGGTGGCTGGTCCTCCGGCAAAATTCCGGCAGAACTCCGGCGAGTCTCCGACGAGTCCGATTTTTCTGAAGAATTAATTTGGAGCATTTCCAAGCTCAAATCATGGTCCAATCAACTGAGTTTCCAAGTCGCCGGAAACCGAACAACCGAGACTGCTCGGAGTTTCTGTTCCCAAGCAGGTCCGCGACCTTCAACGGCAAAATTGCCCCACTTCGAGCCGGTTTCTTGCCAAACGTACAACACGAAACCTAAAGAGGACTCTCTAATCTAAATCTGGAGACTTGTTTCGTGATTTTTGAGTAAGAAACGAGGGTGATACGAATTTTTAAACGTGACAGTCCAAACAGAGGTAGAACAGAGCAGTCTTCACCAAATCCGGCTGAGTGATGACGACGGCCAAGGAAAGGAACGAGGCAGACTTGAGGGCGACGAAGCTGATGTCGAACACCGGTGTTTGGAGGTAGCCCATAGCAACACAAGGTGAAGAAAAAGAAGACAAAGGACTGTGGAGAGAAGGAAGGAAAAGGCTACGTAAAAGAGAAGTTTTGCAAGGAAACCAAAGAGATAGCTATCAATTAGATAAGAAGAAAGAGAATTTCAATCTCATCTGGAGGTGATAGAGATAAGAAGAAGATTAAGGGGCAAGGACACGTATGGGAAAGAAAATCCACATAAGACAAAACAAAATGGGACGGAGGGAAGAGTTATCGGGTATTTATTCGACCCAAAAATTTACCTGAAAAATACTTGGGAGTTGGGAACTTTTAATTTTATTTTTAATTAGCCCCTGACTATAGAAATTATCACATATAGGCTCGGAAAAATCCCGGCTATTACAGTCCTATAATAGTTTCCATACTAGATTTTGAAGATCACCACTTAACATGTATGTACCAACTGCAAAGCAACCAAACAATGAAACTTCTCAACAAAACTATCTATCAAACTTCACGGCCATATTTGCAAAACCTCCAATGTTTGGATTATTTTGTATAATTTCATATGTATGGGCGGTTAGTAAACTCTTACCTATTTAACGGGTTCATTTATGTAATTACCCTAAATATATATATTAAAAAAAAACTCTATTTTACCACTCATTCCACTCACACCTCGCCTCAGAACTTGGCTCTAATCTCCGGCGGAAAGCCTCCCCTTCCCATCGCATCATCTTCATTGCTCGCCAAATTCGCCGGTAACAGGTGAAACTCATCCACCCAAACCCTTTTGAATGAATTACCATTTATTCAAAAAAAAAATCCTTCTATTGCTTCCTTAAAGCTCCAAAATTAGTAGTTTTAATGTACAGAAAAGTCGGCAAGGCAATATATCGGTTTTTAATCAATTGGATATCTAAGTTGGAAATGATAGGCATGGAATCATATCTCTTGATTGTCAAGATCGGTTCTTGTTTGATTTTTAGGGTTTTTTCCTTGTGTAAATGCTCTGTCTGTTCAAAGAGATTAGGTCTGTTTATTGGTGTTGGAACTCGAGGGTTTTCTGAGTGATTATAATGTGGGCGTAATAGTTTGCAAACTGATACAATTGATCGTGAATGTTGATACTATCTTACAATTTTTTGAATCGTTGAAGAAAAAATAATCTGTCAAATTGGTAACGTGAAGATTTCTAAGCAGTCTCTGAATAAATTGAACTGCCTAAGAAAGATTCTTTTTTTTTGAAGTTTGTGTACATGTCAGGTTTCTTGTTTTGCTTTTCAACTAACTCCAGCTTGGAAAACCTCTGAATCATTGGTGGATTCTATCATTGTGTGCGCAGTTGAGTGAGAGAGAGAGAGAGAGAGAGAGAGAGAGAGAGAGAGAGAGAGAGAGAGAGAGAGAGAGAGAGAGAGAGAGAGAGAGAGAGAGAGAGAGAGAGAGAGAGAGAGAGAGAGAGAGAGAGAGAGAGAGAGAGAGAGAGAGAGAGAGAGAGAGAGAGAGAGAGAGAGAGAGAGAGAGAGAGAGAGAGAGAGAGAGAGAGAGAGAGAGAGAGAGAGAGAGAGAGAGAGAGAGAGTTGCTTAGCTGTCCAAAAATGGCTACTATGAGAGTGATGGCAATGGCCACAGCAGCAACCAATTGCAACGCTACGTCACTCATCTTTAAGCGGCCACCATTCCAGTTGAAGCAGAGGTCATCCCAAAGTCTTACTCTGAGCATTAAGCGTGCCCTTTCGAGGAGGCTCTTTACATGCCGGGCCATCTACAGACCTGAAGAGATTCAGGTCAAGGAGGAAGGCCAACCTGAAACCCTGGATTATCGTGTCTTCTTCCATGATAACTCTGGCAAAAAGGTTTTTCTTTCTTAATTTGACAAGAATGCATACATTTGTGATTGATTAATTGTAGCATCCATATATAGCTCAATTTCGTTGGTATACAGATTAAGGCTTCATTTGGTGCGATTATCTTGTACAATGTACTGAGTACTTGTAAGTTTCTTATGTGTGCAAGGATATTGTGGCAAACAAAACCAGGTTTTTCGAGTTTAGTCTGGCTACAGTTCAGTGGTTAACTTGATTTAGACAGATTCTATTTTACTACATGGGTATCCTTGCTCTATAGGCTGGTTGTGCCTTTTTCGCAAACCTTTTTTGTTAATCTAGTTTACCACAAATGTTCGTTGGGGAACTCATTGCCTTGTTCGCACGCCTGTTTTGTTATGCTTGTTTTCTCCTTCCCATGAATAAGAAGTGTCTGGTTGTAACTTGCAGATTTCCCCCTGGCATGATATTCCGTTGAAGTTGGGTGATGGAATTTTCAATTTTGTAGTAGAGATACCAAAAGAATCAAGTGCAAAGATGGAGGTTGCAACTGATGAGCAGTTTACACCAATAAAGCAGGATACTAAGAAGGGAAAACTTCGATATTATCCGTATGATCTGTTCAGTCATATTTATATATGTAATTGTAGTTCTTCGTCCTGATCACATTGGCATTGCTGGTTTCAACTGGGAAACTATAGCTTCATCTTTCATAACAATTTTTGATCAAATATCTAACTCGAAACTACATCGATTTTGTTTAACTATGTTGGCAGGCTGAAAATAAGTCATCTTCCTGGCCTTTTTTTTTAAACTTAGTTTACCCTTGAGTGTATTGCTGAACTCCTTAAGAAAGATTTGTTGATGTCACAGATTGTGTGTAATAGATATTTGTGTTAATAAATTAGTTGTTCCGTTCTTGTTGTATTATTAATTTCATAATTATTGCTGTTGACATTTTCTTACCTCAGGTACAATATTAACTGGAATTATGGATTGTTGCCACAAACATGGGAGGACCCATCATTATCAAATGCTGAAGTTGAAGGTGCTTTTGGGGACAACGATCCTGGTAATCATCATACAACCTAAATGATGGGCAATCCCCATCCTGTGAATGATAATATAGTTATAAAAAGAACATTATTACATACAATGTTTAAAATTTAAATGATTGCTTTTTCCAACAAGAAGCACCGGATACAGTTAAGTGTCCAAATCATAAGAAAGAAGCAGAAACTATTCGTATTAATCAGCTAAAAAAAATTGTTAATTAAAATTAAAATGATTGCTTTTTCCAGTTCCTTAATACGGAGTAAATGACAATGATCCTGGTGATCATTATATGACCTAAATGATAGCCAGTAGGCCTTAGTTTTTGAATCAGTGGATACTTTAAGCTATTCTTGACTGGAAGCAAAATGTTGTCTATGTAAGCTATATTTCTTTCAAAGCATTTAAAGGAATAAGTTCTTATTGAATTTATGCTCATCATATTTGATTGGATGATACTAGGTATTCTAGTTGATCTGCACTGTATTCTCCGCACCTGATTTCCTTGTGCCCTTGCAGTGGATGTTGTCGAGATTGGTGAAATGCAGAGAAAAGTTGGACAGGTTTTGAAAGTGAAGCCTTTAGGTGCATTAGCAATGATTGATGAGGGAGAACTTGACTGGAAAATAGTAGCAATTTCACTCGATGATCCAAGAGCTTCTCTTGTAAATGATGTTGATGACGTAGAAAAGCATTTTCCGGTATGTATCTCATACATCTTGGCCAATTCTTTTACATTCGACCAATTTCATATCTGTGTTGAAAGTGTGAAGTTAAAAATACTTTTAATGTGTTCACTCGTGTATGTATTTAGCTAAAGCAGAAGTGCTTCTGATATGTTCTTTAGGAGTTAGGATGTGGCTCTTTGTTTATCATGACTTTCGGATCCTTGGTACAACCTTCAGTTGTTCATCTGATGGCAATTCAAACTTCAGTGAGGCTTGATTTTGAACCTTTAATTGCTGAAAGTTGATCTAAGTACGGGATCCGATCTTCAAATGTTCTTCCACTTACGATTGAAGTTTCCCTCACACTGATTCCGATTATGTATTATATGCAAGGATAATATTAATAAAGAACATGCTATATGTTGCAACTTATATGTTATAATCAGTCTAACCTGCCAACTGTTTCCAGGGAACCCTCACGGCAATCAGAGATTGGTTCAGAGATTACAAGATCCCAGATGGAAAACCTGCTAACAAGTTTGGTCTTGGAAACAAGGCAGCAAACAAGGTAATAATGAACCATTTTCTCAGCTTGAAGGAGAAATTTACTCATTAACATGTTTTCCTTCTGTTTTCTTTCTAATATATCATTTTCAGCAAAAAATTTCTTCTTATATTTTCTAAATAGATCTATTTGATTTAAGATCCTTTTCCCTTTCTGGATATAATCAGTTATTTCTGCTTTCTAATTTCATTATTTAGCAAAAGCAAAATGCTGGAAATTCATGTAAATTTCACAGAAGTTGCTAAAGAAGTTGTGATTTGCAGGATTACGCTCTAAAGGTCATCACTGAGACGAACGAATCCTGGGCAAAGTTGGTTAAACGATCAATTTCTGCTGGAGAGCTGTCACTTGTATGAGCATGAGCTGTATATGTGAGAATAAAATGCTTAAAGATGATCCTGTCAATCTATTCTTGCTCATAGAGCATGATGAACATGGTATTCTCTTAGAAACTCTTCAGCATATTCTTGCTCTGATTCCGGGATGAATATTATTCCTACTGGAAAATGTGCCATTCAAACATTCCTATTGGAAAATTTGCCATTCAAACAAACCCTGTTCAATAATTTTAGTGGTAATGACATCTGCCAGCTTTTGTTTTTTTTCTGTTTTTTGGTAGCATTACGTCTGGCTGTCTGAATAGCACTTTAAATAGTTTGATAAAGGTCACTTTTATTCTGGCCCAATATAAAAAAAACATTAAGAATAACTTCTGGGCCAATAAAAAAAGAACGATGTACTAAAAATTCTTTTTAGTGTTCATCTTCTTTTCATATTTTACCCTTCATTAAGGGGAAGCATTTGCATTTAAGGGTACACCTACTTGTGCCTTGTAATTGAGTCTTAAGACTTGATGAGAACATGGATTTAATGGCGATGTATTGAGGTCTTCTATGCAAATTTATGCATTAATCTTTATAGCTATTGAGCTAACTTTGCACAAGTGGCTGCCACCGCGGTTGTATTAGGCTCCATCATGCCTAACCAGAAATCACAGTTCGGGTACCAAAACTTAACCTTCACAATTTAAGCAAACTTTTCAATGACTGACGCGAGAAGAGCAACAAGTACAGCTTAAATGGACAAAAGTAGATGAAGACAAGAAGAAAATACATTTAAGGCTGAAGACTGACCCAAGAAAGAAAGTGATGACTATTGACTTCGGAACTAATCCTAGTATTCAGCAGTAATTCTAATTCCATGTTGAATGATCAAATGAAACCTTTACAAAAGGGAAGATCATGGGCAAGTTTCATAAAGCCAATGTGTCTTATGAACTTGAGTTCAACAAATGAACAGAGTTCTGGAGACTGGTAACAATATATCAGGGACTTGTTATGATACAGTGATGAAGTTCATCGTCACAAAATTGCACCGTGCATCCTTTGTCCTTGCAAAACTGATGCTCTTACAGATTAGAGCCGGTTTTATAGCCAATAAGCCCTCTGCGTGCAAATTCAAGAAAACTATAAGAAACAAGATATATTACATAAGCTTGGTAATTACTACTTACAATACGCAAAAGAAAATCATGGCATCCCTCCCAACAAGCAGTATCTGTTCTTAAGCATGCATTTTTGAGGTCAGTATAAAGGAATCTTACGTTTGTGCACTGCACACTTCTTTTGCCAACTACAATTACATATCAAATGTTCATATTCAAATCAAACGAAATCCCAATAAGTTCGGAAAATCAAAGTCAGTTTGTTAGTCAAGTTGCTCAAAATCAGTAGACAGAAAGAGAATTGGCTTCAAACGTATTGTCGTATCTGTAAGAATAAAGGTGGGGAAATAAGACCATGGAAAACAATGCAGTGCCAACTGCAATATATGCGAAAAATAAATACATTAGAAATCAGGAACTTGCAGAGAGATTACCTCAGCTGTAGCAATAACAAAAGCGAAATCCCCTTGAAACTTGAACTTCTCAAAACAATGAATGATACACTAACTAATCAGCCAGCAACTCTTATGGCACCCATGTCGTCTATTTTGGAACTTTTATGCTGTAGCAATTAAGCAAAGGATTAGTGAAGATATAATAAATAATAGAAAAAGATTCAATGGCTCAACACATTCAGAGGATGATTCAATAGTAGCACAATAGTCACAATACAATCGAACTTGAGCAGGCACACAAAGCCAAACATCAAACGGACGGAGTAAAAGTGACTCACCTTGCTCTTTTTGTGTTTATGAATGTCATTAGCATCTTCACCACCATCATGCTTCCTTTTCTGCAATTATCAAAACATATTTAACTTGATATCTGGGCTAACTAAAACTGTTTATGTCAAGCATACAAGACAAGCATGTCAGATCTCCTCAATTTTACACAGCATGTAACCAAAAACTATAGTAACACAAAGGGTCAAGCTGTGTGAACCTTATCATGGTGCTTCTTTGTATGATCAGCACCAGAATCTTGATGCCCGCTTTTATCTTTTTTATCCTTGTCTTTACTACGATCTTTATGCCTATGCTTGTGCTTCTTATGCTCTTTATCCTCGTCTTTATCTCTGTCCTTGTGCTTTTTGTGCCTTTTCTCCTTGTCTTTAGATTCGCTTTTTGATTTTCCTGGAATTGTAGGGATACCCTTTTCGCCCTACAAAAAAAAAAAAAAGGATGAGCTGATGTGGTTCAAAATTTCATTGTACTTAAAGCAAGCCAACTCAAAATTCGTATCGATGAAGAAAGTAGGAGACAAGAAGAAATGGCTGAAATAATAGACTCCACAAATTTTGAATCAAAAGAAATCAGGGACCTCCGTCAGGATCAAAATCTAAAACATAAAAACTGATGCGGATTGCTTCCTGGAAAAGTTCAGTATACTCACAGGAGGCAGCTCAACAGGCGCTGTTTCTCGTAGTTGAAATGCTTCTTTAAGGACATCCAGACCAAAGGGCAATATACGGACCCTATCCCGGATATAAGATGAATTTTGAGTCAGCTGATCCAATTGCATGCCCTCTCCTTTCCTAATCTCTGTGTCCCCAATAACATTATGGAGGTAATGGGTATCTGCAATAGAAACAGGAAGTGACTTCTTGCAGAAAAACTCATGATGAGGCAACAACTTGTAGTGACTTATCAGGTCAACGGCACCAGTAAGCTCTCTTGGTCCTGTAGTAAAAACAGCAATACTCCAGGTAAAACTCAAATGAGCTAACTATCCGGCATTGCAAAAATCACATTAAGGAAGAAGAAAAAATGTCACTGAACAAAATTATCTACATCAGTAGAAGAATATTTTAATTCAATCAAAGGCCAAACAAGCAATAGAACCAGATCAAATATGATGAGGTAGTTATGAAAAACTGCCAGTAACGGCTGCAAAGTTTAGTCAGGGTTGCCAGGTGAAAAAAATACAAACTACATAAGGTAGCTATGAAAAACACTATGAATTATGAGCTTATGACTGGTTACTAAAATGTACCATTCATCTTGTATATAATAGAAAGCAATGGAGCCGTGGGAATGGTTGACATGAAAAAGAAAGTGGCACATGATACATAAACAAAAATCATTCTAAAAGTCATTACCTCTCCCAAACTTATTTTCTTCCGGTTCCATCTATCAAAAAGAAAGCTGCACCTTCATCACCTAATTAATTTAAATAAAAGAAAATAAATAAATTGATTGATCATTAAAAAAAAGAGATTGATGCTGTATGTAGCACTGTTATTTTTTCTTTTTTTATCATGAAGCCACAATGTCAGTAGGCAGGTTGTACATTCCAAGTTTCCAATCAAAATGTAGCATCTCTAAATAGACAAGTGAGGGTTTGGTACATTCCATACAGAGTACTGTGGTTTGGGTACCTCCACTTAAAGTACCTTCGCATTTAAATCTTATCCCCCTAGAATAATGAAAAGGACGAAATTTCAGATTCAAAAGTTTTTCTTGTTTTTTGGATTAAAGGATCTCAGTCCCTCCACCTCTATATTATTGATCTTTCAGTTGGGAAGAAAAGTCTGAGACCAGTCGTTCTGACTGAAGAAAAAAAAAATGCAAAGCTTCGGGTTTTGTGATCTCATCAATGGTGATGATAAAGGTAAGGCAACTGACACATGATAAATTCTCCTACATTACCACGTTTTAACATATCTTCAGCTTCTTTACATCACATCTAAAAATTCTAAACTGTTCCAAGCAAGCCCACAATCCAACAATCAAAACTTAACAAGAAATTGAGGAGGAGGAGCAAGAGCAACATTCTGGATCAGATCATAGTCATCATACCATCCTAAAATCCCAAAACCCACAATCAGAATACAATAGCATTGAGCATTTAAGCCAATTGACATTAACTTATTAGTCCATATGCAGGTTTTACTTTCAGCTGAATAATGCAAAATTAGTCCGAAGTCCTAAAAATTCGAAAACTTACATGAAATGGAGCTTAACAAGGAATTGAGGAGGAGCAAGAGCACCAGACTGAGCTCACTCAACCAGGTCACTTTGTCACTGAATTGCACACCGCAATTGCAAATGCAAAGCTTCGTAGTTCGCAATTCAACGGTCGGCCACAACTCCGGTGCGATAGTCGGCGAATACAAACAAGAACTTGCCCAACTAAATGGGACCTGAAATGGATATTAGGGTTTGTACTCTGCCATCGTCAGAAGAAAGGAGTCTCCGGATTTGTTCAAGATTGGAGACGATCGGTCATTTGGTCATGCTGATGCTATTATTGTAATTTCATGTCTTCATTGGGTTTATGCCAAATTGGGCCTCAAAATGTCAAATTATATAAAAAAAAGGCCCAACAACCAAATATTACCGTATTATCGTTGCAGTGTAAGTATAACAATTACTGTCCGTTACATTGACTAGGAATGGGTCTATATTGATTCGAGGAGTGTTTATTTGTCAGTTTTTTTTACTAGAATTGGGTTTGTAGTGATTAATAGAACATTGATTTGTCAGTTTTTGAATGTGCAGCCATGATCATCAAACCCTGTTGATACAGAATTCTAGCTATGTCTAGCTATGTATAACTTTGTGACAAAATGATGCATTGACAAAGTCAGGTTAGTCTACAAGGAGAGTGATGTAAACACTCGGGTTAGATTTGCTTCATCCACACGGACAAGCAGTGTTTTGACAGATATTCTGGTAAATCAGCCTGCAAACGATGAAGCAAAATGTCAGGAAGGAACCTTTAAGAAATAAAAGAAACCATTTTTTACAGCATGTAGAAGGTACAAGCAGAAAAAGAAAACTTACAGTGCTCCAGGAGGTGGTAAATCTGTCAATAGAAAGAAACCAGCTTCCAGCCATAGACTGCAAGCTTGAACCATCAATCTCAAGCAATTCATCATCAAATTCCGCATTATCAAGATCCCTCTTCCTTTTCTTCCTCGCCTTTCTTTTGCTCTTCTGTCTCTTTCTAGTTTGAGCTGAGTCATCACTATCCTCGGAAACTCCAGTCAGATGCAGAAAGTTGAATCCATCAGATTTGCGAAAGGTGATTCCGTTAGTACTGAACAATGATTCCCACAACTTTGGCGTATCACATTCCTCGGACATTTTGCACAGAAGAATCCAAGAAAGAAGGCTGAACCACTTCAGTACATCTGTCTTCTTTAACTTGGAACAGTCTTTTGAGGTAGGCAGCAAACTATCAGCATCAGCAGTAGCATTATAGATTTCAAATGCTAATTCAGTGATTTTCAGTTTCTTCTCTTCGGCCTCGTAGTTTTGCAGAAGTCGCAAGATTTGGCGTCTTTTGTTGAACAACGCATTGATCAGAAGTACTTGGTCCATAGATAAACGGCCATGACACTCGGAAAGAAGAATCTCAAGGCAATAAGAGGAATTGCCAACATCATACTTTTCACTTCTGCGGAAAAATTCTTGTACCATTTCCAACAGAATAGATAAATCTTGCTCAGTAAGAATGATAAGAAGACGCTGGCAAAGACAAGAGAAAGACTCCTCCATTAGAAACTCACTCACCACCTCCCAAACTTCATCTGAGTCTTCCTTGTACATCAGTTTGACGAAGAAGTCCAAAAAGAACTTGACATCCATTGAAAAGATCTCACCGTCTTTGAGGGTCTCAGAGAATTCGTCAGATGACCAGAACTCAGGTACATGCTCCAGAAAATTCTCCACGGTTCGCAGAACATCTAGATCAAGAAAGTAATGAGGCTTGGTTGCAACTACTGCTGGCGATTGTCCATGATGTCCTTTCCACTCAAGCTCTTCCCAGCAATTGTCTCTATTTACGAAAGCAAACTGTGACAACGCCCTTGCTCCTTTTCTATGCTCAGTATCACCCCCAAAAGAAAAATGTGAAAACCATTGCATTACCCGTTTTGGATGTCCTGTGATATTAAAAACATATAATATAATGAAGAATGTAAACACACATCAGTCTGAGAGCATAATGTAAACACACATCAGTCTGAGAGCATAATGTAAACACACATCAGTCTGAGAGCATAATGAAGAATTAAGAACATAGCACCATCAAAAGAGCAACTAGCTGAAACAAAAATGGAATAGCAATATGCATTCATCATTTAAGGCTACCAAACCACATTATAGTAATATTTTTCCTTGACATCAAGATATTACAATAAAGGAAAAGCTAGACACTTCTTTAGCCATGTCACATGAAAAGAAATTTATTTGGAATTGCAAGTCCCAAAAGCCTTCCATGTTGTCTAACACCAGGTCCTTATTACTCTGTCATTCACATTCTTCAATATCTACCTACAACGTTCTCCACTTTGTCCCAATTGCACCATCAAAATATAGAATTCAATACCAATCTACAACATTCATGATACGAGTCCAAAAGAAGCAAGAACTGATTGAAGTCATGGTGCAGCTAATTGAAACCCACTGAGAAAAACTTAAAAAGAGATGCTAATTCTTGACACTGGGTACTGACCTCGGAAGAATTTCTCAAGAATGTGACTTCTCCTTGCTAAGATCACCCCAAGCTTAGTAGGCCTCTTCTCAAGAATCATTTGCAGGACCTGAGCTGCAAGATCGCGATTGGATTTCAACAATTTCATGAAAAGGACACGCTGTTGCTGAGGGGAAATTGATCTAATGCTTGATATAGTGTCACAGAGCCATAATCTAGCCTCTGAACGGCCTTCCGAGGTAATTAGACTCCATAAACTCTTCTCTAGCTCGTTAAAGAGTGATACTCTTCGATCCAAGGAACCATTAACATCACCTTCGCTCGCCCAGATGGGCTTGTATAGGAACAATTGAATCATATCCAAACCTAGAAACACAAAAATTTCCCTTGCTAAGAACGTGATATCGCATATATGGTGATTGGTGACCAAAAAGGAAAGGCAACGAACCCTAGGAATTCATGGAGCAAGAAATTGCTAAACTTGAGAAGTTCCGTTGTTCAAAAGAACGGCGCTTAACCAGGAACGACTAGTGGAATTCCATTAAGTGTATCTCACTCAAACACCAAAATTAACCCTAATGAACAGATGACACCAAAATTAGCACTAATACCAGCGAATTGCAAGTACCTGATCTTCAAATTTTGATTCGTACAGAGGCTCCGATTTTGGGGGGGAGAGTCTAGGGTTTTTCTCTGTTGGGAAAATCACCTCCGGGAACACCTCCGATTTGCTTTGACAAGTCGGTGTTGTCTAACTTGCCTGGTAAGGCTAGTTTACTTCCCAAATTTACACATGGGCAAGTTGCACAAATTTGTAAAAGTACTAGCCGTCATATTATAAACAAATTTTATACATAGAAATTTTGAATTATTTGTTTTATTAAACATAATTTAAGCATATTGAATTATTTTACATATAATTTAATTTAGTGTATTATTGAATTATTTTTTTAACCATATTTTTATTGAAATGTTTTGTTTTAACAACCTCTCATGTATTTAACTACCCTTTATGCTTAAATTAATTGAAAAATACAGTAAGTTGAGGGACAATTTCAAAAGGATAATGAAATTTCAACAACCTCTTTCTTTTATCGTATAGTTTGTATAAAAACATATCAATATTAAATGTTCTTTTTCCTTGTCTATATGCCAATTTATTGATTTATAGATAGATATATGTATATATTTATGTTTAAAATAATATTTTAGTAGACTTGTGTTATAATCTGCCAGTTAGAGTAATAAGTAATATATTAAAAGTAAATTCAAATGATTTATAAAATTGAAAGTGAACAACAAATATTGGTGCCTTCCAACAATTTTTTAATATTATAATATAAAAATAATATTTGAATATCTTTATACAATTAAAAGGATGCATCACCTATAATATAGATTAATGATTAATATTATATATAATTAAGGTAAAATGAAAATAATCTATAATACTTAACGTGAAAAATAATATTTGAATACCTTTACATTACAACCTAGCCTACCAATAATTCAGGTTTGAGATGTGCATAATTTCGAAGTTTTTAACCATTAAGGCTCCGTTCGATACTTGCTTTTTTTGGAGCGGGTTCGGCTAGATGGAACGGAATCGACCAAAAAATTACACCTTTATACCCCCAGTGGGGCTGGCTTTCCGCTAGCGTCTCGCTTGTTCCGCTCCCCGCTACCTACAGTGTCGAACAAACCCTAAGCTACACATGAAATCATAAATTATTTTTTTTACTAATACATATATATTAAAATTTGCGACTAAATGCATAATATTGATTACTAATTTTTTATTCTCATTATTTTTCTATGTTTTATGTTCTTATAAAAAATCGTTTTCTTTATTATATAATACAACTGTTATGATAAATGTGTCATAATAGCTTTTAAAATAAAAAAGATCTATCATATTCAACTTGAAAAATAATATTTGACTACCTTTGCATGAAAACTTAGCTTACCAACTAAAATTACTAAATTATCTATATAAAAATTAAAAGGTGAAAAATAATTCTTATGTGTGATAGGTTCATAATTTAGAAGTTTTTTAACCATTAAGTTATACATAAGTATATAAATAATTTTTAATTATAAGTATATACAAAAATTTGTGACCAAATACATCAGATTGATTACATTTTTCATTCTCAATATTTTTCTATGTTTTATGCTCTCATGTAAAAATACTTTTCTTTATTAAGTAATATTCACATTAACATTAACATGAATGTATCATGAAGACATTTAATATCCCCTTATGTATACAACTTTATATATGTAGTATACATAAATAGAGTTTTCAAATTATCACTTTTTGTACTCACTTTTTAGTTTTCTATAGGAAACAAAATGCTAATTTATACGTTTCTAATACAATAGTTTGTTTTTTAATACAATTACCTTTTTTATTCACGTCTATATGCTTATTAATGCGTCATAATGACATTAAATACCCCCTATTAACACAAAATTTTAAATATAGTTTTATATTTTATATGAGACATAAAACACTAATTATTATACATTTCTAATACAATAGTTTTTTCTAAGACAAAATTTATAGTTTTCAATATCAATATAGTTTTCAAATGATCACCTTTTGTAATAACTTTTTAGTTTGCTATGTGAAACAAAATACTACTGTAATTGTTATACATTTCTAATACAATAATGTGTTCTTTCCAATGATAAATTTTTGACAAAAAAATATTGTTTTCAATATAAATATAGTTTTCAAATAATCACTTTTTGTATTTACTTTTTACTTTTCTATATAAATATAGTTTTCAAATAATCACTTTTTGTATTTACTCTTTACTTTCTTTTTTTTTTTGAGAAATACTCTTTACTTTTCTATATTAAACAAAATGCTAGTTGTTATACACTTTTAGTACAATAGTTTATTTTTCAAGTAATCATTTTTTTATTTAGTTTTAATGCTCATTAATGTGGCATGAGGGCATTAAATGTCCCCATGTACACAAAATTATATATATAGTATAGATTGTTCGTTGCCGAAAAACTAGTTTGTGTAGACATGAATGTAGTTTGCTCTAAGAAGTGATGGACAATTAGGTGTCTTTAACGAATAAATTGAGGGTGTCTTTAAATTATGGCGTTCGGTATCATCATCATAATCATCATAATCATAACTATATACTAAAGCGGAGGTTAGATTTATTATTTAGCCGACACATGTCATCTCCTCATTATACAACGTCCCCCATCTTTATTAAAACAATTCAATTTGTTTGATTGGTTGAAATTTCATTATAGACCTCACATTTTTCTTCTTATATACTAATTCCCATTTTAATAATTAAAATTTCATAAAATAAACTACCATATGCTATAGAATTTATCCAAACAGTATGTTATAGAATTTATCCAAAAAAACAAATCCTAACTTACCCGGAGTAGTACGATATCTAGCCCAATTTAAAAAATATCCATCTAATATATTGCTTGAAATAAGAACACTCATCATGGTTCGATCTAAGTATTTCAAAGAGCTCATTTCAAAGAGACTTAGCAAGCAACAAAGTCTAAAGCCGATTGGTTCAACAAAGTCTAAAACAATAATCGTGCTATTAACCAATATACTGTAATATTTTAGTCCGACACGTGTCACCTCCTTATTGGACCGCATCACCCATCTTTATTAAAACAATTCAATTTGTTTGATCGATTGAAATTCCATTATACACCCCACATTAGATTTCTTCTTATCTATTGATTACCATTTAAATTATTTTAAAAAATAAAATAAATTACGTATGCTAAAGATTACATATTACTACGTATGCTAAAGATTACATAATGTATACGATAATATTAGAAGATTACATGAAATAGGTTACTACGTATATGATAATTGCTTTATAACATATATGATTATATTTAGAAAATTACGTATGCTATAGAATCTTTTATCCAAATGTATTAGTACTACCCATGCTATATGTTGAAGATGATAATATTTTTCCAAATTGCATCACCCATCTTTTATAAAACAAGTTAATTGGTTGAAATTTCATTGTTGACCCCAAATTATAAATCTTCTATCTATTGATTTTCATTTTAACTTTTTCCATATAAAAAAAAAAACTTTAAATTTTATACATAATTTTTCTATAAATCTTCTTATCTATTAATTCCATTTTAATTTTTTCTAAAAAAGATTTGAAAAACAAGTATTCAGTCCTTATATGACAAAATTATAATACTACGAAGCTTTGTTCGATTAAAAAAATGTATTATAGCATAAATAATATATCATTAGAATAGATCTCATAAGAAGCAAATTATATAAAATAATACAAGATTTTATATTAAACTATACTTCTGAGTAATTTTATATAGAATTTTATTAAGTTTTTAGTTAAATCGAATCGTGCCTTCAATGCACGGGACTGATACTAGTTTTTTTTCTAAACTAACTGAAGCGAGAAGCCTAGGTTAGTTGAAAAGCTACGAAAAAGTTCAAACTAACTGAAAAACTAGCTATGTCGAAGAGAGCTGATTGCAATTAGAGCCCGAACTTCTTTGTTCAAAGATAATTTAAATAGAAGTGATAAGAAAATTACAGTGCAACAAAGAGCTGTTTTGACAATAAACGTGCACATATTCAGCCATTAAGGGACTGAAATGAGCTCTAAAATGCCGCCTGAATACGTATCCATCAAAAAATATTCATCACATAAGACACTACTTTCTGTACTTTAAGTAGAAAAGAACATGCCCACAAAAATTTGCATTACAACATGATTAATTTATCAATAAAAATAACAAAATCGTTAAAAAAAAGAGTTCATAGACGTAGCAGTCTTGGAAAAGGGTACTTTTGCAGCTAATACTTCTCATCGATGAAGATGAACAACAAGGCATTAATCTACCAAAAAAAATGCAGTCATGTAAGATGAACTGGAATGGACGAAAGAAATTTGCAAAAACCCGGTCATAAAAAACCATATAACATAACAGCTTCTCAAGTACATAATCTCATCTAACAGATGAACTTCCAAAGGAGAGTAAAAATCCAACAAAGAAAGGTTCACTAGAGCAAAGTAATTCAAAAACAACTTATGCGAGAGATTCAAAAATTTAGCTTCATGCGCTGACTCTAAGAGACAAGAAGATTTGCGGTGCTTAATCAGAGTCTTCATCATCATCCATATCAGCTCCAGCAGCGGAGTTCAGTGCGTTAAGCCTCTCTATCAAACTGGCCTTCCTCTCGTCGTATGTCAGCTTCTTGAGGTTGTACCTACAATGAGACAACAAACACGACACACTTAATTCAGATTTATAAATACAAACTTGTTTCCATTGATATTAGCACTTAATAAAACAACCTCGATTCATTCTAGACAAGCCTACGAGAGAAAAAAAGACTATACCTCTTGTGTTGTTTTGGAGGTTCCTTGTCGGATTTCTTAGCAGTAGGATCAACTCGGATAGCAGCATGAACCTTCTTGTACATCTCCTCAAGAGAGTCAGCTTCAACTCCCTTCTTGATGTACTCAGTAAACTGAGACTGGTATTTTTCAGGCTCATCTTCCATCAAGGTCTGCCAATATTCGAGAAATGTAAAATGTTATGAACAAAATCAAATCATGGGATTGACCCCAAGAGTCCAACCACAAGTAAACCTCAAAATTTATATGATTGTTCAAAAGACTAATTACTATTAGATAGTCATATATCACAACTTATAATGACATTGAAAGATTACTCACCCTCATGTAGTCAGCAACATGTCCTCCGTAGATGTACTTACGGTGGATCTCAGCATCAAGTTGCTTGTTGTCCTTGCCGAATCCAGCAAAACGCTTATCACTGTGTGGGATATCAAGTCCACCATCAAGTGCACCCTAATAAGAGTGTGAAATCAGTTGTTAGCAAAAGTAAAACAGATTTGGAATATGTGAAAAGGTAAAACATATAGCATCTTGCTTCAGTAAATAGGGACAGAGAATGCAATGTGGTATGAGTACCTTCAAAGCACCAAAAACCCTGTTGCCGGTTGTGGTTCTCAAAAGTCCAACATCAAGAAGAGCACGGAATGGCCTCCTGCTCTCCCCAGGTTCAACAGAGTAATCTTCACCAGTAGCTTCAACATTGCCCTCATACTCATCATCCATTTCGAGCATTTTCAGCACACGGCGAGCCAACAAAAGCCCAGTACAGTAAGCTGAGGTCAAAAAATGATTGTTAGAAGAAAAAAAAATGCAAAAAGTGGTTCATCGGCAAAAAGGTCAACAAACCCACCAGCAGCATAGTTGGTAAGTCCAACTTCAAGTCCATAGCGAGGCAATTCATGGGCATAAGCAGCTGCAAGGATCATGTCTCCAGCTATGGTAGCAGATATAACTTGCGCGATCACATCCTTGTTGGTCTATTAGTAATTCAGTCAAGGTGGACGCTCAAACAAAGAAGGGGGAAAATATATATAGCCAATGACAGTTCAATTATTGGTCAAACACTCCAATTATCTATCACTTGGACAAATTCAAAAGCCAATGACATTACAAATATGGGTGCCAACTATTGCTCTGAACCGCACTGAAATCAACATTAACGATAGAAGCATTAATCTTAATTAGGAATTCCACACACCATATGGGAAAGAAAATTAGCAGAAGAAAACCTAGCTCAACCAAGTTTAACATGCAAAGAAATGAGAACAATTTGAAATAAAGAAGCTAAAACCAGGATACAAATCGCACAACAATCCTGTACTTGGGAGTGTTGTACTTGTTCTTGTCCTGATTGATCAGGCGAATTCGGGCACGGTAGTCGGTCTTTCCCTCTGCATCACCAAAGCAGTGTAAATTTCATCACATGAACATAACAAAGTTTGCTTTCAACCTCTGGTGCATAGATTCGAGAGAGAATCAGCTTACCTCTTCTTCTCTTGTACTTAACCTGATACCTCTTAAAGTAGGCATTGCTCTTTTGAGACTTAGCAAACACCTGTAACAAATTAAACAATATTCACGAACTTCAGATTTAGGAAGTGCACTTTTCACACGCTCACAAACAGAACTGCTCACTCGACAGGGTAGCCTTACTTTCTCAACTCTTATTCCTTTCTTATCAAAACAACATATACAAAACGATTTACATGATTCAATGCAGCAAACAAGAAATGGAATGAAAGAAGAGATCTTTACAATCCAGAAAGCGTCATCCAAAACCCCAATAGCTCATGAATTGTCCACAATCGAAGACCAGAGACAGATTAACATTCAAATTCAAGCCTTCTACAGAATGAACATAGAATATCTAAGCACCAAACCCTAGCAAGTATTCGCAAAAGCTTACCATGGCTGCAGAGGATTCGAAGCAGCTGAGATTGACGAGTAGCAGAAACCTATGCGGGGGCGGCTTCCTGGTAACAAACCGATTCTTATGATAGTAGGGTTTCCATTTATTTATTTTCCTTTTTTAAAATGAAACGAAATGGTTAATTTGGGCTACAATGAGACATTTGGGCCTGAAAATGCAATATGGGCCTAAGCTCAGTTCATGGCCCAACAAAATAGAATTCTTTTATTGGCGACGTGCTACGGAATGTAAGCGGAAAATTCTCCCTTCCCTCCGCTATCCCTGTTTGTCTGTTCTTCTCATCATTTTGGTTCATCTGCCGGTCTCTTTGGATTTGATTGGGAGATCAACGTCAAAGAAGGTAATTCCGATGTCTGTTCTTTTAGATTCCGCAAAATCCTTCGCCAGATTCATGTCATATCTTTTGCATTTGAGTGATGGATTTCGATTTTGCTGGAATGAAATGTGTGGCTGGTGTTAATTTTTCATGTAATCTGCGAGACAGATCTGTAACCATGACTTAAATCAGCGATTAGTTGATTCAAAATCGTAGAAAGAGCGGTTAATTATTGGAATGCGATGAGCTGATAGGTAGAGGAATGGAATGCAAAGGAGAGTTTTTTTTTTTTTTTTTTTTGATAAAAGAATGCAAAGGAGAGTTGATTTAGTTAAAATTGAAACAAAATGATAAACAGATGTTAATTTGATTCTGGTTGATACTAATGGCTGAGCAATCTTTCTCTTATTTGTCTCAGGACGTTGAGGGTTGGTGTCATTTTAAGATGCAGTCTGATTTGGTTTCACCTGTGATTGGGCCCTGGTGCAAGGTTCCACATTGTTTTTGCCTTTTCTCGGTGTTGCAATTGAAGATCACGAGTCTGCTGCAATGAGGGATTTGGTGTGCCCAACCCAGATGGTGAATCCTCTCTAATTTCTGGAAAGGTCATTTCTTACCATTAGGATTGCGGAGAATCCAAAATGCTGTGTGACAACCCTAAAATCATGGAGGTTTCTTGTACCGATTGGCCTACGAGTGTTATGGATCTTCCAGATGATTGTTTGACCTTTGTTTTTCAGTCACTTGGTAGTGCGGCTGATCGTGAAGCGTTTGGTCTAACCTGTCGAAGGTGGCTGTACATCCAAAACACGAATCGTCGCTCTTTACAGTTCCTAAGTTCATTCAGCCTTGCAAAGATCACTTCCCCGAAGAGATTTAAGCCTCCCACCATTGGGACTTTCCAATTGCACAGGCTGCTCACCCGTTTCAGTCAGTTGCAATCTCTATCCTTGACCGGATGCACAGAACTCGATGATACAAGCCTGATGAGAGTCCGAGGTTGTGTTTCTAACTTGAGATTTCTCAATCTGGATTGCTGTTCAGGAATCACAGATAATGGCCTTTCCTCTTTTGCAAATGGTTGCTCCTTTTTAAAATTTGTAAGCCTCTACCGTTGCAATGTTACTGATGTTGGTTTGGAGGGGTTAGCTCAATCATGCCCCACTCTAGAGGATATAAATTTGATTTACTGCTCACAAATCAGTGACCATGGGATAAAAATGCTGTTTCAAAACTGTTCAAATCTCTCTGCCCTCAGAATATCCTACTGTTCACAAGTTAATGGATCTGGGTTTAGAGGCTGCTCACAAAACCTAACCTATCTAGAAGCAGATTCTTGTCAGCTTGAGCCTGATGGGATAGCAGGTATTGTTAGTGGAGGTGGGTTGCAATATCTGAATGTCTCAAGCTTAAGCTGGTGTGTTCATGGTGACGGACTAGGAATACTCGGGGCAGGATTTGGGATTAGGCTAAGGTTTCTGAATATGCGGCTGTGTAGATCAGTCAGAGACGATTCTGTTTCAGCCATTGCAAAGGGATGTCCAAATTTGCAAGAGTGGAATTTGGCATTGTGTCATGAGGTGAGGGCTTCAGGATGGCAGAGTATTGCCTTGAATTGCCATAAATTACAGACTCTCCACGTGAACCGTTGCAGGAATCTGTGTGATCAAGGCTTGCAGGCTTTGAGGAACGGGTGTAAGAAGCTTACTGTGTTGCATATGAATGGATGCCCAAGAGTGAGTTCAAATGCTATTGAGATGTTTCGGTTGTTTAGGGGTGAGGTTGCTATTAGTGGTGAAGAGATCTTGACCATTGGCCCAGCTTGGGCATTTAGATGGTAATACATGTGTGATGTGCCAGGTTCTTATAAAGAAGATGATGCTTTTGAGTTTTGATGCTCATGCACACACCCATTCCACACCTTGATTGATGTAATGGTCAAACTTTTTGACATTTTACTTTCAACGCTGTGTAATTGTAATTTTGTAAGTTGTTGCTGTAATATAAACTTGATGGTGCAGAGGAAATTTTGTAGGGTAAGAAACATTTGCTAACTTGGGCCTTGGCTATAGTTAATCATTTACCTGTTTCCTTACCCGTTGGTACAAATCTGAGTTATGCCAGTTAACTTTTTGTGCTTGATATGTAGGCTAATCAAACATTTTACTGGAAACATTTTTTCCAACCCATGCCTATAGGAAACATTTCCAAAAGAACAGCCATCTTGCAGTGTGGGAAACATTTCCTGGTGAAATAGTTAGTCTAGTTTCTTTCTCTGTATCAACCTGTAAGCTCATGTGCTCATGATTCAACAAAGACGTTGCAATGACTATCGTTTTAATCTTACAAAAACAAGAAGGTAAGAACACTGTAAAATGAAGAACTTCTCAAGTGACTGATGCCTAGAATTGCTTTCTGAATACAAATTTCATTATCCAAAATCAAAAAACAACAAGACAAAGCAAACCCACCCATATATATTTACAACCACATACTCATCTTACAAAGCAAGACAAGTGCACAATGACCACAATGCTCTTTGGCCAGTACAACTCCCCAGCACAAAGTCCTAACATTGACAACAATGCTCTTTGGCCAGTACAACTCCCCAGCACAAAGTCCTAACAAGAAGCCTAAAAATAATAAACCACAAACCCAGCGATGGCATCCAATGGCAAGATAAACACCAACCTCTCCCCTTCAAATTACCGGGAGGTTCAACCGATAAGAAGCACAACAAGAAAATAATAATACACTCAAGAAAGCATACAAACTACAAGCTTCAAGAAAATAGTGTTCGTTCGAGAACTTAATACTGCACTCGTTCTCTCTACCTCTACGATCCGCTATTTTTCTTCTAGAAAGGACTGTCTTCTTCGTGTCAGGGGTCTCCATAAAACAATGACCTGCCATTTTCAAGATCTCGGGTTTAACTGCTAATGTACCCTGATGGATTAAAAAAACTTCAAAAAGTTATAAAGGGATACACACCTATGACACAGTTGACAACGTAACTCAATAGTGCACTCCATTAGTCTTGCTAATGATAGCTGAAGGCGAAGCATTCACATACTTCGCACACAGGAGACGAGGAACCTTTCTAGCTGGAAGAGACTCAACTTGCATTCTCCTTTCTTTTACCTTCTTTGTTACTGTGGGCACAGGAGTTAAAAAAGAATCCAACTTCCCAGCAGCTGCTGCAATAAGTCCTATATAAAAGACACCACCATCAACATAATGAAGCTTAGCACTATGACACTAGTAAAAATATAAATCTTGCTTATGCAAACAAATGCATAGACATACCTTCAAACAAAGGAGAGGGCTTTCCTGGTCTTGAATTGAACTCTGGATGGAATTGAGCTCCAATGAAGAAAGGATGGTCAGGAAGCTCAATGATCTGTAAGGCGCAAATCATAAAATCAAAACCACAGACGTGTAAATAAGGTACGTTTGTCTTGCCCAAGATAATGTTTTTTTCTTGAGTAACACACAACGCAGTGCTTAAAAAAAGTGACTAGAAACAGAGCAAAAAACTGTTCCTAACCTCCATTCTCTCGCCAGTTTCGTCTTTACCAGCAAAAACCATTCCTGCATCCTCAAGTTGCTTGACTACTTCAGGATTAACCTACAAGAAAGGAAAAAAGAAACACATGGCCTGTTAACAACCTATCATTTGTATGAGGAAGTGTGAGAGCATTTATCAAGTGCCTAAATTTGAACAGACCTCATATCTATGTCGGTGTCTCTCATCCACAAAGCTTGCATTACCATACCTAATAATATGATTTCAACAACAGTCAGAGCTCTAGTGAAAATGGATGTACATCTTTCAGCATTGAAAATTATGATTAGTTATGTGGCATTACAGTTTTGCAGACTTGCTGTCCTTAACATGGAAGTGTGTTCTTCGAGACCCCAGTCTCATGGTTCCACCCATATGAGTTTTTGAGCCCTGTCAGCACAATTATCAGATGCTTAAGATTATGATCCTAAAGAGGCTTTTGCTATAAGTAAGAAGAGGAGAAAACATGATTCATACCTCAGGCATAAATATAACATAAGGACTTCTTGTTTTGGGATCAAACTCGGTGCTATTTGCATCCTTTACACCAAGAGCTGATCTGGCATATTCAATCACAGCAATCTGCATTCCCAGACAAATTCCAAAATATGGGACTTGATTTTCTCGGGCATATTTGGCAGCAAGGATTTTCCCTTCAACACCCCGATCTCCGAATCCTCCAGGAACTAAGACACCGTCGGCACTCTGAAGATCAATAAGAACAATAATCAAAAGAAATTACAATTATCAAAACTGAAGTGCTTTAGCAAAAGCACTTGAGATTTTGCAACTGTATCTGATCTCTGATGCAAGGTAAATTTTCTCCAGAAAAAAATATGCTCTAATATCATGAATTTAAGCATAAAGTACCAACCTTCAGTAGACTCCACGCTTTGTCGTAATTTTCAGGATTCTGCGATGTAAAAACCACTTGTTAGCAGCAATCCAAAGTACATATAATTTAGAGTGCACTAAAATGATGGGGTAATTGAAACCTCTAATTTCATTGAATCTTCAAGATCATCAGCTGCAACCCATACCACAACCAATTTCTTACAGCGAGCAACAGAGGCATGCAAAAGAGCCTGCAATAAATATCAAAAACAAGCCCATTAAATATGTGGAAGAACAATTTAGTGCTAAAAGCATCTGTGTTGCGAATCTTTCAATTCAATGATAGTAAACAAAGATAAAAGACCAGAAACAGATTTAAACATAATGACAATATTAGTCATAATTACCTTTACAACAGAGAGATAAGCATCTGAAAATCCGGTATACTTTCCAACCATAGCAATTTTTACCTATTCAGTTATGAAAGGAAAATGTCAGTACTGGAAACAACCAAGTAAAAATCAACAGCCATGTTAATAATTTATTGGTTGTAAACCCACAGGTTCTTGTAACTTGTCACATTTCTCAGCCCTCGAAGTCCACTCTTCCAATGCAGGCCCTCTAAGAGAACTGAATATGAAGTAAAAATGCAGCAAGTTAGAAGGGACCATGCTAATATAACAATGATACAAAAAACAAAAGCATTAGAGAGGGGTAAACCTAGAAAGATTCAACAGTTTCAAGATTGCTTCATGTGCCTTCTGATCCTGACCAAAGGAAAAAAGAGTTAAAGCAAGAGCCTATCACCTAAACAAATTAATTCCACCATAAATATCAACTTACTCTTAGAATAGATGGAATGTGCCAAATGTTTGGAACATCATGAATAGATATAATGTTTTCTTCCTGTTCAAAACAATATACAAAAAGGTTCAATAAAAAAAACTAAATGCAAGTTATATAATAAACATTTAGTAACAAAGTAACTAGATACCGGCATAGTGCAGAGCTCTGACAGCTTAATCTTAACATTGGCATCCAAGACCTGATATACCATGTAGAAGATTTGAGAGTGAGTTGGCATACAAACGCCGGGTAATAATTTGCAAATTGAAGTTGTTATTTGGAGGATGGAGACAGACCTTTGTACTACGACAAGCCAGGATATCAGGTTTCAAGCCCAGACCACGTAGTTCACGTACACTATTCTGGGTCGGCTTTGTTTTCTGGAAACAGATGACAAATCAAAGTCTTCAGTTCACTAGATATGTACCATTTGTCACAAATAGAAATATATGACAGGGATAAGCATACAAATGAAATAGGATAACTCACCTGTTCACCTACAACATTTATCACCGGGACAAGACTGACATGAACCAAGCAAAAGCATCCGGCACCTACGACAAGGATTAGACAAATCTAGTCAATCAGTGTGCCCTCTTAGTTGCCAACAAAAATGTCGTTGCTGTTGGTTCATGGATGTTATATCTTACCTACACGATAGGATAACTGACCAAGAGCCTCTGTATACATTCTAGACTCAATGTCCCCTACATCAATGCAAATTCCATGTTATCTAGTTATGGTGATAAGAAGTTCACAACAGCAACATAAAACTTCAATATTAACTCACCAATCGTTCCACCTAACTCTATGACACAGACATCAGCAGGCTTATCTTGTCCATCCACTGGTACATGGGCAACTCTTTCAATCCATTCTTGAATGGCATCAGTGAGATGAGGGACAATCTAACGACAGAGAACACAGTAAGTAAAAATATATACAGAGACCAGCGGGTAGATTTAAAAATAACATCTGACATAGAAAAGAAGATTGGTGACATCAAAGTACCTGGACTGTTTTCCCCAAATAATCTCCCCTTCTTTCCCTTTCAATGACATGCTGTACAAATTTATGGGCAAAATCGATTTAGCCTGAATGGTTTGAGAAGGATCCATGAACCTACAAAAGGAGATGCTACAATGAATTCCTTACTTGATATATTTTCCCTGTTGTGATATTGTTATCCCGGGTCAGCTTGATGTCAACAAACCGCTCGTAGTTTCCAAGATCAAGATCCGCCTTTTAAACAAACAAAAAAATGGATTAGCTGATCTGATATGATAAAAAGGGTACTATATCAATATCATATCACTATGCAATGGCCCCAACATGCTTTGCAACAGTCTGATAGTAACATGTACGTGCAAAGTCCCAACAATAATTACCAGTGTTTTATTTTTTCCAAATTAGAGACTACATGGGGAAAAAAATCCATCCACAAAGAGAAAAAAGAGCTTGTAACTTGAGGATTAAACCAAGTTGCCTTGTATTCCATCATGATCAACAGTCAAGGTCATAAATTAAGCTACCTTTTCTCCCATCAAATATCTTCCAAGATTATCTTTTCAATTCCTTTCGAGAAAAGTGTTCATTAAATTTGCGGATCTGCCTTACCATAATCTCTCCTTTAAAGAAAGTAATTATCGTTAACAACTCGTGTGGTAGAATAATGATTAAAGCTTAGTTCAAAGGCACAGTCAATCCCACCAACCAAGGGACACTCAGTTGACAAAGCAAGCCATTTAATATTTACAAGTAAATTACTGATCTTGGTTTACAAAGATATGAGCTTGATTCTCAGTCAACATACAATTAGGCTCATAAACAGCTTTGTAAAAGGATAAACTGAGTCTTACCTCGCCACCATCATCCAATACATAAACCTCTCCATGTTCAAAAGGAGACATGGTGCCAGCATCCACGTTCAAGTACGGATCTACAACAATTCAATAGAGGTAAAAAAATTAAAAACTTGTGTTAGAACAATTGAACAAAAATACGAACATCAAATCGAGGATTTAAATGCATAGGCAACTAAAGGTAAAAACAAATGAACATAACAAAAACCCAAAGTTCAAAAAACTTCTATATCAATGTCACCTCAACAGTTAAAATCCATGTTAGAAAGGTAGACAAATGGACCAATTTGGATTCAGTTCCGAAATCATCCAGATAAATACCCAAACTAAAAAAAGGTTGTATCTTTTCTGCTTGAAAGGAGGCTGCTTAACAGCTCTAACAAAACACTAGTACAAAAATAAAGTAAGATCACCGTAGAACTAGAACACTTGAAATCAAGAAACAGAACCCAGAAACTTTAGGGAGGAGCAAAAAAATCAAAATTTGGGAAACCCAGTTCAGATTTCCAAACAAACTCACAAACCCACAAATCCCACCTCTAAAACACAAATACCCATGAAATCGCATCATGCAACAACAATATTTCTCCAGCAAACAAGTTCAAATCAAGGGGGGAAAAGTTCGAATCTTTCTCGCTCATTTATTTACCTATTTTAATGTGGGTAACCCGGAGGCCACAAGACTTCAAAATCAATCCAATGCTACTAGCTGCCACTCCCTTGCCAAGTCCGCTCACAACCCCACCAGTTACCAGAATGTATTTCATCATTCTTCCTTTTTTTTCTTTCTTAGCTCAGCTAATCTCTTCAATTAAAGGCTTCTCTGTTTGCAGGGTAGTTGGATTTACAACACCGTAACTTAAGCAAGAAAAAAGAATGCTTATGAACAAAACCCGAGAAAACCCCCAATTCCCCGCTCAAAAGACAAGAAAGATTGAAACTTTGAAGGTAGACAAATAGGCAAATGTGTCCTGGCGGGTATGGGCTGAAAACCGGTCCTTTTATACAGCGGGAGATGGCCAAGATCTGCACTGGTTCGTTTTTTTGCTGATGCGAAAAAAACCCTAGCGCGGGGCCACGAGCTGGGGCCACGCAATTAGGGAGCCACCGAAATGCTTTGAAAATTCAAAGATTTCTTCTTTTTTCGTTTCGCTTTATTTCTCTCTTTTTCCATTGTTGAGCAATTTTTTTTCTTCTTTCGAAATGCCGGTGTGACATCAAAGGAACCTTTTTCAGTTGGAAAGGAAATTTCCTGTTATTAGGTAGTTTGGTAGTATTTTCGTGAGATGAAGGGAACGATATAAAGATGAATTATACTACTATAATAATAAAAAATTGTAATTTAATAAGATTCATTTTAAAATGATAATTATTTACACGATGATTTTATTTTTATTTTTTGTTAAAGCTATGCTCTAAATATATTAACATGCAATGGTAAATTAAGAGTTTTATATAATAAATGACTCTTGTTACTTTAACCACTAAATTTTCAGCTAACTTTTTAAAAAAAAGTTATTTAGTGACATAAAATATGCGTAAACAAAGTAATGGACCATATTGATATGTTACAACGTTTTGTTGTTCCGTTATTTCTTAAGAGTGGGCTATTTTTAGAATATGATTCCCATGACCAGTGACGAACGCAGAACGGATTTAAAGGGGGGCACATCTTGTGTAGGAGATCCAATTCTTCAAGAATAATCAATAAATTTAGTTACTCGATACTCTTAAATAGTAAAAAAATAGGTACTTATTTCCCCCCAAAAAATATAGTATGTATAAAATCTAATTTATGCAATAAATAGTTACTTTGTAAACAAAAATTGGAGATGAATGCATTAAATTTGAATAAAAAGGCAAAATGGTGCTATGGGGAATTGAACCGTGGAATTAAAACAAAATTAAGCATCAGACCATCTAGACTAGTTGATTTCATGTCATATTAGTACAAATTTAATTAAAATATACATATATTTAATCAAAAATTACATATATATACCGTTAATTAACCCGACGGGGAGGCACGGCCCACTCATGCCCCCCTAGGTTCGTCTATGCCCATGACCAACAATGCTACACGTATTGGACTAATTGTAATAGTGTAGCTAGCCTAAGATAATTAAAGGTACTGTATTAAATTATTATGTACGTACGAGTCAAAGTCATGCAAAGATAATGTAGGGTCGGGTCTTTGTCTAAAATTACCCTACCAATGTTTTTCAGTTGGGTACGTAAATATGGACATATTTGTACATGTAGTATCTCGATTAGTCAATCAATCAATGAGCTAGACATTAAGACATCTCCATGCTATACTTATGGTGTGACAAAAAGATTAGGACTGTACATTTGATTTACATATAAATATGATGATAAGGTCCTTGTTTCTCATAACTTCTAATAAGCTCACAATCTATCAACCCTCGTGTCCCCTCTACCCCTATTGTTCTACGTACATTCCATCTTTTCCTATCAATAAAAATGGTCGTGTCCTCATCAGTCATCACCCATCACTAAGGGTACATCTCGGTCCCAAATCATATCTACAAAATGAATTAGGAAACCAACAAAGCATAATTCTTATTTTTTGTTAAATTTAAAAAATTTGTTTTGAAAACCGTATGGAGCCATATAGGATTTTTAGCCAAATCCTAATTTGAACATATATATCAACCAAAATCTAATACGTTTTGTCGTTTTTTTTAGCAAGTTTGTCTAAATTTAATTTTAGTCAGCATGCACTTAAAATGTACTGTATTAATTAAACTGCTTAAATAAGAAATACAATTCATGACTTTATGAGATATGCAACATATATATAAAGGATTATATGTCATGAGGGTATAGGAAAAACCTTTTTAAATAGAACAAATTCAATTTTTTCTTTATTTTAGGATTTAATTTTTTTTGTGACGGATTTACACATTTCATTCTAAGGTTTTAATTTCTAAAATTGGAAAACTTACTTTATCCTATATCCTTAGGTATATATAGGTTAGAAAAATCGTATCATTAGAACCAACTATCAATTAAAAAAGACTTATCATTAGATGATACCAACATGCCAACATGAATAAGGGTATACAAAAACAAACTTTGATGGGATCAAAAAGATAGGAATGCCCATATCAAAATGTCGCCTTGTTAGGGATTGTAGAGGATTTGGCTCAGTGCAGGACGAGTTGGAGAGAGAAGATCAAGGTGTTAGATTGCTAGCCAACTGGAAGGTGGAGCGGGTTTGTCGCCTTGTTAGGGTTCTAGTTCAAGGGTTTTTCATATGGTGAACGGTGCTTCTTGCCTTGTCGGCCTTTTTTTTTTTGTGTATGATTTGTTCTTTTTGGTTGTATTGGGCGCATGATCTAGGTTTGAAATATCCATCTCGACTCCCCAGTTCTTGCTTTTGCGGGACTTTTCAAGGTAGATGTTGGTGTTGTTGTTGTTGAGGGTAACGGAAGCATGAGTCATCATTCAATCTTGGTGGTTGAGTTGATCTCCCCTTGAATTAGGTCCATGAGACTATTAAGAGATATAGCATTATATGCCTTATTAATATCATCAATTGAGCTTGGAGCTCTTGATACCAATAAATTGTTACTCACATTCACGTGAGCTTCAATCTTTTCAACATTGTCGATAATTTCATATTTTCAGGAAAATCGATCAATGGTGTTGATCGACTACATTGTCAAATGCAACCGCCCAATTAATTTTACTATACCTCATAGCCATTTCAATTTGTTATGATCAATCTCATTCTAAAAGATATTCTAAAACATCAAATTACAATTCTAACTAATTGGCGCCCCCTAGTCTTGTTTTCCTTGTATAAGAAAATCATGTTAGCACCAACAAAATTGAAAAAATTTAGTCCAACATTTGGATGAAGTGGGTCCTCACCGTACGTGTTGATCAAGGAGACTATGCTAAAACGATGGACTAACGGTGGTTTCTTCATCTTGTCATATGATTGCGACCAAGAGAAAATTAAAACTATGGTTTGCCTGGTGATGAAACCACATTAATTTAAAGTTGATTAGGATTGTCGGTTACATACAAACAAATAACTAAATGTACTGCGCAAAAAAAAATAAAAAATAATGTACGCTAAAGAGTATTTCGTTCGTTCAATTTTTTATTTACAATTTTTCTTTTTTTTTGTAGAAAAAAACCAAAAAAAATGTATATTTAAAAACTAAAGCCCTAAAAATAAAAGATTATATATATATCAATTATAAGGAACTAAAGAAAATATAAATATAAAATCATGTTTACTTCTAAATTTAGGCTTTTATCCTATGTGTTTAGAGCATAAGATAGAAAACTCGACTTTTTAAAGCAAGCAAATGGATATATTAGATTTGATCCCATCCCATGTAATACATCGGATATTCAATATTTATTTTTCCAAAATATGTTGATTCATATCCGATCCATTGATATCTAATTGAATTGGATATTTGAGCTAGATTCGAATTTTCTAACTATTCGTTTTTTAAAACCTCTATTACTATTGTGGATTTAGGCTCATGTAGTAAACTCAATAAGTGGATCTCTCACTCAGATATCTATCGATCTTGATTTAATAAAATAGTTTACATCAGGATCCGATTCCTGAAATTAGGAAAATAATTTGATTAACCTTAAACTGAGAGATTGCAAACTCGTTAAAGAGCATCTAGAGCTTGTGGTGTACGGGACACTTGAAAGAGTATGTGTAACCCAAAGGACACAAGTAAAAAGGCAAAAATAAGGAAAAGAACGAAGCTCACTAACAATAATGCCATTTCTCCATTGCCAGCCACGTACGGGACCCAAATTAGAGGTCCTTAAGACCAAGACTTTAGAGCCAAAGAAGCCTAGTACATGTGAGTCTCAATCACTCAATGTTTTGGAACCTCAAGGGGTTGATCTGGTGGACCAAGCCATGGTATTGGTTTGACAGGTTGTAGGTTCGATCCTCAACTAGTTTTCTTGAGGTAAGGCATACAAAGTTCCTTGTAAGAGTATCTGAGTTTTTTGGTCTTCACTGTCCTTAAACTGGGACACCATCCCCCACCCTAATATTTTTTTTATCAAAACAACGCACTTGTGTTTTGAAATTTTCGATCTTGAGGGGATGCATTGCTTTAATCCCTTGCACATGTACCGATTTCGTGTTTTAACAATCTGATCTCAAGGGAAGCTAATTTGGGTCGTAAAGGTCGACCCAAGTAGTTATGTAACTACTTTATTCCATAGCTATAAACAAAAACGAACCCATCTTTTGGACATCGATCATGTCTACTTTTGCATATTGAACCTAACTACTTTGTTGCACTATAGTCTATAGCATGATCATATTACTAACAACATGGAAACAATGCAACAATCTTGTAAAAACCTTATTAGTGGATCATTTTATAATTAACATCGAATTAATCTTGTAAGTTGATTCTCTTAATTTTTCCGTGTCAATAAGAGGGGAAAACAAAACATGCACTTTTGTTAATTATTATATATGTAACATCCTCATAATTCATAAAGGATCGTGGTGTTTTACATGTACGTCAATCTAGAGTTCTTTCATTTAATAGTTTGAGAAGTTAAAAGAACCATAAGGTTAAGCGTGTTGGGATGAGATGAGTATCTGGATGGATGATCTCTTGAAAAATCCTCGGATTGACATGAGATAACGCATCTAGAGCCTCGAACGTGACCTTTTGAAAAGTTTTCAAATTGCAATGGATAACGCTTCTAGTATCTCATATCATACCATATAATTTAAGATTGCCGATGAAACAACAACAAAAAAAAGTGATACCAACATTTAGTTATTCCATTCCAAATACAATGTTTTGAAACATAAAAGTTTAAAGTAATGGTCTTAGTCGTCTTGACAGCATTACACCATATAGTTTTATATCATATTATCTTGACGCGTTTCAAACACATTATACATATGTACGGCCACCTAAAGGGGCCAAATGTTGAATAGCAACAATTAAAAAGATCAGTACGTATCTGTATCAAGGAAATGGTGGCAAAGAAACGTCAGCTTTGAAAGCTCAAAGAAAAGAATATATTCCAAGTTTCCACTAAAATTCATACAAGATAAATCTAATAATCACAAAATTTTGAGATTTTGGATTACCCTAACTATTAACTTAACTTTTAGAAGGTGGCAGGAAAGACCTATATACGGACCAAAAAGCGACCCTAACCAATTAATTTTGTGATTTTTCTATTGTTTAATTCATACCAATTTGTTTGACTATCGAATTTTCAGCTTATAAGTTTATCAGAAACACATGTCATTATCAGAAAGAAGGATAAATTATTTCAACCCAAAAAAGAAGAAGGGATAGATTATGGAAATATTCAGCTAGGAAAAAAAGAGATTTAAACATTTATTTAATTGTAAAAATGTCAAAGCTAAATTTCTTGTTACGTGACAAAAAAAACAAAAAATATACATTCTCTTATATTTTTTTATTTAGGGCATTATCAATATGGAGTTTAATCAATGACTTTTGGATACCGTACCATCATGAGAGGATTAATTGGTGATCTTTGAATACGTCCGGAGTAGAATAAAAGAGAGTAACTAATAATCACTTTTATGATAATATCTAAATAACTTTTTTTTGAAGTTCGTTACTCGGTGAAATCATTATGCAAAGTGAAACTAATTTTACTACATTAGACAAAATCTAACAAAGAAGTGGAAAATGGTGGATTTGGCGATTTGGAAATGTGAAAGTGGGTCGTGGAAAGAGACCGACAGACCAACCACGTAAGCTCTTAGTAGTTGCTTTGTCACTTATGCTTCCCACTTCCATTCACTCCTTGTACTAACTATCAATATATAACATGATATGTAAAAACTTTTTTTTACACTTTTGTGCAAGAGAAGATCTATAATTTAGACAAAAAAATATATACTGCGCGCATGGAAGAATAATTATTAATTAGTAGTTTGGATTAGACCTGGGTCCGGTTCCATTCCCGGGTTAAAACCCGCTGAAATCGGAACTGTCGGTTCGGTTCCGAAGACGATTACGGTTCTGGTTCCCCTTCCCCCTGAACCAAGGAACCGGCGGTTTCATCCCGTTCAAACCGTCGGTTGGGAACCGTCGATTTCTGCTCTTTTCAATAAAAAAATATGAATAAATTATATCAAACATATTAAAAAAATACAAATCAAGCACTCAGTGTTTATATATAATAATCAAAACCAAATTTATAAATCAAAAGGGATTAAATATACTCAAATTTAACAACATTTATTTTTCAAAAAAAAAAATAAAAAAAAAAACAAAAACCGGCGGGGTGGAATTGGTCGGTTTTGGAACCGGAACCGGGTAGAGCCGGTCTCGAAACCAGGCCGGAACCTGAACCGGAAAACCGGCCAAGGATCGGTTCCGGTTCCGGTTCCACGAAATTTGGAACCGGGAACCGGCGGTTTTGGAACCGGAACCGACGGACCCACGTCTAGTTTGGATTAGATTAAAAACCTATTACTTATTTTGTGGTGGAAGTATGCCTAGTTACCTACTAGCTAATGTATGTATAAACTACAAATTAAGTGAGTGTAAATTACGTAATCAAGTTGACGAGTGTTTTTGTCTTTATATCGATCAAGTAATCGTGTTTATATATATTTTTACACTTTAGTCAAAGTTAGTGTAGTAATTTTGAAACAAAGAGATGAAGATGGTGGCGAAAATAAATCTCTTTTTTCTTACGTGTAGATTTGAATTTCTTGAAAAGGGACAACCTCCTTTATTCGGGAAATTAAGATGATAAAAAAGGTACAAAGAATAACTAGATTAACTAACGTATAGTATGAACACATTCAACCAATCCATATAATGTTGCATAAGAAAATGGGTGATTCGATCACCTATCATCCAACTATTTTATAGTTTTTGTATCTAGGTACCTTACTTTACATTTTTTTAAAGGTATTATCTACTCGACCGGTTATTTCAACGGTAAAGGGTTAAAAGGTCTTACCGGAAGCTCACCCTTGCCGCCTTTAAATCAACTAATTAAACACAGTAAATGACGACGTTTTAACCGAATTGTTCGTGAGCAACACGGTACGTTTTCAACACCATGTATACGAGTTAAGTTTGAGTATAACTTTAAGCTTCGAAGGAGACAGAGTAGTAAATTTAGATTACGCTTTCATGAACACGTTCCACTATATATTAATTATATATATATGTTCTAGTGGTCTTGATCAAATCACATTTTTTATTTTCTTATTTTATTTTTATTTTATTTTTATTCTTTTATTTGGATGAGTAGGTAAACAAGATGTCACGAATTTGTCTTATGAAAGAACTAAATTGGTAATTAGGAAGTACGTGGAGTCTGAGTAAGGGGAAATTAACTTTAAAAAAATCGCAAACTAAATTACGCGTTTAAACTCAAGCTAGCTAGCCCTATATATTATTGATAAGTAGAGCATAAACAATTCAATCCGTTCTATTACGATTCTAAAATGAGTTGGTTCATTTTGTATATACGAGTTTTTGATTCATTTTAAGCGACTATGAGAAATCACTAAATTCATCGTCGTCTTAATTATAAGAGAAGATATTGTACTATTAACCAATGAAGGCCTAAAGTGACTAGTTAAAGCCGTTGATAATTGATAAATTTGTATCAAAATTGGAATTAAAGTTGAATCTTAGGAAAAGTGAATGTGTATCAAATTCTTTTCATTTTTGGGTGTGTAAGCAAAGAATTGCGAGTGTGAATTGGTTGAATGGTACCGGAGTCGATAATGGTATGGATAATGACGATGACGTAAAGCATACCAACCTTTTTCCTCAATTCTTTCATTTTGTCTATGCTTGCTACTGAAATTTGAGATTAGTCATTTTTTAGGATAAAACCATCATTAACATTTGAAAATATGATTTTGGGCGCTCAAAAGCACTTGTGCAGCCAAGAGGGGGAGTATTATTAAACTAATTGACCCAACAACCCTGGTATATACATTACGGTGTACTCCTCTAGTGATACTGTGTATTAATATTTCTCCATTTACTTCTCTAAAATTGAAAAACTTTAAAGCATACCTAGTACTCTCTCTGTTTCAAAATATATGACCATATGCTCATTTTTTCTTGTTTTCTAACACTTGTCTATTTTACTTTTTTTCTCCATCTCTTTCCATTTATACCCCTAATAATTATCCTTATCATAATCACTACACTTTTTCATAGTAATTCTTTAAACAACTAATTAACTCTACATTTGATAGGGGTAGTATAGGAAAACCATTTTTTTCTTAACATATGTGCAATGTCCAAATGGTCATGTATATTAAAACGGAGAGAGTATTTCTTACACTTTGAAATTTGTTAAAAATATCTGTGGGATGCATACAAGAAGTATAAATAGCAAGCTTTTGTATGCAAAACCTCGAAACATACATATCAAGTTTTTGTATGCAAAGTCTCAAAATAAATACCCCTTCCCCATACTGGTATCTATGGTAGGATCCTTCTCTCGCCCCTGTCAAATCTTGTAAACCAGTCATCTTCTACATGGTTTCTACTTCATTATCTATAGATTAATATGATAATCTATAACTAATTAGGGATAATTATTTATTTTAGAATATTGTCTTTCTTTTCAATTAGGGATTTAATTCTATCTTTTACAGTAGTAAGGTTATCTTTCTAAGATTTCAGCAATTAGGTTTTCCTAGATATTGCGGGTTATTATAAATACCAAAGTTGTAATCAATCGATGAAGAAAATATTCACACGCCACCACCGTGTTCATCGAGTGACCTCCCACCTTAGGATTGATTCAACTCCTTGACCAACAAGGGAAATGATACGAATCCACACCAAACTCGTATTATAATATAACCTTCTTTCTACTTCAGTTGGAATTTCCTAGGAGAAATTAAAGTCAGATTTTATCTTATATGGAGTAATCTGTATGAGATTAGGACCTAGGTCAAATGTACTGATCAAACACATTGTCAATAGACCATACATGTAATTTCAAGACATTCAACAAGGCTGTATTTATTTACTTTATTATTTGTTGAGGTTTTAATCATACGAAGCGAATAGAATAAAAAACATGAAACTTGGAAAGAACAAAAAGACCTAAAATAGGTGACATACTCACATAACGCGTAAAATCGGTATGGGGACATTTCACAAAGTATATTCTCCACAAAAAGAAAGTATTCTATTTTGTAAAAAAAAAAAAAAAAGGATAAGATGATGTGGGGTGAAATGATATATCGATTTACTTTGTCAAAAAGCGGTTGCAAATAGGGATGCACATGGGGTCGGGGCGGGGCGGATAATGTATTCCCCATCCCCACCACCTATTTGTTTCCCCATCTAATCCCCGTGGGGATCGGGGCGGGAAATACCCATCGGGTTTGGGTATGTTAACGGGTCCCCATTTATTGATTTTTTTTATTGAAGAGTCTTATTTACTGATAGGATTCCTAAAAATGACCTCAAATTCTAAGCAAAATTATAATATTTAAAATTATATAAAAAAATTATAACATTTTACATATAGACTATAAAAAATAAATTTTAAAATATTTTACATATAGATTATAAAAAATAAAATTTATAATATTTTACATATAGACTATAGTTTGAGTATAAATTAAATAGTCATTTAAAATAATATATTATTAATATCGGGGTCGGGTACTAAACGGGGCGGATAATTGATTCCCCGTCCTCGCACCATCCCCGTCGGGGAATTAAAACCCGATCCGCCCCACTCCCCACAAAGTCGGGGAATCCCACCCCATTCGGGACGGGTCCTCACGGGTCCCCGTCCCCACGGGGCAAATGTGCATCCCTAGTTGCAAATTAAGGGAAGTCGTATATTGGAAAATACATTTTCCCCAAAAAAAGAAAAAGAAATACGGAGTACTCCCTCCGTCCCCAAAACAATGTCCCAAAGGACGTTTTTCTCGTAGATTAAGAAAAATGGAATAAAGTGGATGAAAAGTTGGATAATATAAGTAAAAAGTGAGATTAGGTAGGGATAAATTTGTAATTTTGTAGAGAAAAGTGATAAAGTTGATGTGAAAGGTGGATAATGGGGGGTAATATGTGAGATTAGGTAGGGATAAATTTGTAATTTTGTAGAGAAAAGTGATAAAGTTGATGGGAAAGATGGATAATGGGGGGTAATATGTGTGATTGAATAAGGGTATTGTTGTAAAAGAAATGGATGTAAATAGAAAGAAATGGAATGGGACAATCTTTTCGGGACGCCCAAAAAGAAATACGAGACAAACTATCGGGGACGGAGGGAGTACTAAATAAGAGCAGCCAATGGGGGAAGGTTGTCGGTACCCGACCCGGCAAACAGACCTGAATTTCTGCTTACTTGTTAAACCACTCCATTTTGTGCAACCGGCACGAGTCGGTATCCGTGTGGGCTGCGCGGGTAGGTAACGGATTAGGATTAATGTTATTATTCTCACGAGATTAAAAGGTCGACTATTGTAATAAGACAACTACGAAAATCTCATTCAACTCAAAGACGTCCTCAATTGTTCTACAACATACGTTGCACGTCATATTTTTAACGTAAAGTGTATACTTCCACCAAAAGAGTAAAGTCTATTGTATAGTTATGATATATGTCGCACGTCACATTTTTAACGTACTATGGACTTTGTGTTATAAACGGGTGATTTTTATATTAAAATAACTGAGTTGGTAAGATTTTTGTATACAAGAAGGAGCCACGAAGGGTGGTGCAAGTTTCAGTTTGGCGAGTCAATGCAAGTATGCAATTTACATTGCTCATTTTAGCTGGTTAACTTTTGGTATTTTCAATTTTTTTTGTTTGTACAGATTTTCAAAATGACATTGTTTTTGACTTATAAAAATTTTAGATATATCTTTGAGATATCGATATTAAGGTGATATTGTTCTAACGTTGCAAACGGTATCACATATGTTACTCGTATTCATACGCATACTCGATATCTTGATATCTTCAGAGAGAGATAGTTGTAGAAGTCTGATTGTGTTTGTGTTTGTATAGATTTGAATAATTAATTAAGTCATCGATCGCCATATATATTCGATCTTGATGTTGATCGATCGACAACCTACACGAGAATGAATGTGGTCAAGCTGAATTAAGCGCGGGCCAAATCTTTTCTTGTTCTCTAATCCAATAAGATTATCACTTCTTAACCGCTCCATGTGATCAATATGATTAAGACTTCACACTTACATCTACAAAATATTTTCTTTTATCTGTGTGGTGTATATTATTTGATAATAATTGTAATTTTAGACTCTAATGCATTCTTTACAATATTTGTTTGTGTTGTTTAGAGTTACGGAAAAAACCTTATATCAAAAACAGGAAGTCTTGATATTACCGTTTTAGAGTAAAAAGAAGAGGGAAGTGGGTGGAGGAGCCACCTCCTGCACATTCATGAAGCCCCTAGCCTCCTCCTAAAATAAATTCACTATGAGGCCTGTTTTTGCAATATAAAAACCCAAAAAAAAAAAAATCTACTCTTTCTTCATTCTCTTCTCTCTCTTCCTCCATTTCACTCTCTCCCTCTCTCTTCTCTCTTCTCTCTTCTCTCCCCTCTCCCCCTCTTTTTTTCTTCCACCGGATCCACTAGGCGGCGACGACGGCCACCGAGGTGTAGCAGCGTTCGAAGGCGGCTCCCCCCTCTCCCCCTCTTGTTTTTTTCATTTAGACCCGGTCGACAGCGATGGCCAGAGACGACGATACCTAAAGACGACGACGGGCAGCGGTGTCGGTCGACGACGCCCAGAGACGACGACGGGGCAGCGGTGTCGGTCGACGACGCCCAGAGACGACGACGGGGCAGCGGACCAGCGGTGTCGGTGGGAATCAACTAAGGTGGTCGGCGTTGGTGGGATAGATCTAGGGTTCTAGATCTAGATTTAGAAATTGTAGATCTAGATATCTAGAAACCCTAGATATAGATCTAGAAACCCTAGATCTAGAAAAGTGAGCGTCGACACTGCCCTTCTACCGTCATTCCACCGTCCACCACCGCGGTAAGCAAGCAAATCGCTTCGTTATGAGTTGTGTGTGTGACAAGAGTTTTGTGTGACACGGTTTTTAGTCTATTTTTTTGTGTGACAAAGATTTTGATATAGGTTGTGTGTGTGCGACAAGTTTTTTGTTATAGGTTTTATGTGTGACAAGGTTTTGTTATGAGTTTTGTGTATGACAGTGCTTTTGTTATGTGTTTTGTGTGTGACAACTCGTTTTTTGTTCGTATGACAGGTTTTGTGTTTATAGGTTTGTGTGTGTGACAGGTTTTTGTTACGAGTTTTGTGTGTGACAGGGCTTTTGTTATGGGTTTTGTGTGTGACAGCTCGTTTTTTGTGTATGACAGGGGGTTTTGTTATGAGTTTTTTTTTGTGTGACAGGTTTTTTGGTCTGTTTTTTATGTATGACAGGGGGTTTTGTTATTGGTTGTGTGTATGTGACAATGTTTTTGTTATAGGTTTCATGTATGACAAGGTTTTTGGTAAGTTTTTTGTGTGTGACAAGTATTATGTTATGGGTTTTGTGTGGCAGACTTGTGTGACAGGGGTTTTAGTCTGTTTTTTTGTGTATGACAAGGTTTTTGGTCTGTTTTTTGTGTATGACAGTGGGTATGACAGGGTTTTTGGTCTGTTTTTTGTGTATGACAGGGGGTTTTGTTATGGGTTGCGTGTGTGTGACAAGTTTTTTGTTATAGATTTTATGTATGACAGGGTTTTTGGTATGTTTTTTGTGTGTGACAAGTTTTATGTTATGGGTTTTGTGTGGCTGGCATGTGTGACAGGGTTTTTGGTCTGTTTTTTTGTGTGACAGTTGAGTTTTTGTTCGTATGACAGGGTTTGTGTTAATAGGTTTGTGTGTGTGACAGGTTTTTTGTTATGATTTTTGTGTGTGACAGATTGTTTTATTCGTGTGACAGCTTTTGTGTTTATGGGTTTTAGTGGTGACATGTTTTTTGTATGAGTTTTGTGTGTGACAGGGTTTTTCTTATGGATTTTGTGTGTGACAGATTTGGTTTTGTTTATATATTAATTATAATCATAGCCTATTAGCTCAAATGGTAGAGCAACGTGCTAAATGCACGGTAATGTGGGTTCAAATCCCACATAGGCTTTGTGTGACAGGTTTTGTGGTGACAAGCCTTTTGTATGTGGATAATGAACGAAAATTGGGGGTTTTGTATGACAGGTCGTTTTTTGTTCGTATGACAGGTTTTGTGTGACAGGGGGTGTGAGGTGGGATGCGGTGGAATGAGTGTAAAATTCTTTTTTTTTTTTGTATGACAGGTCGTTTTTTGTGTGACAAGTGTGACAAGAGGTGTGAGTTGGGATGCGGTGGCATAGCTGTAATTTTTTTTACCCAGGGGCATTTTCGGGAAAAAGTCTAATTACCACATTTATTTTTGTGGGAGGCCTCCCACTACATAATGTAGCCCACAAAGGCTACATACCCATTTCGTCCTAAAAAGAAAAGGGTAAAAAAGTCCAAGTAAAAGTTACAAGGGGTGCAACCAAACAGAGCCTTACGAAAAGTCAGTGACGACCAGAAAAAAGGGGTGGGGGACGGAAAGATACTGTCGGTAGCAGTTGGGATAGGGCAGAGGGTGGGGCCCCCACGTGCGAAGGACGTTACACGTGAACGGTCAACTGTCATGTGTGGGTCCCATCCCCCAATAATAAAAGACCACGTGTCAGATCTGATGCCAACCGCCATTAACGGACTCTGACGGGTCTTCAACTAGGAAAGAAATTGGACAGCGGTTGGCCGTTAGGTCGGTTTGATCTTTGAATGAAAATGATCCATCTTTTGTTTCAAGAGTGACATGTTTTTGGTTAATTTCCAGATAATGAAATTAAATGTATAATGATATGTACTCCCTCCGTCCCATTTGATTTGTCCGGATAGTGCGGTTGGCACAGTAATTAATATAAAGTTGAAAAGTGATAAAGTTGATGAGAAAGATGGATAATTGGGGGTAATATATAAGATTGAATGAGGGTAGTTTTGTAATTTTATAGGAAAAAGTGATAAAGGTGATAAAAAAGTTGGATAATGTGGGTAATATATGAGAGTGGATAAGGGTAAAAGTGTAAACACATATAGATAAAAATGGAAATATTTGAAAGATGGACAAAGCTAATGGGACGCCCAAAACGGAAATATGGACAAACCAAATGGGACAGAGGGAGTATAATATTGCAAACATGGATTAATTTTCATCGAAAATAGATATTTTTGAGCTTACAACCTTAATTAACTATAAAGGTTTGAAACAAATGAAAACTTTTATTAAACTATAAACTAAAAACCATGAACATGAAATGAAAATACGTGAACGAGAAATAGATATACGTGAACACAAAACCGGAAATACGTGTACTCCAAAAATGTTTTTGATTTTGTGTTATTATATATGTTATTAGGTGTAGTAATATGATCCATAACGCATGATTTTGAGAAATTTTGCTATTACATATATTAGTACGATCCATAATAAAAACGTGATTTTGTTCACATATTTCAACCTATTGTTCACATATTTATGCATTTTTTTTCTTCATGTTTTTAGTTTATAGGATAAGAAAAGTTTTCACCGAAATTAACTTCTTAATTATAATCATGTACATTTTATTTTTGTCGACCATGGATATCATTGAGTTAGATTGATGAAAATTTTGAGTATGCTGTTAGTTTGTGGAAAAAAAAAAAAGAAAAGATAAATTGACTATGAAAAACACAGCATGCATGTGAAGCAATTAACTCCAAATCGACACTTATATTATGTGGGATACAATCACAGATCAACAGTATCTCATATTCTTTTTGATAATAATACTCCACATTAATTAAGGTTAACCATGTTCACCTAATTAATTTAGGAAGACGTCAAGACAACTTCCACTAAAGTATCAGTATAATTGATATCATGATAGTTGACAACACTGATAACAAGAAGAGCATTATTAACGCTCATATGCTTTGTACCTAACATCAATTGGATCTCCATTTTTCTTGCATACAAGTGGTTTAGATTCCCGAATACCTATCACTGGAAGCTTTATTTAAAGTCTTTAATTGTAAACTATGAAAACAAAAAGCAAAATCAATAGACCGCCATTTTCCATATAAAATATGTCCTGGGACGTTACTACAAAGTTTCACATGAACTTAAAGCCGAGCATAAGCCGAGCATCGGTATGAGTTTGAACCGAACCGAAACCAAATCAAAATTTTTGCATTTGGTGACCCTAAAACCAAACTGAAGAATCTTTAGAAAAGCAAACCGAAAAGATTCGATTTTTAATAAATAGGGTCCGGATCCGGTAGGAATGATTATTATGGTAGGAAATAGGAATGAATCTCGGCCGTCCATCACGCGGAGGGAAAACAGCCCACAAGTCACACGCGCGAATTATTCGCGTATAATACGCGAATTATACACGATTTTAATACGCGAATAATTCGCGCATTATACGCGTTTTTTTTCGTTTTTTCGTCCGTTTTTTTTGATTTTTTTTTGATTTTTTTGATTTTTTTGATTTTTTTGATTTTTTTGATTTTTTTGATTTTTTTGATTTTTTTGATTTTTTTGATTTTTTTGATTTTTTTGATTTTTTTGATTTTTTTGATTTTTTTGATTTTTTTGATTTTTTTGATTTTTTTGATTTTTTTGATTTTTTTGATTTTTTTGATTTTTTTGATTTTTTTGATTTTTTTGATTTTTTTGATTTTTTTGATTTTTTTGATTTTTTTGATTTTTTTGATTTTTTTGATTTTTTTTTTGCTTTTTTTTTTGCTTTTTTTTTGCTTTTTTTATTAGCGCACGTACAAAATTTGTTCAACTATATCGACGGTGCAACTCTATGACCGATTTGTGCAACTCAATGGTAAAATTTGTGCAACCCAATGATCAATTTTGTGCAACTCAATGGTCATATTTGTGCAACTCAATGGTCACGTTTGTGCAACTCAATGGTCACGTTTGTGCAACTCAGTGGTCAATTTGTTCTTCAACTTTATTGCCAATGTGTTGAATTCATTTGTGCAACTCATTGATCACGTTTGTGCAATTCAATGGTCACGTTTGTGCAACTCAATGGTCACGTTTTTTTCGTTTTTTTCCGTTTTTTTGTTTTTTTTTCCGATTTTTTTTGATTTTTTTTTCGTTTGTGCAACTCAATGGTCACGTTTGTGCAACTCAGTGGTCAATTTGTTCTTCAACTCTATTGCCAATGTGTTGAATTCATTTGTGCAACTCAATGATCATGTTTGTGCAACTCAATGGTCACGTTTGTGCAACTCAGTGGTCACTTTGTGCAACTCAATTTGTTCTTCAACTCTATTGTCAATGTGTTGAATTCTATTTGTGCAACTCAATGGTCACGTTTGTGCAACTCAGTGGTCACATTTGTGCAACTCAGTGGTCACGTTTGTGCAACTCAGTGGTCACGTTTGTGCAACTCAGTAGTCACTTTGTGCAACTCAATTTGTTCTTCAACTCTATTGTCAATGTGTTGAATTCTATTTGTGCAACTTAATGGTCACGTTTGTGCAACTCAATGGTCACGTTTGTGCAACTCAATGGTCAATTTATTCATTCATATTTGTTCAACTCTATTGCCAATGTGTTGAATTCTATGGTCAATTTGTTCGTCAATATTTGTGCAATTCAATGGTCAAATTTGTGTAACTCAATGGTAAAGTTTGTGCAACTCCATGTGAAAAGTTTGCATAGCTGGATGGTTTGGGACACTCAAACGCGGTTTTGAAGCCTTAAACGGCCTTTTTTGCGAGAACCCCCAACACACAGGCCCTTTGGTCCTGACTATAGCCCCGTCTCGAAGAGACCTTCGAAACGACATAAAATACGCCCCGTTCCGATAACCAAGCGCAAAGTTACGCCCCTTTTCTCCCCGGACTCCCCGAAACCCGTCTGCTTCCCTTCAGATTCTGGTCTTATGCCGGCCCGGAAACCGCGAACCCAAGACTCCACCTCGTGGCTTACGTCGAGACCTTCGAAACGACTGCTCACACGCCTCGAACGGATCACCGAGCCAAAAGTTATTGCATTTCACTTCCAATTTGGCAGTAACACAAAAGTTATTGCATTTCACTTCCATGTGCAATCTCGATCGTCGATTGTGCAATCACGATCGTCGATTGTGCAAACACGATCGAGGATTGTGCAATCACGATCGTCGATTGTGCAATCACGATCGTCGATTGTGCAATCACGATCGTCGATTGTGCAATCACGATCATGGTCAATTTGTTCATCAATATTTGTGCAGCTCAATGGTCAAGTTTGTGCAACTCAATGGTCAACTTGTTCATTATATTACACAGCAAACTGTCAGTACATGTTTCTCAGTTCTCACTCAATGACAAATGCAAAAGCTAATCACTTCCATTTACAAGTTAAGGAAAAAACTAAACTGGCATAGTACATATCATACAAGAGAAACAACTAGTGTCATTTCAAAACTACACCTTACAATAAAAGCGATGTATACAATGAATTTCACGCTCAGCAGATTGAATAACACAGCTCAATGAGCTCAATCAGTCAAATACCATCTTCATTTCTTCCTCCCACTTCCCTGAAACAGTTCATTACTGATTCGGGCCTCAACTTCCTCAACACTATACTTGACATACCTTTCAGCATTCCGGAATCTTTCAAGAAACTTCCTGTAAGCAGATGTGAGGGTCTCAGCAACAGCTACCTTGATCTCCTCCCTCAACTGATCATCAGCTACAATCCATGAAGACTGAGCTTTGCAAGTCTCATCAAACAAACTGTTAAACAGATTGATTCCTTCCGAAGCAGCTGAAGCATTCTCCACCTTCAATGCACCAATCACCTTGCTCCACGAGCTTTTCTGGTAATTGACATGGAACCTTCCCAGCTTCGCGTTCTGTTTCTTGATCCAATCGTCTCCCAGAAGCTCTCTGAGCTCACTATCCTAAACCTTCTGCAGAATGTAATTTCCATTGTTCATCATGAACACAGAGCTCAGAGACGTGTCTTTGTAAATCCTAGAGTTCGCCTCCAAATTGCTCTCTAAAATCTCCATAATCCAGGCGATTTGCACATACAGAGAAGTCAATTTCTCACCAGAGGAGGCCGCCCCCTCTTCAAACACCATTTCTAGGGTTTTCCTAGATTTGCAGGCGGCGCGAAAGAAATTCATCACGTACCGAGTGATCGGATGAACTCCTCCGCCAGCCAAAGCCTTCTTCACCGGATCTCGGCGAATTAGGTTTTCCAATTCCACAAAAATCGCTCGAATCGCTTCCCCCAACTGCTTCCAGATCCTAGCAGCCTCCGTCCTCAAGATCGCACAGACCTAATTCGAAAACATGAGCTCGAATTCGGCCATCAGACTTCCAATCGTCTCGTACACCTCTATCACCTTGAACAACCGCTCCGGCGACCGGCTGCTGACCGCGACGGAGAGTTCATCGGCGTCGTCGTCCGCGGCTTGAGTTTCACCACCGCCACAGCCTCCGGATCCGAGCTCCGCAGGTGGATCTTCCGAATTAGGTCTTCCACGGCTTGGATCTAGATGCCGGAGATCGAGCCGAGGTGAGCGGAGGAGAAAATTTGAGCCATACACGTCTTCCGAGTGAGCGCCATCGCGGACTGTAGACGGAGGTGACGAGGCTCGGGGATCTCGCCGGCGAGGAGGCGGGGGCGGACGGGGACGAGAACGAAGGAGCCTAGGGAGAGGGGGAGGCGATGGAGGGAGTGGCGGACGGGGTGGGAGAGGAGGTGGGAGGGAGAACGAAGGTGACGAGAGAAACGGGAACAGGAAGGAAGAGTATCTGTAAATTTATTTTAATTTTTATTTTTAGAAGAAACGGGATTAATCTGAGCCATTGGATGTGTTAGATCAAACGCCCACAATTCATTTTTATTTCCTACCGTAAGAATCCTTCCTACATGACTCTTTCTCTAATAAATATAAGGGTTTTCTTTGAAAATTTTAAACCTAAAAGAAAACCAAACCAAAATACATATTCTGAATTTATTTAACCGAGGACCGAATCAAAGATTGTCAGTTTCGATTTGTTTTGGTCTAATTTATTTATTTCGATTGAATCATGCTCAACCCTAACAGTAACAACTCTTCGTTTTTCCATATAAATACAGCTTATAGTAGACTCATTGTTTATTCCACATATATAAAGAAATTTCAAAACAGTATAATAATTCATATCCACCCTTCTTGAACACTCAAATAATGTGATTTTCATTTAGGTTTTTATAGTTTACTACTCCCTCCGTTTCACAATAAGTGTCGTTTTAGCTCTTAACACGGTTTTTAAGAAAAGCAATCATTCACTTTAAAACTTACAATTTTTACTTAATCTTACCACTCATTACATTTTTTTGGCCAATGCATGAACAACTTTAGTCAACAAATACACATTCCAATAAAAATTATCATCATTCACCCCTATTCAATCACTTTGAAAACCTAAAACGACACATATTATGAAACAAATTTTAAGTGCTAAAACGACACTTATTATGAAACGGAGGGAGTATTAAACAATCCGGTAACATAATTAGTCTACATAGATCAATCGGAAGCCATGCCAATACCTAAATAATACGTATAACATAAAGTAGAACTGAAAGTCGATCTTTACTAAAATTTGCACCACGTCATCTAAACTGAAGAACATAATGATTTTATTTTTTAATTATATCCTCTTAAAATAATTTTATATCTACTCGATATTTTATCCAAAATTGACATCTTTGATATCTTAGATTTTTTTTTCATTTTATAAAAATTTAGGTAATCAATTAAAATAATGGATTTCATAATTGAAATTAAAAAAATACATACATATGCCAATCGGTTCGAACATGGGTCTATCTAATTTGGACCGTACACTATCGAGTAAAAAGTAGACCCGAGTCAAAATTTGAACTCGAATAGTACATAATATGGGATTTACTAGTTAGGGAGCATGTGACTATTCTGGCTAAAGCCTTAGAACTAATTACAAATTTTGTATAAACATATACCATGCATGTGAGGAGGATAGTAGTGCTATATTATTGTAACGTGCATGTCAGCGGAGTCACATGCCTGTATATATTTATATATCGTGGCCGTATTGTGGTTACTCACGAGGCAAATAATTCCTCGACCAGGCTTTACAAAACAAAGCCATGGTTTACCGACCGAAAAAAAAAACATGGTTTTATTATTCACATTTTCAATGATGAGATTTATATTCACAATTATTAGAGAAAATACAGATTAATTATGGGGTATAGGCCGAACTCGAATTTTTCTTTTTTTTTTGTCGAAGAACACGATTTCTTCTTTACAATGTACGTGTAATCAATTTAGTTTTCATTGTATGTTTGGTAATTAAATTGTGTCCATTTTGACAAAAGAGAGGGTAAAGTGCAGCCATGTCAGCTATGAATGGACGCCACGTCGGATGTGACTTTATGCAGCCCCTTTTTTTACAATTTACCCTTCCAGTCAATTTGACCATTGCACCAAAAAATTGATCAATATGATAATAGAAAATGATTAAAACTATATATATATACATGCAATTAGCCTATGCATGCAATTAACATAGCATTAATTTGATGAGTCACAAATTTCATAATCCAATTATTCTTAGCGTTTTCAGCTAAAAATTACAGTAACGCTCTAAGGAGGGATAGGTTCTTGAGACACTAGCTGAAAAACTACGAAAAAAACTTAATTTAACTGGAAAAAAAAAACGTTGAATGGAGACGGAGTCGAAGTTACGGAAACCGGCAAAAGGCGATCATATATGAAAAACAGTGATGCTGTCCCAAATCATCATTCACGGCTGGTATTAAGGATTAAAGTCAGCCAGGGTAAAGATGATTTTTTTTACAGAGACAATCGAGGCCTTATTTATTGGAGTAGTAAAGTTGGAGTAGTAGCTTAGATGAGTGTTTTGTCGTTTAGTGGAACAAATTCCAACGGAACGGGCAGCCCTTGGAAGAAAAGGGCAGCGGTTACTATCCGTTACGGGCAGTTGTCACGTTAGAGACACGTGTTTCCTTGTCAGCCCTTTTTCTTCGTAGGCCCCAGAATTCATTCATTGACTTGACCGTTCAGGTTTAGGTGGCTCCTTCCTCTATCTCTCATTTTACCGACCAAAATCTTCATTTCATTTTTTTAAAAATCCAAACTTTAAAATGAAAAATTCCCTTTTCTACCAAAAAAAAAAGGGAAAAATTCCTTTTTCGACGAAAAAAAATGAAATATTCCTTTGAAATAATTCTTACAAAATTATTTTACATTACTTGAATATAAAAATCATTTGCAAAACGCTAATATGTAGTACTCCCTCCGTTTCACAATAATTGTCGTTTTAGCTCTTAACACAGTTTTTAAGAGAAGCAATCATTCACTTTAAAACTTACAACTTTTTCTTAATCTTACCACTCATTACATTTTTTGGGCCAATGAATGAACAACTTTAGTCAACAAATACACATTCCAATAAAAATTATCATCATTCACCCCTAATAAATCACTTTGAAAACCTAAAACGACACATATTATGAAACAAATTTTAAGTGCTAAAACGACACTTATTATGAAACGGAGGGAGTAATAAATAAGAATTGATTTTTCTAGGGAAAAGAAGAACTAATTCAGTGTAAAACTAATGAACGTAAAATGAGCACATAATTTGCTTTAGTTAGATGGGAATAACTATTTTCCTTTACATATGTGATTTAGAGAGTAAAAATTATAATATTTGTATATGTTTACAAATGGTACTATCTGGATTCAAGTTAGAAAATAATGGCACTATCTTGATGGCTTAGAATAGTTTTAGATTAAGACGTCAATTAATATGCCAAACTAAATAAAATGAGATAAAATTGTACTAGAAATTATCATAGTCTTTTTCTGGATTAGAAAAAAACATTAAAAAAAAACCCTTTCGCATAAAGAACACTTTATAGGTGGATTACATCACCCACATTATCTCTTTCATTGGTAGTTTAATTGTCCTAACCCAACATGTCCCTATTCATATTGGAGAACAAGAAAAATAAGTAATATCTCAGGTGTCAAGTGCACAATCCATTAAAAGCACTAAGTAGAGACGTACAGGACATAACCTTGTGCAAAGTATTTACTTGCATAGAGATAATGACATCTTAATAGCTATTATATGATCGATCGATATCAACACTTACATTTAAAATTTGGTTTTTACCAATTAGAAGATTACTACATGCATGATTAAACATCCTTATTAAGTTAGTATTTTTTTCGCCATCTTATTACCTACCTACGAAATCACGGTTATATATGTTTTTTCAATGGAGTAGTATACACATGTATAGGTACCCAACTATTAAACTAAAGGCATGCGCATTATTATTGCATTATTATACAAGACATATATACACGTCCTATAAATCCAAGAGATTGATCGGTTTAATTTTTCCTAGTAAGTTCTTCCGTCACAAGGTTCACACATCGGTCCGTGCACATATGCGCGATAGATCCGACACATAAGCACATGAAGTTACACCCTAAAGTCAATTGATAATAAGAGAAATAACTCATTAGTTTAATTCTCTTTTGATTTCCAATGTAGGAAGTCGTCCTTCGTTTTTAGCTTAGGTTGCTTAGTTATTTGTCATCTCACGTACGTGGCTTCATGTAGTTGTTGATAGTTTTTTTACCTCTCAATACGGTATTATAGCTTTGTTTTCCTTTCAACCAAAAAAAATAGCTTTGTTTTCCTTAATGTTTTTGGATTCTTAAGCAACACATTGTAATCAAGGTAACGATCTATATAAAATATTGCTAACTATGATACTACTAGTAACGTGGCCGGGTTTAGTTACATGATCCCGGTTTCCTGATTGTCCCCCATTGAGAATTTGATATTGTTGCCGACGTAGCAAACCATATAGTATTAAAGTTTACTTAGTTTTGTGTAATTGATTTATTTTGCATAACAAAAAAGTCAGAATTAAATTAAATCTCTTGTTCTTATGACATACTTTCAGGATGCTTTAAATATTTGCACTGATGAAGGTGGCTCAAAATGCGGATCAAAAGTTTTAAATGTGATGTTTTCCTGATCATATATTCGAAATTTTAATGTGAAGTTTCAAGAATCTATTATATATATTTAAAACCGCTAAGAAATAAAGTCTTCTCATTCCGCCACGTAGGATTTCACCATGTAATCGAGATTGCCCTAAACTATTCGAGAATGTATTCAAACAAAAGAAAACAGATAGCACAAGAACGCAAGATTGGTCACCCAGTTCGGATCAAAGATCCTACGTCTGGGGAGTCTCAGAGGGGAGACCCGGCCCAAAGTAATGCACTAGATCAAGAGCCATTGGAGTTCGTACAAGATGTAAACAAGAAGCAAAGCCTAGATCTAACACAACCACAGAGAAACACAGAAACAGAAGCAAAGCTAGGGTTTAGGAATGAAGAGGCTTCGGCCCCTCTCCACGGCTGAACACAGATCGTCTTCTTCTTCCTTGAACGGCGACCACCAGAGACGTCGGCGACGAGATGACACCGGCGAGCTCTCTTCCTTCTCCCTCTTTCTCTCTTCTTTTCTCTCTCTCTGAAACGGCTAGGGTTGAACAGTAGCTCTCGAATGAGCTCTCTGAGAGCCAACAAGAGCTTATATACGAGCTCCCACAAATAAGTCAAGCTGGATCACCAGCTTCAAGAGATGGGCCGCTCCACCAAATAATGTCGCTCGAGGCCCAGATACAAGAACAGGCCCAAACATAACAAGTGTCACAAGTTAGCCATCCACATCGGTTTTGTTATACAAAACCGGGGTTGCTTACTTTATAACACATGTTCATTGAGCTAGTTCAAAGCATTAAGGCCAAGAGATCAAACTAAGCTATTACAACACTTGTTACAACACTTATACAAACCTGAATATATACAGATTAATTACACAACAAATGCCCTCTTAATCTGAATATATTCTATCCTAAGGCTCCTAATTCAATAGTGCACAACTTCAGCCAGGTCTTCAACCCATATCATCATTGACCCGATTCCACATCTCAGTTTACATCCTTGATGTGGAGAGCCTCCCTGCAAAAGGCAAATTTGTTAGAAGGCACAATCTTAGTACCAAAATCTACAGGGTTCACATCTCCAGCTATCTTCACAACATTGATCAGCTGTTTCTCTACTTCATCTCTTATGAAATGGTACCTCACATCTATATGTTTGGTCCTTTCATGGTACACAGGGTCCTTGCACAAGTACAGTGCACTCTGGCTATCAGTGGAGAGAACTGGAATGTAAGACACTCCAGTTATCTCCTTCAGAATTCCTTTCAACCAAGCTGCCTCCTTAGAGGCCTCAACAGCAGCTATATATTCAGCCTCAGTTGAGGACAAGGCCACAATTGACTGCTGTTGAGACTTCCAGGACACACAGTTTCCAGCCCAAGTAAAGAAGTAAGAGTAGTAGACTTCCTATTATCTTTGTTACTGGCAAAATCAGAATCTACAAATCCCTCTAACTCAGTACTAGGCCTATGCTCAGAATACACTAGCCCTAAATTTTTTGTACCAGCAATGTACTTTAAGCAATACTTCATGGCAGACCAGTGTTTTTCACCAGGGTTAGACATGAACCTACTTAACACACTAATGGCAAATGCAAGGTCGGGTCTAGTACAGAGCATAGCATACATGATAGATCCCACAGCAACATCATAAGGCACAGATTCCATTTTTCTAATCTCAGCAGAAGTAGTAGGGCAATCCTTTTTAGTCAATTCAAGGTGCCCTCCTAAAGGTATAGCAACAGGTTTAGAATTCAGCATACAAAATCTTTCTAACACCTTATGCACATAGTCAATCTGAGATAATTTCATCTTTTTCTTAGGCCTGTCCCTAATGATTTTCACACCTAGGATTCTTTGAGCAGGTCCTAGATCCTTCATATCAAAGTGGTTTTTAAGATCATGCTTTACAGTGGCAATTTCAACTATGGAACTACTCATTAAAAGCATATCATCCACATAAAGGAGCACATAAACAGGAGTTTTAGTTTTAACATGCTTGTAATACAGACAAGTATCCCACTGACTCCTCCTAAATTTCAAAGACATCATACAGGCATTGAATTTCAGATTCCATTGCCTAGGAGACTGTTTAAGACCATATATAGACCTTTTTAACAGGCAAGCATACTCAGGATGTTTTCTATCTATGAAGCCTTTAGGTTGTCTCATATATATAGTTTCATTAAGATCTCCATGCAAAAAAGCAGTCTTAACATCCATTTGCTCAATTTCCCAATCATAAACAGTAGCCATAGCAAGCAGTAATCTCATAGTCTTGTATTTTACTACAGGAGCAAAAATGTCATTATAGTCAATTCCCTCCTTCTAAGTGAAACCCTTGGCCACTAGCCTAGCCTCAAACCTAGGAGGATCTAATTCAGACGCACCATCTTTTACTTTATAAATCCATTTACAATCCACCAGTTTAGCTTTCTCAGGTTTAGGCACAAGAGTCCAAGTATTGTTAACTTTCATGCTTTCAATTTCTTCATGCATAGCTTTTAACCATTCATTAGCATGCTTACTATTCATGGCTTGTTCATAGGTTTCAGGACTTAGGTGAGCAACAACATCAGCAACAATAAAAGCAAACTCAACAATATTAGAAGTGAACTTCTTATTTGGTATCCTAATTCTGGGTTCCCTATCTCTAGTTAATTGGTAATTTGCAAGATCATGAGCAAGATTATTATTCAAGACAGGATCATGCACTTCATCCAAGTCATTAGCATGTTCAGGAACCTCAACATTTTCATTTCCAACAATCACAGAATCATGCATATCATTTTCATTCACATTAGGATCATGCATTTCAGAAAATTCAGGATTGGCAGAATTAAGATTTGGAGAAGATTCACTTACTGCCCCACCTAATTGGTGGGTTTGTGAGTTATTGTTGCCCTCAGAAGTTGAATTTCCATCATTCTCATGAGTTTCCTCTTCATTTTGACTTGAGGAAACATTCTGGATGGAGTCTGCATGACCTATATCAAACTCCTCCAGTTCATTGTCATTATTGTTGTCTCCAGGAATGAAGAACTGCCCCACCTGGGCCTCAGTTTCTTGTTCAGCACGTGTGTTGGTACCTGCTTCCTCATTCACACTTGTCAGCTTTGATTTAAAATAGAAATCTTTTTCATTAAAGGTTACATCCCTAGATACTATAACTTTATAGCCTCCAGGATGAACTAACAAGAGCTTATACCCTTTAACCCCCTCAGGATACCCTAACATAACTGCTTTATGAGCTCTAGGTTCTAATTTCCCTTGAGAAACATGACAGTAAGCTGTGCATCCAAAAGGTTTAAGGTAAGTTAATGAAGGTTTCTTTCCAGTCCACATTTCCTGAGGTGTTTTAAAATTTATAGCAGAAGAGGGGGACCTATTAATGAGATAAGCTGCAGTAGTTACAGCTTCTCCCCATAGAGAAGGTTTCATTCCAGCACTTATTAACATGCATCTAGCCTTTTCTAACAAAGTTCTATTCATCCTCTCAGCTGTACCATTCTGTTGTGGAGTATAAGGAACAGTCAGGTGTCTTTTAATTCCATTTTGCCTACAATATTCATTAAAAATTTGGTTGCAAAATTCTAATCCATTGTCAGATTTAAGGCACTTCAATTTAAATCCAGATTGTTTTTCTGTCAAAACTAGCCAAGATTTAAAAGACTCAAAGGCCTCATCTTTAGATTTCAGTAAATGCACCCAAACCTTTCTAGAATAGTGATCAACAATAGACAAGAAATATTTTCTTCCTCCAATTGTGGTAATCTGGGCAGGGCCCCATAAATCACAGTGCACATATTCAAGAGGTTTCTTAGTCTTATAGGTTGACCTAGCAAAGGAATTTCTAGTTTTCTTTCCAAACACACAGTTTTCACAGAAATCAATGTCAGCTACATCTTCATGAATCATGCCATTTTTATGCAGATAATTCAATCCAGCATTTCCAATGTGTCCTAGTCTATCATGCCAGATCTTTGAATTTTCAGATTTTGAACAGCCAGCAGAAACATTAATTTCAGGAGAGCTAGCAATCACATGATACAACCCTCCCTTTTTTATGCTCTTAATAAGGACAGTGTTATCTCTAATGACTTCCCTGACCCCCTGACTAGTTACAATCTTACAAGTCAGGTCATCAAACATGGATTCAGATAACAAATTTCTCCTTAAATTTGGAACCCACCTAACATTCTGGATTATTCTAATTTTCCCATCATGCATAATCAAAGGCACATTTCCCTTACCCCTAATTGCAAGAGTAGTATGATCTCCTAGCATTACTTCACCTTCATCATGCATAGACAGAGAGGAAAAATAATTTCTAAAAGGAGTAGCATGCATGGTACATCCAGAATCTAGAATCCATTCATTTTCACTGCCAGATTTAGACACAGCAAGTAATTCATGAGAATAAGTAGGGCATGATTCAAATACAGAAACTGTTTCTTTTTCTTTAGTTTTATTCTTTTCATCCCTGGCCTTTTTATGGCAAGTTTTCTGATAATGTCCCATCTTATCACAGTAATAACACTTGACTTTAGACATATCTTTGTCTCCTTTCTCACTACCATTATCACCCTTTTTCTGTCCCTTTTTCTTTCCTTTTCCTTTAAACATCATCACTTCATTTTTACTATCTGTCTTAGGCTCAGTTTTCCCCCCATTCTTTATCTTAAAGATTTTCAGAGAGTCATTTTTCTGATTTACAGCCTCTATTAACTTTCTAACAGTTAAATCATCTCGGCCATACTGAATAACATCTCTAAGCACATCAAACTGAGAGGGTAAAGAATTCAATAAAATCACAGCTTGGTGTTCATCTTTTATTTTATCATTGCACCTCTCTAATTCCTGGGTGTTTTTCAAGAACCTATCCATGTTTTCAGTGATAGTTTGTGATGTGTCCATTTTAAAGTTGAACAGTTTGCATAACAGGGTGATTCTACTAGGCAGAGACTTAGTCAAGTATATAGCATCCAGAGCATCCATGAGAGGTTTGGGTTTAGGAATACCTACAACCTGTCTAGCTACCTCATCAGTGAGTCTTAGCATGATTTCTGCATGGGCCAAGCTCTGGACCTCTTGCTTTTCTGCAGTTGTAGTGTCTGCATCCCATACATTTGTCACGGCGTGATAACAGCCCTCCTTGGTCAAGATGGCTTGCATCTTGACCTTCCACATGGAATAATCCATGTTGCCATCGAATGGCTTAACTCCTTTGTAGAGCTCTGACATTCTGTTATTTGTACCTGCCAAAAATAACAAGACAATTAGCACATATGTAAGAGAAACTCAAATACAGAGGACTTAATCGGCAAGATTTTACCCAAGATTTTACACAGCAAAGAAAAACCTCAAGATTCAAGTTAACAACAGATTCAAGCTCGAGTATCAAGACAGAAACGAGAAACAAGAATCTAAACTCAGCAATTTCAGCCTAAAACCCTAGATATGCCAGATCTATGCAAATAGGGCTAAAGCAAGCGGAAGCACTCAGAACACAGAGCCAAAACCTGGCTCTGATACCAGTTTGTAATCGAGATTGCCCTAAACTATTCGAGAATGTATTCAAACAAAAGAAAACAGATAGCACAAGAACGCAAGATTGGTCACCCAGTTCGGATCAAAGATCCTACGTCTGGGGAGTCTCAGAGGGGAGACCCGGCCCAAAGTAATGCACTAGATCAAGAGCCATTGGAGTTCGTACAAGATGTAAACAAGAAGCAAAGCCTAGATCTAACACAACCACAGAGAAACACAGAAACAGAAGCAAAGCTAGGGTTTAGGAATGAAGAGGCTTCGGCCCCTCTCCACGGCTGAACACAGATCGTCTTCTTCTTCCTTGAACGGCGACCACCAGAGACGTCGGCGACGAGATGATACCGGCGAGCTCTCTTCCTTCTCCCTCTTTCTCTCTTCTTTTCTCTCTCTCTGAAACGGCTAGGGTTGAACAGTAGCTCTCGAATGAGCTCTCTGAGAGCCAACAAGAGCTTATATACGAGCTCCCACAGATAAGTCAAGCTGGATCACCAGCTTCAAGAGATGGGCCGCTCCACCAAATAATGTCGCTCGAGGCCCAGATACAAGAACAGGCCCAAACATAACAAGTGTCACAAGTTAGCCATCCACATCGGTTTTGTTATACAAAACCGGGGTTGCTTACTTTATAACACATGTTCATTGAGCTAGTTCAAAGCATTAAGGCCAAGAGATCAAACTAAGCTATTACAACACTTGTTACAACACTTATACAAACCTGAATATATACAGATTAATTACACAACACGCCACATGGCGCTCCTATATTTGGCCACCTCGGATTTGTACACATGTCCTTTTCTTATTAAGCCACCTCATTAATATTTACTTTTTTAATTAAGCCACCTCATGTACACTTTGTCCACCTAATATACAAGTCACATCTACAATTTTTAAAAATAAAACCTCATATTTACATATGATTCCAGATTAGATATGATTTACATTATTTACGTAATTTGTTTTTCAATATTATGTATAGTTCTATCTCTCCTTCTTCTCTTTGTCTTCGTCGTCGATATCGGCTCCGTTGACAGTGTAGATGAACACCATGGCCAGCTTCTCTTTTTTCAATATTATATATAGTGAATCTTAGACTTCTCCTTCTTCACATTACAATCACCTTCACTCTCACATTAATTCCAAAGAGTTTTTTTTTATGGTCCATTTCCTGTAGTACGGACTACGAAGGTTGAACCAATTTAAAGTTATTTTTTTAATTAATTTTGTTTGAATTGTTTTTAAGTGCAATATACCAATGAATGAGATTGAGCTTAATTGTGAATAAGATTGAGCTTAATTGGTGAGGGGATGCACTTTATGTTATGAGGTAGTGGGATTATAATAAAGCATGACAACTGAATAGCCTGAATTAGGTGTTCGTGAGGGGCAAAGTTGTGAGCCAAACCCAAATGGAAACAGATGATCGTATCATCATAATTTTCGTCTCCGACGTTTACCGGAAATAGCCTGAATTAGGCTTCTGATGGTAATTTTGTTTAAATTGTTAAAGAGTGTTTATTATTATTATCAAAATTTTAAAAAGAAAAACTAAATTAAAATGGATTTCTAAGTCTTTCCATATCTATAACCATTATTATTTGGTGAATCTTTTGTTCAAATTGGTTACGGTAAATTACAACTAAATTAATTTGGGTAGTTTATGTATCCTTCTATATAGGAACAATTGGTAATTTTGTTTCCGATATTTAAGATCATTACTACTATTATATTGTTTTACAAAAAATGTTATACATTTAGATTTTCTAAATTGATTAATTTCTAAGTCTTTCCATATCTACAACGGTTATTGTTTGGTGAATTTTTTGTTCAAATTGGTTACGGTAAATTACAGATAATTTAATTTGGTTAGTTTATATATCCTTCTATATAGGAGGGAAAAAATAATTCTTTGCTAAAAATACTTTTGTTTCCGATATTTTAAGATCATCACTATTGTTACACGGAGTATTGTTTTACAAAAAT